>JAEIFV010000275.1:0-373339 GCA_018904265.1 Lordiphosa collinella
TATATCCCAATCAGTTTTATCAATCGAAATATAAGAGCGTACGTACTCATTAAATGTTCGATGACTACGTTCAACCGTACCTAATGTTTGATGGTGGTATGCTGTTGAATGTATTTTGTTTATCTTCATATATTTACACAAATCTGTTATAATTGAATTTTTATATTCAGTACCCATGTCCGTTATGATTGTGTTCATAGGACCATATTTGAGTATGAAAGATTCAAATGTTGCCTTGGCAACTGTGTTAGCATTTTTATTAGATATTGGTATTGCGACTAAGTATTTTGTTAGATCGCTTATTATAGTAACTGCGTACTCATTGCCATTCTCAGTTTTGGGAAGTGGACCAATGGTATCGATCAGTACTGTATCGAATGCTGTTGACGGTGTTTGTGTTACAGTCATTGGTGTTTTAGTATGTGTTATAGTTTTAGCTTGTTGACATTTGTCACAAGTCTTGACATACTGTTTTATCGTTTTAGTCATTAGAGGCAAATAGAAATGTCTTCTAATTTTAGACAGGGTTCGCGAAATCCCTGAATATCCTCCTTCAATAGGATCGTCATGGTATTTTGACAGGATTGCTTTTATTTGAGCTAGATTATTTTAGTCTATAATGTTCACCTTTTGTAGCATGCTTATACTGACCTTATTTAAGGTACTATTGCCCATTTCTTTAAATTTATTTAGTGAAACAATTCCGAAAATTTGTTCACATGGTGACATTTGAAATTGTGTTATGCCTTGTATTCCGGCTTCTGAATTAAGCCTTTGGAAGAACTGACCAAAGTCAAAGTCTCCATTAGAATTTAGGTCGGTAACACAAAAGCGAGAAACAACTCGTTTAAACAAGCATTTGCACTTGTCGAGTTTTAGTTTCGTTAGCTTTTTGACACTTTTGTTATTTAATGTGTCATAGACATTGGGCTTTATAAATTCGTTTTCTTTCTGATGCTCAAGCAATTTATTAGCAGTGCTACTTGTAGCTGAACTGCAATGGGTACCTGCGCAGGTATTTTCCTGTCTGGTTGCGGATCTTGTAGAAACCTTCAACACTTGTCTATTCATGTTTAGTTCTTTGATTGTTATTCTTGATAGGGCGTCTGCGATATGGCTGTCTTTCCCCTTGAGGTATTCAACAGTGAAGTCATATTCTTCCAGGTCTAGTCTCATTCGAGTTAATTTAGAACTTGGATTTTTCATGGAAAACAGGTACGTTAGCGGCCTGTGATCGGTTTTAACTAGGAAATGCTTGCCATATACATATGGTCTGAAGTGTTTAATTGCCCAGTGGATAGCATCTAATTCCTGCTCAGTTGTGGATTTATTACTTTCGCCTTGTGTAAAAGCTCTTGACGCATAAGCAATTGGTAATTGCATGCCATTATGATTCTGGGTAAGCACTGCACCACAAGCGTGCTTACTGGCATCTGTGATGATGCAAAGTTCTTTAGAAAAATCGGGATATTGCAATAATGTTGGCTTCATTCAAGCTTCCTTAAGGTACTCGAATGCGTCATTGCATTCAGAAGTCCATTTAAATTGAACATTCTTTTAGCAAAGCCTAGTTATGTGGCGTGAATGTTCTGCGAAATTATTTATAAAACGTCTATAGTAATTACAGAAGGCTACGAATCTTCGTGCACTATCTGCATCTGTTGGGACTGGGTAATTTTTAATTACATCGTATTTTTTTGTCATCCGGGAGTATGCCTTTGTCGGTACATTTGTGACCGAGATATGTAACCTCATGCATAAAGAATGAACATTTCTCTGGATGTAATTTTAAATTAAATTTGCGACAAAGTTGGAAAACATTTGTCAAATTTTTGAACATGTGTTGTTCTGAACATCCGATGACTACGAGGTCATCCATATAAAGAAATGCTTGCGATGGTTCTAGACCGGAAAATGCAAGTGTCATCATACGCATAAATGAATTTGGGGCTACCTTTAGTCTATAGGGTAATCGCGTGTAACGATAAGAGCCAGTGCTCGTTGAAAATGACGTTAAATTTCTTGATTTCTCATCTAATTCGATCTGGTGAAATCCAGACATGAGATCGAGACATGAAAAATATTTAGCTCGACCTAGCTGATCAAGAATATCTTCTATTCTTCGAAGTGGAAATTTATCAGCAAGTAGTTTTTATACCCTGTTCCCATTGGAAATGGGAAAAGGGGGATCATGAAGTTGTGCAAAAGTATGTAACAGGTAGAAGGAAGCATTTGCGATCCTATAAAGTATATATATTCTTGATCAGCATCAACAGCCGAGTCGATTTAGCCCTGTCCGTCTGTCCGTCCGTCTGTCCGTATGAACGCGTGTTTCTCAGAGACTAAAAGAGCTAGAGCCACAAATTTTTGCATGTAGATAGGTGTATACCCGATTCAAAACGAGTTTGTTTCAGATTTGGAAAATTCCTCCCCCTCCCCCCTTTCAGCGCAAAAAACTGTCAGAGCCACAATTTTTTAGATAGACAAGTAAGGCCCAATATCTATATATTCTGAAAAGATCACTAAGATCGGACAATAAACACCGAAGTTATATACGAATCAATTTTGCTTGTGGGAGAGAGGGGGGTCTTGCATTGTCAGTTATCGCGCGCGGCCGCATGCCATGCGTTTGTGTGTATGTTGGAGTGTGTGTATGTGTGAGTGTGTGAAATCAATGGAACAGGGTATTTTGTAGTCGGGGCACTCGACTGCAGCTCCCTTACTTGTTTATTTATTTGGCGGTAATCTACTACTAAACGCCATCTTTTTTCCGTTGAATTTGGAAGTGATTTCTTGGAAACCAAGAGAAGTGGGCTGTTGTATTCCGATGTGGATGGTTCGACCATCCTTAATTAATTTCTCGACCTGCTTATCTATTTCAGGTTTTTCGGAGTATGCATTCGGTAGTTTTTTATATATACTGGTGTTTTATCACTTATTCTGAGTTTTTGCTTATAAAAGTTGTTAGCTGATATGGGCTCTGATTCGAGACCGAAGATATCGGAGAACTTTGTACATAATGCTGTTAATTTTGTCTTGAAAGGTGCTGGGAAATTAAATTTTGATAGAATTTCTTTTGTTTTGGAGTAATTTTTAATTACATCGTGTTTTTTTTGTCATCTTGGAGTCTTCACCTGGTGGTGATGAATGTATTTCATAATCATTCAATGACTCAAATTGTATATTATCGCTTTTGATTTCTGCGATTGTAGCCGTGGTATTTAAAATACGAAGAATTGCACAGTCTGTGTTGACTAAAGCGCTGCCTATTATTACTCCAGGTATTGGTTCCTGATTAGGTACCAAGACTGATTTTTCGGACGATGACAATTTTACTTGTCGAATTACTTCTGATCTGGACGGTAGTATTAACGTATCATCGTTAATACTTTGTTTTATTGATGTCCTGATCTGTATGTTATTATTTATAGGCCTGATGACTAACTCTTCGTAATCGTTGAGGTAGTCTATCATACAATTGTATTTAGAAATGAAATCAAGGCCAATTATACCGTCACTGGGTATTGGAAAGTTTTCTGGTACCACATGGAAATTGTGTGGTACTATATAATTGTCGATTTGTAGATCTAAATCTGTTAGACCTAAAGATCGAATTGAACCTTCACCAACTCCTGAAATGTTGGCTATTATTTCTGGGTTCAAATTATTGTACGTGTGTGAGTAGTTTTTAATTACTGAAGTGTCTGCACCAGTATCTAGAACTAGTACTATTTTCTGATTTGTTGTGGCATTATGTAAAGTTATAATATTTTTCAGATTAAGATTGAATGTGTATATTTTTACTGTTGCTGTTGTGCGTTGTTGCTCAAGGGGGCTTGAGTGTTTTCCGAATTTGTTATTCGTATATTTCTATTATTGTTGTTATTACTGTTCCTGTTATTTTGGTTATTTTGGCCGCCTCTATAATTATTATTTTGGTTATTTTGGCCGCCTCTATAATTATTATAGGCGCCTCTACCACGATTGTTATATCTGTTATTGTAACCATTATATTGGTTATTCTGACGATTGCCTTGGTTACCTTGGTAACCACGTCCTCTATTGCCATTATTGTTATAGGAACCGCGTCCATTCTGGCCGCGATTTCCTCTGTTGGCGTAATATAGAACAGAGTCTGTTTTACCTGTTGCTTCTGTGCAACTATTAACAAACTTTGATACCGCATCATTCAAGTTTAACCTTATCAATGCTGCAATTCATTGACATAGCCTTTACCGCTTGATGAACGCTGTATTTTGATGCTAATTCTGGAGTTAATCCGTCGTGGATGTAAGCTTCTTCCAAAGCCTTTACTAGCTGTTCAACTTCTTTGGTATATATATTAGCAGTTTTGTTTTTCTGTTGTAGTTTTGGAAGTCTGGCTGAAATGACATCAACCGATTCTCCTTTAATTGTTGCCCTGAGTTTTGCAATTATTTCTTGTATTGAATTTTGAGAGATAATGTGAGAGCATCTATAAAACTTTGTAAGTTTTCGGCCTTACCATCAAAGTCGGGTATTAGGCTCGAGGCTGTTTTAAAAAAATCAACTACTGATTGATTCATGTTTGTATTCGTTGTTTGTATTTGTAATTGACGTTCGTTAATATTTGCCTCATTACTAGTTTGAGGACGTTTTTCTTCATCAGTTGGTAAATCAGGGTCAAATTTTGCCGCTTCTGGGTCAAAAATCGCTTTTTCGTCCATTGACTTTGGGATATAAGTAAAAGTAAAATTAGCTTGTCAAGATGACACAGCCCCAAAGGGCCAAAAGCAGAGCCTCTCTCAATCTCTTGGCTTGTGCGCTTCTAGTTTTAGCACAAGAGAAAAGGACCCACAGTTTAACGCCGAATCCGAACAGCAGTTTGAGAAGCTTTTCATGGCTAATTACTGCAATGCTGGCGCCAACAGCAAGAGGTGTGGCCAGGTGTAAAGTTTTATTCAAAGAAAAAAACTTTTCATTAGATGTTCCGAGGCGGGATCGAACCCACAACCTCATGCACAGCGGTCGCGCACTCTAGCCGCTGAGCCACCTGGCCACGTTGGGATATAGATGTGCAAGTTATGCAAGTTTGAGTTTTTTATTAATCTCTTACCTTCTCCTTCGAAAACTGTTCTTGCTTATAGCAAGTGGGTATCTGTTAATCGTAAATTAATAGTAGCGTATCTCATCAAGATTCTAGTGTGCTTTATAATTGTGTTCTTTGAAATACGTCTAGCATGATTTAAACACTTATAAGATTTTTCAAAGGCACTTTAGTGTGTAATTACTTCGTTTACAATTTCTGACCATCCCATTGAATAATCGCTTCATTCTAATTATTGTTTTACTGGCTATCTGACTGTTTTCTTGTTTCAATTTAAACTTTATCTCTGTCATTTGCCTTACTAAGATATTTCTTTTTAATGCACTTGTTGTGCAACTGATAGATTTTAATTGCAATTCTTACACACATCAAAGCTGTACTCACTATTATGAGAATTTTTATTAAGCTGAGGTTGTCTGACGTTACCTCTATTTTATTAATAACGTTCGCGGTGGAGTCCACCGACTTGGTTTCTATGATAGCCATCTTTGGCCAAGATTTCAAGATTAGTAGTGGAATGTCCAGTTCGCTAATTAGCTGAACAAGTAGCTTTATGATCAAATATCGTTTCCCACAATTGATTTCCAATTAATTATAGGCGTTTTGTAAAAATTTGTTTTTCTGAAATTTTTTTTTTTCATTTCATTTCTGTAATAGACACCACATGGGTTTTGAGAATAAAGATTTTTGAAACTGTTCTATAACAGTTTGTACATATATTCCTGCCTAGCGGGTGTGTAGTTTCACAGGCTACACTCTACGAAGCTAGTAACAGCCAAGTGTACATTGTTATTTACAATTTTTTTTTTTTTGTAATGTTAATATGATCTTTTGTTTGTTGTTTATTCTATGGCAGCTGTTGTCGTCCTTCAGTGGTCATCCTTCTGGGGTCATCTGATATAGGCTTCTTCACGGTGTTCACGGTGTTGATGGCCCTTTTGACTGAGGCGGCGCCGGTGCTGGTCACTCGCACGGGCTTCAATTTTTCTGTACTACGCATGTACATATACAATGCGGAGAGTACAAAGGTCCAGGGCAATCAGCGGGGCAGTACTTCTTCTCTCTCGGTATCTGTTTTTTTGTAGTTATTGGATTATTTGGTTCTTTTTGTGAATGAATCTGAGGGTGTTGGTCACAGTTTTTTGTTTTCAAGCTTTTAACGAATGATTTTAAATAGTCAATTCGTTTTTGTATTTTTGTTGCGGTGTCCCAATGTGGTGGACTATCCGCTGTTAATAATTTCTGTAGCCTTTCGATCTCTTTTATTGTGCGTACTGTTGGGGTAACTGTTAGCCTCAACTTCTAATGTGCACGCAAGAGGCACAAGCAACTTAGGTTCGGGGGGGTTGACCGGACACAGGAGCGCAAAGAATACACACGTCTTTCACTTTCAATACAAATTTTTGGAGTGCCCTTTAATTTGCCAAATTCAATGCTTACAGGCTAACTCGCTCATCTACATGCATGCATGCATGCATGTATGTGTGCGCAGATGATTGAACAGATAACTACAAAGATCAACGAGAGAGCAACTAAGGGCATAAGAGAAACTTCAGATAAGCATAGACTTAAGAGTAAACAATCTTCAAGTGTATTCACAATATGTATACTGGCTGCAACCAGCTGTGGCAATTTATACTAAATAATTAACAAGGTGAAATGCCTTAACATCGGCCGCGTTGAATGGCCGCAGGACTTCAAATTTCAAATTTAAAAATACAAGATAAAATATAACTACTGATTTGTAGGAAGAGGCGCTAAACGATGAATGGCACGTTTGAACAATCCAGATTTAGTTCTGACGACGGCAACTCGAACCTTGCCATCCGCGCCTTTGACCGTTTCCTCGACGACACCCATTATCCACTGCTGCGGTGGAGTATTGTCCTCCTGGATGACGACTACGGCCCCGATTTCCAAATTTTTGGACTCCTTGGTCCACTTTTGCCGTTGTTGGAGACTGAGCAGGTAGTCTCTTGACCAGTCGTCCCAAAACCGTTGCTTGATGCCTGATGTCAACTGCCATCGCTTCAAGCAACTCATCTTGGCGTCTGGTATGGGCTGCGTTGATGCGAATGGCAGCGCTACGAGCGTTGTCCCGACGAGTAAATGGGCTGGCGTCAGTATTTCGCCATCGTTTGGGTTGCTGCTGAGTGCGACTAGCGGTCGCAAGTTGAGAATGGCTTCTATCTCCACCAGCACCGTTTCCAGCTCGTCCTGGCGCAGAATAATACTGCCAATGGCCTTGAGCAGCAGGTTCTTTGCGGATTTGACTGCCGCCTCCCAAAGACCGCCGAAATGGGGTGCCCGTGGAGGGATGAAAGCAAATGTTATCCCTTTGGTTGCAGCAAACGCTGAAATGGCATCCTTGTGATCCTGAAACCGGTCCTTGAGGTGCTCCAGGGTTCGCGCAGCACCCACAAAATTTGTGGCATTGTCGCAGTACAGGCGTTTGACAAGTCCACGACGGCCAATGAACCTAGACAAGCACATAATAAACGAATTAGACGTGAGATCGGTAACTACCTCAATATGAACAGCTTTAGAAGCAAAGCAAACAAATACGGCTATGTACATTTTTACAGGTGCCTTGCCACGAATTCCTAATGTGACCGATATTGGACCTAAAAAGTCCACTCCGCTGACTTCAAATGGTCGACATCCATGAAGTCGATCAGCGGGTAAATTTCCCATTATTTGAGACAACAACATTGGTTTATAGCGAAAACACAATACACACTGCCGAACTACTGCATTACACGCCTCACGTGCATTAATTACCCAGATTTGCTGGCGAAGAAGACCAACCAGAACTAGTGGGTTTGCGTGGCAATTTGTACGGTGCAAATACTCGATGTACAGTGTGACAAAACGACATTTCTTTGGCATCAACAAAGGGAACTTGGCATTGTGTGGCAAAGGTGCCTTTAACAATCGACCTCCCACTCGCAACAACTCTAATTTTCGGTTTCCCTCTTGATGTGGATAAAGGAATGGTGTCAACTTTTGGTACGATGGTTGCAAGTTTAATGACTTGTTCAACCTTGAAATTTCCTCTGCAAATTCAAAATGCTGAATCACAGAGACAATTGAAAGAAAAGCGAAGTTCAATTCAGACGCCGAAAGTACTACTGAAGAACATTGAGAGCTTGAGCCATTTATGAATCGGAACATATAGGAGACGATGCGAAGAATTTTGAGATATGAGGAAACCTTATCAATCAACTTGAGAATACTATTGACTTCCTCATCGGCCGCGATCATAACTACCGCCGTCTTGCGTCTTTCCAACAATAACTGCTCCCTTGTTAGAGCAAGATGTGTGTTTATTGGCCAGCTTTCTTGGGAGTGTTGTAAAAACTTCGGCCCATTAAACCAGAACGAGTCTCTGAGCTCTACAGTTGAGCAGCCACGGGACACTATGCCAGCCGGATTCTCCTTTGTTGGAACATGAAACCAAGTTGCATCCGCAGTTATTTCTTGAATATCTGCAACTCTGTTGGCTACAAAAGTATCCAAGTTTGAGGCGTGCATTCGTAACCAATGGAGCACCACCTCCGAATCTGACCAGAACACGATCTGATCCACCGGAACATCTAGCAATGGTTTCAAATTCTTCCACAAATTTGCTAGCAGTTGTGCCGCACACAATTCCAATCGAGGAATTGACTTTTGTTTTAATGGGGGCTACTTTAGATTTGGCCGTGAGCAATCTAACAAAAACGCCATGCCTGGTTTCGATGCGCGTGTATAAACAGCAACCGAATGCTCTCGAAGAAGCATCTGCAAAACCATGGATTTGCAAAGCACAATCTTTCGACACACCAACATGTCTGGGAATTAACAGCGTATCCAACTCAGAAAAGCATTGGGTTACAGTTTCCAAATTGTGCTTTAACTGATCTGGAATTGGATCATCCCAGCCCAAGCCATAAAGCCACATTTCTTGGAGCAGAATTTTTGCACGAGTGATTATAGGGCTTAATAAGCCCAACGGATCATAGAGCCTGGATACAAATGCCAAGATTGACCGCTTCGTTGGCTCTACATCCAACGTCAGCTCCCTCATGGAGTATTTAAAAACATCCTCTTTTGGATTCCAGATTAACCCCAGCGTTTTGGTTTCTTCTTGGTGACCAATCGCTATCGCGTCATCTTCTGTTTGGTTTCCAAGTTGCTCACAATTTGACGACCACTTCGTAAGAGTAAATCCAAAGGATTGTAAGACAGCGATGAGCTCCTGCCGTAATAAACGAAGTTCTTCCACGTTATCTGCACCAGATAGCAGATCGTCAACATAGAAGTCAACAGCTAATGACTTGGAGGCCAACGGATGAGTCTTTTCACATAGATCGCTTATATACTTTAAACACCGAATAGCCAAAAACAGCGCGGAAGCTGTCCCATACGTTACTGTGTTCAAACGAAAAATTTGAAGTGGGTCAGTGGTGTGCTCTCTCCAGACGATTAATTGGAAATTACGCTGGGTCTCGTCAACTTCGACTTGACGGTACATTTTAGCGATATCGGCAGTTACCGCGCATGGGCGAAGGCGGAACCGCAGTAATGTCGAATATAATGGTGGTTGAATGGTTGGACCAACCATGAGAACGTCGTTGAGTGCAATTTGAGAGGAGGTTTTGCTGGACGCATCAAAAACGACACGCAGTTGTGTGGATGTGCTTTGTGGTCTTAGCACGCATTGATGTGGGATAAAATAATGCGGCTCTCTCGGGATAACGTTATGTAATGTACTCTTTCATAAAATTAATATACATGCGATATACGTCTGGTTGTTTGGAAATTTTTCTTTCCAACGCTAAAAACCGACGCTTTGCTGTGTCGTAGGACGTTCCTAGGCACTGTGGACTTGACTTAAATGGCAACGTAACGCTAAGGCGACCCGAGGGCAAGTGACTGATTGTGTCGAGAAAGGACTTCTCACAAAGCAGCTGTTCTGGGGTATGTAAGTGCGATTTCAGAGCATTTGGACTTTCCTCCCCCTATCCACAGAACAGGGATCTTCTATTGTGCTAATAAGGGAAGCAGAAAGGGGCTCAGTTGAACTATCGGCTCGACATCGACCAGAAACTATCCATCCAAAGGCGGTGGCCTTTAATGTCGGCGAATCTTTACTTTCTTTAATTTGCCCTTCCCTGAGCAAGTCGAAAAATGTGTCTGCTCCTAATAGCAGGTCTATACGCTGTGGTTTGTAAAACAGCGGATCAGCTAGCTCTATCTCTTTCGGAATATCAACACTGACAACTAAATTTTCTGGCTGGTACGACGAAATGGACCTTAAAATGCCGAAATCGCTTGTCATTTCAAATTCATTGACACGCGAGGCTATTGATGTCTGCACAGAGTGACGAACGGCTGAACGAGATTTTCCGATACCTAACAAGCTTATATTTTTTCTCGTCTTCTCCAATTTAAGCTGATTTGCCAAATCTTCCGTAATGAAATTAACTTCCGACCCCGAATCTAAAAGCGCTCTGGCCATCTGATATGAACCATGTTGATTTTTTATTTTAACGACTGCAGTTGCCAAAATCACCTGATCAGATATATTGTTAGCCAAATTGACAGAAGATCTTTGGACGGGTGCAGCAGAGTGAGGTACTGGAGGTTGATTAGATGTGGTTGATTGTATAGATTCCGCAGCATATCGATGCAACAAAGTATGGTGAGGCTTCGAACAGACTCTACAGGTGCTTGATTTACACGCTGAGACTGAATGGCCTTTACGCAGGCAATTTATGCACAAAGGACAGGCTTTAACAAATTTAAACCGCTTATCGCATGAAATCGCTGCAAACGAGGAACAAGATTGAATGAAATGATCATCTGATTTACAGAATGAACATTTTGGATCACGAGGTTGACTGGGGTGCGATACAGCCAATGATGTTTTGCCAGGTTTTCTAGACATTTCGGAATTCGACTTTCGATTACCTGAATGAACGGACGATGACTCTTCAGCCGAAAGATGCTGATATCGCTTGTTTAAAGCAAGTTCACAGTCATTCCATAATGGAAGTTTGCTATAGTCAAGATTTTCTTCCCACTTAGATCGAGTTTTAGTATCTACCTTGCTCATAACCAAATGAATGAGCATGGCATTCGAGATATGTTTGTCAGAACTTAACGACAGCAATGATTCGTATATCGCTCTAACAGAATCAATCATAGTGCGCAAAGATGCTGAGGATGGTCCTTGCATTTTTGGAAGATCGAATAATTGTGAGATGCTATTGAATACGATAAGACAATCATTGTCGTAAACCTGTTTCAAAGCTGCTAAAGCCTTTGGGTAATTATCATCAGTCACCTGATAGGCCTTTACTGTACCTAATGCTTCCCGATCCAAACATGAGAGCAAGTGATTGAATTTTTCAATATTCGAAAGTGACAGGTCATTATCTATTAGATTCTCAAACAAGCCGATAAAATTTTTGTACTCGCTGTACTCTCCACTAAATCGAGGCAATTTCATACTGGGAAGTTGCTTGTTATGCGACATTGACCCAATAAGAGTGGAATTAGCAATGTTTTCCCGTACAGGTTGCACTCGTTTGCTCTTACTAATGAGCAAGGCTTTGGTTGAGACGCACAAACTTTCCAGGTCAGCTCTAGAGACAAGAGCAGTATCAATGTTATCCAATTCTTTTTGTATTTCGAATGCATTATCAATATAGCGATTTAATATTTCTAGCCTACATTCCGCTTCGATTGGATCTAACTGAATTGATTTATCTTGGACTGATTTTTTGATACGCTGAATATCCTTCGAAATATTTGCATGAGCTTGCAACAGGCTATCCAACTTTCCAGAATCTGACTCGTCTAACAGAGATTTATTCTTTCCTTTTTCCAACCATATTACTGCGCGATCTGAGTAAACGATTAAAATTGTATGTCAATAAATCTTTATATTGACTCGTTCAGAACTAGTCAATTAAAATCAAAAAAAACCGAGTTCAGTATTTTCGAACAAATAATGCTTGTTCTGGCCCACTGTGCAGCTCCTCCTAGTTGACACACACACACACACAAACCAACTTATGTGTATATGTGAAGCGACAAAACAAGAAGAAACGCCAATGCAAAACCAAACGCAAGGCCAAAAACCACACAAGTGTTCCAATACACTGTGCAGGTAGCGAGAAATCCGTTACTTCGATCGAGACCAGGCAGAGAGATCCAAAGGGCGCTAGCAACAGGCGCGTATGCACAAAACGAAAGTGCCAAATCAAACTGTATGCACAGTGCAAGAACAATACTGCAACACCAACACCACGCAGCTTGGGTGCAGCTGTCACCAAGTTCAATGATCGAAGAATGACGGCAAGGGATAACGCCGAAAATCTAACGGAGATGAACAGCAATTACCAATTAGGCTGGACCACAAATTTTTTAGGTTAAGCGCTCAAATTGCGCATTGTATGTGATGTACGAAATGATGTTCATATGCAAATGGACAAGTATTACAGCTCAACATTTTATTCAACTTTTATTGCAGATTTGAGATCATACTTTACTCATTTAAGCTGTTCAATTTTTTCCAATATGTGTAACGTTTTTTATGTGCCGAATGCTAATCAATTGTTGTGCCACTCTAATATTTCTTTGGTGCGTGCTTATGTGAGGTTATTACATGCATTTTTATATGAGTATGTGTACATAACAAGCGTACATAACTATGCTCTCACATTCATATGTATTTTATTTATTTGAATATTTTCACTGCACTTTGCACAGAGTGGTTGCACATTTATTTAGCCTTCGTTACCTGTTCTGTACTTCCCTGATGGGATTGACAATCCATTTGAAGATTACGCAGGCACTTCCAGGCGATCAAATCAAGCAATTAAAATCCAAATCCTAGTCCAGTCCAAATCCAAAGTCCACCCGGGGGCGCCAAAAATGTTGGGGTAACTGTTAGCCTCAACTTCTAATGTGCACGCAAGAGGCACAAGCAACTTAGGTTCGGGGGGGTTGACCGGACACAGGAGCGCAAAGAATACACACGTCTTTCACTTTCAATACAAATTTTTGGAGTGCCCTTTAATTTGCCAAATTCAATGCTTACAGGCTAACTCGCTCATCTACATGCATGCATGCAATTTATACTAAATAATTAACAAGGTGAAATGCCTTAACACCTTCTTTTATGCCGCTTCTTCTGGTTTTTGGCATTTTTGACCATTTGTACTGCACTAGAGTGGCTTTGTTTGAAAACTTTATCGTTTGCACCAACTACTCACTCAGATATTTGGTTTGTCTCTTCTTTGTCCTATTCTGGTCGGTGTCGGGGTCTTCCTTCATTTACTCCTTCGTTGGGCCGACACACTTGTCAACGGTCGCCATATTGTGTTGTTGGGGGTTCCCAGTTAGACTTGTATTTAGCAATCGTTTCTTATGCTGCTTAATTCGAACTGCAGTTACAATTTGATTTCTTATGGTCTAAAGCTGACGGCTGAGCCGACAGCGACGCAGTCGCGTCATGTAGTGGGTTCATGCATATACAGTCAGCAGTATACAAGTGTTGGCTGACTGGTGTTCAAAAGGAGTGTCAGGTTACATTAGCACTTAAAGTGAGTGCACTGGTTTATATATGTTTACGTTTGCAACTAAATGCTACATATTTGTATGTACATGTATTATATGCATAAACTCACTACACTGCTGATGGAGTACATACTGCGCCAGTGCCCAAATGCTAACAGAACGGGCACCATATTTACTAGATATAACATGCTACTTGCATATGCCGATGATATTGATATCATCGGCAAAAGCGAATCTGTGGTAATACAGGCGTTCTCAGAGATAGAGAAGCAGTCAAAACTTATGGGCTTAGCGGTAAATGAGGATAAGACGAAGTACCTACAATCAACGCGCAGTGGGTCTACGCTTGGACAATCTGTTGCAATGGGAGACTACAACTTCAAGGTTGTTAAGGAATTTGTCTACCTCGGAACGACGATAACCAGCGACAATAACACCAGTCTGGAAATCCAAAGAAGAATTACTCTTGCAAACCGATGTTATTACGGGCTCAATAAGGAGTTCAAGAGCAGAGCCCTCTCTCGGAAAACGAAAATTGCGATATACAAGACGCTTATCATCCCAGTCCTGCTATACGGCGCAGAAGCATGGACAATGACAAAAGAGGATGAGGTGGCAATTGGCGTGTTTGAGAGAAAAGTTCTTCGGAGGATTTATGGACCTCTAAACGTTGGCGGCGAATTTCGCATCCGAAAGAATCGCGAACTGTATGAGCTCTATGAGGACACTGACACTGCATAAAACAACAGCGGCTGCACTGGATAGGACATGTTACCCGTATGGATGATAACGCTCCAGCAAAGCGTGTGTACAATCGGCATGCGATAGAGTTGGGAGGCATTCCCCCGCCTGGTCGACCAAAGCGGAGATGGCGCGACCAGGTGCAGGGAGACATTGCGAAGCTGGGAGTGTCCTTCTGGTGGAATCTCGCTCTGGACAGAGGCTAGTGGCGGGCATTAGTGGCAGCGGCCGAGACCGTAAAACGGTTGTGATGGCCAAAGAAGAAGAAGAAGCTAACCGCAATACAAGAACAAATGAGAACACAAGGAACTCTCATTCAAATGCTCGCTTCGCAACAATCCAAATAATGGCTCTCCTACGAGTTTCACTCTGGAATGCAAATGGCATTCCTCGCCACAAAATGGAGTTAGCAAAATTTCTCCAAGACAATGAAATTGACATAATGCTTCTTGCAGAAACTCACTTGACGGAACGGTACAATTTTCAATTACCTGGGTATGCGTTTTACGGCACAAGTCACCCAGATGGCAAAGTCCATTGTGGAACTGGCATCCTCGTCAGAAGCCGCATCAAGCATTATCCACTATCAGGATTTTCGGAAAACTACCTACAAGCCACTCCGATATGTCTAAACCAGTGGTGTCCAAATTCACACAATGAAAGCGTTTGCTTGTGTGCGAAGCAGCGAAACACAAATGCAAGGTGACGTTTTACTGCTTTACATTGAAAAAATAAAATGCGTGCGATTCAAACAAACTAAAATTTAGTTTGTGTTATGTTTAAATCGCACGCATTTTATTTTTTCAGTGTAAAGCAGTAAAACGTCACCTTGTCTTTGCTTCGCACACAAGCAAACGCTTTCATTGTGTGAGTTTGGACACAAATGACCCTTCAGTACTCATCATTAGTGAATCACCAAGGATTCATCGATGAATTGGTCAGAGGTATCGATGAATCATAGGTGAGCTCCCATACAAATTATACATGAATTTAACATTGGCATGTCCTAGGCGCTCACCCATGACAGTTTATGGGTGAATCACCCATGAATTCACGAATCGGTTCATCAATGACTCACACATGATTTCTTTGCAAAATTCATTGATGAATTCACCTATAAATTCATGTTTGATTCACCCACGATTCCTCGCAGACTTTTGCAAAGAAATCATGTTTAAATAATTTAAGTTTAAATATGCTTATTTTAAGCAACAATCATCAAATTGGCCTACCACAATACAAACAATCAACAACAACAGTCCAGGAATTCACTATGCAGCACACCAACACAGCAACTGCGGACAATTAATGCACAAACATAAATACATACTTACGATGAAAGCAAACAAAACACAACATCTCAAAACATCACATATGTTTGTCCATGTATTTTCGCACAAAGGTGACGATACGACGATTCACACTGCTTATTTAATCACTTCTCTTATAACTATTTACCTGTTTAACTAATAATTAGTTGTTTGTAAAAAAATTCGCTTTTGTTGTTAATAAAATCTTGCGCTGCAGAAATGCTCCACTAAAAATTTTCTGGCAAGTGGCGATTGAAAAAAGGTGGCAGGCGTCAAACGCAAAAACAGAAACACAGTTATTTCGTTTCTTCTGTCTCTTACCTTCTGCGGGTTATACCCTTTTTAACTCATATTAAGTAAAGGCATATCCGACTTAAGAAGTATCTGTATAAAGTTTTTAATGATCCATAAATAAATAATTTATTTTGGGATAATAATAATAAAAGTCTATATTAGGGCTATTCCACTAACGATCTGTGCAATCCACTTATTCAAAATTCTTTACTATACATATAGAATATGGTTTTAATGATCGGTAAAATTTGAAGGGTATGCAAACTTCTTCGTTCGGCGATGGCAAAACTGTTTTTGGATGCTTGTGTGTCGCAGCGCAGTGCAGTAGGTAAATTTGCAATAACAAATATACATAAATTTCTGTTCTGCCGACGTCGACGTCAAAGCAGAAGCGGGGAAAAAGGCATGAATTTGACGATGCATGAATTCTGGAACTGAAGAGGATTTATAGAATACACATATTCTCTCTCTCTATACATGTCTCCGCTGCGACGCCGGCAGAATTTGGCTCACCAACCACGCGTGGCTGCCTTTTCAAATTTTGGACATCGCTGGTCTAAACGGAGCAATATCACTCTGTCCGCGGATTACTGTCTCCCACGTTTCGCAATATCAGAAAATCAATTCCTAGATTTCTTTAATATACTTGGGCAACGCTTTTTGGCTGCGGGTGATTATAATTCGAAACATCCCCTCTGGGGCTCCAGACTGACTAATCCCAAAGGGAAGCAGCTCTACAGCGTACTCACGCGCGCATCGACTATGTATCCTAGGGAAGGTCTACACACTGGCCGGCAGATCCTAAGAAATTACCCGATCTTATAGACTTTGCTATAACAAGAAAAGTTCCACAAAACTTGGTAACTGCAGAAGCCCTTGCTGACTTGTCGTCAGACCATTCTCCAATAATATTCACCCTTCTGGAGTGCCCTCATGTTAGAGAATATCCTCGGAGACTGACATCACACAAGACAAACTGGCTCAAATACAAAAAATATATCAGCAGTCACATCGAGCTGAGCCCAACCATAAACAGCGAAGAATCTATCATTACTGCCGCTGCTCATCACTCAAACCCCCAAACGACAACAACAGCACCTCAGCAAGATCGTAGATTGACAAACAGTTACATTGACCGGCTGGTCTCAGAAAAGCGGCGTGCAAGAAGAGAATGGCAAAGCTTTAGATCGCCAGCCGCAAAAAATCGTATGAGACTTGCAGAACGCGTACTTCGCAAAGCACTCGAAGCCGAAGAGCAGCTAGCACATAGCCGTTATATCGAAAAATTATCGCCTACAAGCACCAAATTTCCCCTATGGAGGGCACGCGCCAGCATAAAGCCACCTGCAAAGGTAGACACGCCTCTAAGAGATCAGACAGGAAGATGGGCCCGCAGCGACGAAGATAAGGCAACTGTCTTTGCACATCACCTTAGAAATGTTTTCCAGCCAAATCCTCCAACCAATGGCTATGAACTTCCATTGGTTCCGACCGCCGCACAAACTGACCCAATCAAAGTTCATTCGCTAGAAATAAAAAATGCCATCGCAGAGCTAAATCCCAGAAAAGCTCCTAGACATGACCTTATTACACCTAAAATGATTATGGAACTTCCAAGTCCCGCCATTACATATGTCTCAAGACTTTTCAATGCTGTTCTGCGATGTGGATACTTTCCAACTCAGAGGAGGAAGTCCACAATCATAATGATTCAGAAACCAGGAAAATATAAAACACAAGCGTCATCATACATACCCATTAGTCTGCTACCTTGACTGTCAAAACTTTTTGAGATCTTACTCAGTATAATTGATGCCCATGCACAAAATATCATTCCCTCACATCAATTTGGGTGCAGAGCAAAGCACGGGACTATTGAGCAAGTCAACCGTTTAACTTCAGACATTCGGACTGCGTTTGAGCACCACGAATACTGCTCTGCAATTTTCTTAGATGTTGCCCAAGCATTTGACCGCATTTGGTTGGATGGTCTTATATAAGGACAATGCTTCCCCCAAATACTCACAAAGTCTTAGAAAGTTACGTCAGTAACAGAGTATTAACAGATCGTCTAAGAAGAGTTCACCATAAGAGCCGTGGTGCCGCAGGGTAGCCTACTCGATCCTCTCCTATATAAATTGTACCCTGCCGACATACAAACAGACCCTCGACTTACAATAAGTATCTTTGCGGATGATACGGCAATATTAAGCAGATCACGATGTCCAATTAACGCAACAAGTCTCCTAATGTGGAAGAGTGGCTGGCCAACTGGAGCATAAAAATCAACGAGCAAAAGTATAAGCATGTGACGTTCACACTCAACAGAAGCACCTGTCCCCAGCTATCCTTAAATGCAACCCTGATCCCGCAATCAAACGATGTTGTATACCTAGGTGTGCACCTCGATAGAACATATAGTCGAAAAAGCTTCAAATCAAGCTAAAAGCCAACAACCTTCACTGGCTAGTCAACTCCCGTTCCCCTCTTAAACTGGAATATAAAGTCCTACTGTACAAAATCATCATAAAGCCTGTCTGGACGTATGGCTCGCAGTTATGGGGAAATGCCTGTGCGAGCAGTGTGGACATCCTCCAAAGATCACAATCAAGAATTCTTAAAACCATTACTGGAGCGCCTTGGTACATTCGCAATGAGTGTATCCAAACGAACGACCTCGAAACTGAAACAGAGCAACTTAAACAAAAATATTCTGAGAAGCTTCTTACCCACCCAAACCAACTTGCAAAATCTCTTTCCATGCTTTCCATGACCTACCAACCCAGCGACTGACTTAAAGGGCCGCAGAACACAAACTATCTCCAACAGGGGATGGTTTATAAAATAGTTTATAGATAAAGATCTGAAAAATTATTGTTAGTATCATTAAAAGATAATCCATTAAATACAAAAAAGCTTAAAAAAATTTTTTTCGCAATTTCCCCATATTTTAAACTGCATCATTTTTTTTAGTTTTCATAGAAATTTTAAAATTTATAAGGCGCTTACGAGGGCCGTCCCAGAAATGGCCGACCTAGCCGACGTAGCACAGTAGTGTTGGAAAATGTTCACAAAAAATATTAAAAAGGGGACTATTAAAAGCTTAAGTTTGAAGTTTGTTGCCTTTACCTTGCACAGTTTTTTTTTGGTCGATTTTAATTGAGAATTGATTGCAAACATGGACAAAATTGGTCATCGTTATGTGATACAATACTTTCATATAAAAGGTCTTAGTCCAACCAATATTAAAAAGCAGCTGGATTCTACCTTACGTAATTCTGCTCCATCGTTTACAACAATAAAATATTGGGTGGCTGAGTTTAAGCGAGGTCGTTTGAGCTGCGAAGATGAACATCGTAATGGGCGTCCAAATGAGGTGACTACTTCAGAAATGGTGGCCAAAATTAAAATATGTGTATTGAGTGACCGGCGATTAAAAGTTCGTGAGTTAGCTTAATGTGTAGGCATTTAAAAAAGTCCTGTGCATCGCATATTGACCGAAAAATTGGACATGAAAAAGTTATGCGCAAGATAGGTGCCGAGTTGCTGACTTCAGAACAAAAACGCCGGTTCACACCTCTGCCGTTGCAATGGCTAAAATTATGAATTAAAATTTAAATTGCTACCTCACGCGCCTTATTCGCCAGACTTAGCTCCCTCTGATTATTTCTTATTTTCAAACTTGAAAAAATGGCTCGAAGGAAAAAGATTTGGCAACAATGAAGAGGTGGAGTCCGATGTTAATGCCTATTTCGAAGAGCTTCACAGTTCTTATTATAAAGAAAAATATCCCCCTACGCAAAGGGATAGCCTGCGCGTATACATTTTGCGCGAGCCATAAGGCCAGTAAAAACCAAAAACAAATCTTATGCGTGCTCTATGTTTTGTTGTTGTTCGCGCTCTGACCTGCAACAACAACTTCATATGTGTCTCTATTCCCTCTCCCCTATGTCTCCCCTATGTCTTTCGCAAACTCGAACACAACAACAAAATGCTTATGAACGCGGCCGAACGCGAGCACACACACAAAAACAAAAATCGGTTCTCCCTCTCTATCTCATTTTGTTGTTATTGCTTGAAATATATTTGGTGTATGTGTATTGGTTTTTACGCGCTGGTAAGCTCGTTCTGGGCACCCCTGGCTTAAGGGGGTCTTCTCATTCAAAACCCGTTTTTTGGACCCTTTTTAAAAAAATTCTTATTTGAAAACGCAAAGAATAATTGAAAACTTTTTTTATTTATTGTATTACAAAAGGTTCAAAGTAAATAAAAAAATTTTTTTTGCCTCGATACGAGGGCTGTTCAAAAAGTAATGAGACTTCAAAGTTGGTGGTGAAAAAAAAAGGTGTCGTCACGGCGGCCACGATTCCGGGTCTCCGGAGCGTCCGAAATGAAAAAAAAAAACGGGGTTATAATCAGTATAGATGTAATTCTCGGCTGAACCTCAAACTTAATTTTGTGATTTTTTTTGACAAAATGGCGGCCATTCAAAAAAAAAATTTCAATTTCGGGCTTTTTTTTGTAGTTTAGTGTAAAAAAAAAATAGTAAAAAATTTTTAAAATTATGGTCGAGGTTCAGCCGAGAATGGTGACAATTCTGCGTCGATTCCACTTTGTTTCATGAAAATCGGTTCAGTTGAACTGGAGATATCATGGCCGCCAGTTCGAAAAACGTGGTTTCGAGATAAACGCGTTTAAAGTTTGAAGTAAAAAAAAATCAAAACTGTTTAAATGCAGTTTTAAAGAGCTGACAATTCTCCGTCGAATTCACTTTGTTTCATCAAAATCGGTCCGGTAGAACCGGAGAAAACTTAACGCATAGGTCAAAATACGAGGGTTTAAAAAAAAAAAAGTTGCTCAATGAGAAGACCCCCTTAAGTTTGCAGTTGCTTGGGAATTTAGGTCACATTGGGTCACTAAAAGGACTATATCTTCTAAACTAATTCGAGTTTTCGAAAATCCTTTTGGGGGGATATTTTTGAATATCCAAGCTATAAATAAATGCAAAAAAAAAAGTCGAAAAAAAAAGTTGCTCAATGAAAAGACCCCCTTAAGGTAACTAAATAAATAAACATTTAATTAAAAAAAAAAAATTATAAAAAAGGTATCGAATCTATTGAACATCGCTGGGAAAAGTGTATCGACCTAAAAGGATCCCATATTGAAAAATAAAAAAAATGATAAATTTTTGTGTTTTAGTAGTTAGGTCGGCTATTTCCGGGACCACCCTCGTATTATCAAATTTATAAAAAATTTACGAAAAAATGTAATAAATGGTAAAACTTATGGTTTATGCTCATAAAAGTTTAATTTGGACATTTTCTTTAAAGATGTTAATTTGAAAACTAAGAAAATCGTGGTTATTGACCAAGTTATAGGTAAAATTCAAAAAAAGTACGGAATACTCGATCTTAGGGGAAAATTCGTCTTGCGCGACCTCAAAACGTCCGTGAAAGAAAGAAAAAAATTTTTTTGGGACACCCTAATGCACACGTTTCCACGCCACCTATGAGGTAGTGTACTTAGTGCGTTTTTGAACGTGGTTTTCAAAGTAGGCATATTCCACGGGTCAGTTGTGATCCTGTTTAATTTGAAACTATTGCTATATAATGGATATTAGCAGAGATTAAAAAGATAAAAGCAATTTAAGTTTAAAAAAAGTAGTGAAATTTAATCGTCCGAGTCGTAAATTTCCAATTCTTCTTCTTGATCTTCTTGTTCTTGTTCGACTTGTTCTTCTTCATTTTCATCCTCCGTTAATAGCGATGTATCGCACGTCGCCTTGTTGGAATCAAACGGATCCTCCACTGTTGGTGATTCAATATTAGAGCACGACCGGCCTTGAGAATGAGAACATGCCAGAGAACAAAACAGTCTGACTTTTTTGCAACCACATTTAGCACTGCACCCCTTTTTGCAGTTGCAAAAAATTGTGCTCAGCAGTTTTTCCGGCGCAGCTGGAAGTAAAGTTTGGACTGGTTCTAATGAAGTGTTGACCAACTTCCAACCCCAGTCTGTAGGGTCTAGCTGATAACCAAGCCACACTTGAACATGGTAATATACCAGAAAAATATGTTGATGAGCAGCAACTGAGGTTGGAGGAAGACAAGCTAATTGTACTTGTTTTTAAACTTTTAGTATTTTTAACGAAACATGCATATCTATACTTATCTAAGCAGGTAGTTTTTTTAGGAGCTCCGTGCATAGAAAGAAGAAAGCGAATGCGGTAAGCGATAATTTCTTGTCGAGTTGAATTACTATTTTTAAATACTTCAGAACATCAAACTAAATTTTGTTTTTCAAACATTTTGAAAACTGTTATTTTACCCAGATGTCGTATCACAGCCAGCTATTGCGTGTAAAAATAGTACATGATTTTGACACTGCATAAGTAGATAAGCTTTTTGATGAATATATTTCCGATTAATGTTGAGCTTTTCCTGGTTTTAAGAAGAAAATAGTTTTTGCAGTTGGAGTTCGAGTAGTGAGTAATACGAGTAATAGCCTATTTCCACTATAATCACATATTCCGAAATGTACATATTTTTTTCTGAGCGTTTTCATTTTGCTTATTCAACAAAGTAGCTTTTGAAATGCCAAACATTTTTTTTGGAGTTTAGTGTTATTTATTTCAAAGAAAAATGGAGAAGCATTGTAGTTGGAAGACTGTTTTTTACATACGCCGAGGTTGTGGGTTCAAGTCCCCGTGGTGGCATAATTTTATTTATTATTAATTTTTATTTAAAATTCTTTTAGCATTGTCTATATTTTTTTAAAATGCTGCGTGGTCCATAAATCCTTTGAAGTACATCGGTTAAATTTGCTCAGCCTTTTAATGTACCTATCACTTAGGGGACGCTCAGTCGATTGGACACATATATTAAATATGTACATTTTTCCAATGGAATAAATGTAACATATTTTTTTATATGTGATAAAATGTGAAAAAATGTACATATTTGCTATCTACATCTTCACCAACAACAATAGTTGTATTTGTCAAATTGAATTGCTCTATTGCTGTTTCAATTTTGAATATGTCAGCATTATTATTTGCTTGTTTCACCAATATATTTTCAGCAGTAAATTTTTCTTTCAACTTTGAAATAAACCGAGACTTGTGAGTACTTCATCAAATAAAATATCAATTGATAGAGATGTTGTTAAAGTTCGACGATGTTGTTCTGCAGCTTTGGTATTTCTCGCGCAATAACTCTGGAACCAAAATATCGACGTACATACTGTACGTATTTATCTAAGATAACGTTAAATGTTTTTTTGCTATTCCACACAACGCGATGTAGTAAGTAACCTCCGTAAATGATGTATGTCGCACTTGCGTTGTTAATATGCTAAGAATATTACTACAATTTATAGGGTGGCTGATGAATATTGCTACATTAAGTACATTAACTCAAATAACTTGTTTTTCAGTGTATGACATTCATTTTTCTTTTATTCATGTTAAAGCTCATTCAATTTTATTACATATTGCTTAAATAGTTTTAAAAATAATAGAACTTAAATACCCCCCTTTTCGTTGATGCATGTGAGCAGAAAAGATCCTTGTCGAAACTCTTGAATTTTTTTGTAAGGGAGCAGCTACATCAGCGATTGTGTCCTCTGTCCGAACTGTTGGGTTTCGATGGTAAGGTCTTCTTTCGACTGTCGGAAAAATTATTAACAAGTCTCATTATGGTGCCTATAGTCTCTTTGTACCAAAACTACGGACTCCAGAGCGTGATAGCGGCGGACAATCCAAATTCTTGTTTCAGTGTCCCAGTTATCCATTTTCCACAAATCTAAAAATCAATCTACAAAAAAAAAAAAAATTAAGCAAATTCATAAAATAGAAAAAAAGTAATTCAATGATTTCTTGGTAGCGGCTTTCTTTAGCTACCCTATATTATATATACAACTATAGAGATGTATATACATGCATATCAGTGATGTGCCACGACGCGTCAACTTTAATTTTCGACGTTGTGGTGTAGACAAAGCGTCAACAATGTCAACATTGTCAACAATAGTCAACAATGTCAACAATGCACTATCAGCTGATTCTGGTTAGCAGAGCTCGCAAATAACTCTGAGCGAGAGGAAGCGCGCATCCTTTTTTCTGTTTTACCGGTTATATAAAAAAATGAACTATCTTTTCTTTTAATAAAATTTAAAATTGAACAATCTGAGTTTATTTGTAAAATTAATTTTATTGAAATTGTTGACATGTCAAGAAAAATCATTGTTGACTCTCGATTGTTGACACGTTATTAATAGTGTTGTTGACATCGTATTGTCGACATGGCACATCACTGATCCTAACACATACCGAGCTAGTTGTGGTACCGTCGAGACTAAAGAACAAATGGCAAAGTGGTAATTCATTTGCATGCAGCAATATACATATGACTCCGGGGCATAGAAACCCCGTTTTCTCAGCACATCCCATTGCACAATGGGCCAGATTTCAGTTTAGGCCGGCATAAATTCAAAATTTTTATGGAAACAAATCGTGATTTTTATCAAATATTCTTAAAGAGCATAGATTTGGCATGTTAAGGCCCAATTTCTCAATGTGCGGTTAGTCAACTTGACAGGCAGCTAAACCGAATTTGAGTGTCTCATGCTGTGTGAGGCGCAACCGGAGGAACAGAGTTAGCCGCACTGGTTAAAGTTAACCGCGAGTTCACTGCCGATGGAATTATTGATATATTTTATTGTTATACAAACAGCTGGCTCTAACATCTGATTTGTTGATTTAATTATTTGCTGCCACAAAATGTTTATGTTTATGAATAACCGAATTTTTCAACTCCACGCAATGGAAATGGAATTTGAAGAGGCAGAGCAACGAATAAACAATAAAAGAGAGTACAGAGAGTACTGACCTGGATGATGACATTTGTTCAATGATTCAGGTTGACAACATCTACATGTAAAATAATTTATGCTAGGATCAGAGTTTAAGTTAAAACTTTAACTTCAGTTGCTATTCAATTTGTTGTGACTAGGATTGTTAGCAGGTCTTGGCGGCGCTGCGTTCCTTTGCATGTGGCAACTTCCTTATCACTGCAGCTGACTTCTGTGAGGTCAGCGTTCCTTTGATAAGCCGTGCAGGTAAACAAGTGTCCCCAGCTATTGCTTTTGATTCATCGCAAACAATTTCAATAAATTTTTCGCAAAAATATTACCAGCAGCATTCAATAGCCTTAAAAAATCCTTAAAAAAATACCCAATTTGTTGACCGTGTCTGGTCACCCTAATGCAGCGATAGGAATTTACCGATATCAGATGAAACTGCTGTTGAGAAAACCAAATGACTTGACCGCTTGTCAACTGGAGGAACAAATTTGACCGGCGGTTGGCCAACCGGATCCTTTTGAGAAATCGGGCCAAAGTCCACTAAGCGTTTTGATATCAGTGCAGCCCTGGATTTTTAGCAGGGGTGCAAGGTCACATGTTTGGTCAGCTGCTTGTTGTGTTAAAAAAAACGAGAAACGGTCACTCAACTTTAAGCTTGCCCCAATTTATCAACTGTGAGTAAAAATTGAATATAAAATATGGAAATTAATGGCAAAGGCATGTAGAATGTGAATACTGAAACAAATTGTGTGTTTTTCTTGTTAAATGATTTTTCTGTTAACCGTTTTGTTATGTCCTTATATAGATAAAAATTAACCAACGGGCCCGTGAATTGTGGAGTATACACTACATTCTGACAATTTCTGACAAAAAGTAAATATGTAGAGTTTGACTTTAAAGTGTAGTTCTTATGTTATTAATGAGTTTTGCGGAATTTTGCGGCTTTGCGCACATTCTCTTGATATTTGCAGGTAAGTTTGAGTTTAGCCATGCAACGCTGTTTAATCTATGGAATCAAAATAATCGAAATGCCCGCACAATTTCAAGCTGGATTTTTGAGCAGCTTAAGGAGCATGCAGTGAGCACAGAGAGAAGAATTAAAAATGACACAAAAATTAATAACTGAGATTTTTTCGAAATAAAGGTTGCAAAAAAGCGCTCGAAATGTTACTTACCATACTTACCAATTTCCCGTTTTACATTTTTCTTTCTGATAATAGTGACTCCCGGAAAGCTGCTAACCATCAATACACCTTTATTTAAAAGACCCTACTTTTGAGGCCAAGAGCCTTTTAAACAGCCCTCGTATTGACACATTTTTAATTTTGTATTTTTTGTTATGAATAGTTAAACCAAATACAAAAACAGAACTTCAATTCTTTTCCCGATTTCTTTCCAGAAGATTTAAAAAACAGGTAAATTTCAGCCGCCTACACCAGAAGAGGGCCATAATTTAATGAGGGCGGTAAGGGTAGTGGTCGGATTGTTGTACAACTTTGCCTAATTAATAAACACTTGATGTTTATCAAATGTGCCTGATTGCAATTGTCTAACTACATTTTTCGAATTTATGCCGCCCAAACTGGCAAATAAAATTCCCCCATCGAGTCAGGGTCGTTATTAGTACATTTTGTAATTATGGTAGACTTTCTTTGCTAGGCTTTCTTAGTTGATGTCTTTTTATAACGTTTCTTAAAATTTGTTGACAGCCTTTTTTTGTCGACTCTTAATAAATAAATAAATAAAAAATAAAACTGAAATCTGGCCCAATGTGCATTGCCAGAAGAGATGACCGGAATTCAAAAGATTTATCCAAAATCTCGACAATATTTTTTCAATCGTAGTTGCTTTTCCCAAATTAATCGCAAGACCACCGTTGTACTCTAAGCCTGGCTCAGATATTAATTAGAAATGTTCTTAAGTGATAGTTTTGCGAGATCTAGGTCATAACTGCGACTTTCTAGAGATGCCACCCAGCCAATGAATTTCCTATGGGCGAGATCGAGAGCATAGTGGATTTGGCACAAAATAGCAATCAATCTTTTGAGGTACACCTAAAAATATATCAAAGATCCTTTTAAAAGATACCAACTTTTCTTTAGCTTTTCAGAAAATAACGGTTTTTCGCTCAACCGATTTTGCAGTTAAAAAAAAAACGACTCTTTGGGTAAGATATAACAAACAAAACAGCTCGTGCTGGACCACAGAATGAAATCGCAAAGCTCTAATTTTTTGGCCAGATGATGCTTTTCTATCGGGCTTTCGATTAATCATGAAGCAAATCAATTACAATTAATCACAAAGTGTAAAAAAATTTTTTTTTGGCCTGTACATACGTCCGTACTGTGCCCTGGCGGCAATTAACCCAGTTTATGCCGCGCTGCACGGAGTTTTTTATCTAGAGGTGAAAGTTACTTTTCTTGGGTAATTAGGATCCAGTAAACACGTATCCGATGTTAAAAATTTCTACCTATTATAGTTGTGCCAGGTGAGAGTGATAAATTAGTCGAACAACGGCAGTAGAGCACAGTTCAGATAACATGTTTGAATTCAGTTGTTAGAGAGCAAATACATACAGCAGCATATCAGACACAACGAATTTCGACCAATCAGCTTATCATCTTTCCTCCTCAAAACGCGGGAAAGGTTGCTAGACGTCTATTTAAGAGAAACTATAAATCCATCCTTTCTATGTCCTGCGCACAGGCCCGTCGAGTGGAGGAGGGAACCGGGGTGTTTCCCCTCCGGGCCCGGACTTCTAAGAGGGGCCCGGAGCCCTGATTTTTGGCGAAAACTTAAGTAAACTGTGTACAACATGAGAAAAACAAACCGGGCCCGGCATCCCCTTTCGACAGGCCTGCCTGCGCTGCATGCATATAGTAAAGGCAAATCTATTGAAACTATTCTTTATTCTTTAATCTGCTGATGAAGTATATACTGCTCCAGTGCCCAAATGCTAACAGATCGGACACCGTCTATATATGGGCATTTCCACAGAAAGGTCCACCGAGACCAAAAAATTAAAAGTCCTTAAAAACACTATTTCTTATCAAATTTTCATAGGAAATCAATTAAACTTAACTGATGTTAGCCAATCTTACAATAATTCATTAGCTATTTCGAGATTTCCAAAAGCAAACCCGGCCAATCCTCATTTTTCTCATTTGGGTACTTATTTTGCAGGTTTTTTTTTTTTTTAAAAAGGTACTAAGATAAGACTTATAGAATTTACTGACTTTGGCGCTCTAAAAACGATTTAAAGGTACAACGGGTTAAAAAATAATGAAAATAAAACCATAATTGCTATTAACTGTAACTTTTTGCATTACATTATAACAGAAATCAGAAATATATTATGATGGAAAAATATGTCACGTGCGCAATGTCCCGTAGCGAATCCTATTTTACTTTCTAAGAAAAAAAATAAAGAAAATGTTTCAGTCAAACTAATTCTAATCTATACATACATCTATATAAAAGTGAAGGTATGTTTGTATGTTTGTCCCTTATGGGCGTCTAAACCGCTGAACCGATCTTCACGCATTTTTTACAGTATGTTCATG
Source organism: Lordiphosa collinella (assembly GCA_018904265.1). Lineage (NCBI taxonomy): Eukaryota > Metazoa > Arthropoda > Insecta > Diptera > Drosophilidae > Lordiphosa > Lordiphosa collinella. Next base: position 28,428 of record JAEIFV010000275.1, read on the forward strand.
TCGATCAGGAAAGTGTCATAGGCTATGTCTCATGTCTGTGAAATGGTCCAAAAACCGCGAAATTTGCAAATTTATACCGTTCATCTGATTGCAATGAAAATGTGGGAATGGTTGAACGCTTGCCCGGGAAGGTTTCTAAGTTGAAAAAATTTGCGGAAAACGGTCCAAAAACCGAGAAAATTGCAAAATTTAAGTTTTCGCTAAAACTTTGGGAAATTGATCGACGCTTACCCGGGAAGGTTTCCAAGTAGAAGAAACCGCGAAATTTGCAAAATGTTCGTTTGTTATAAAACTTTGGAGAATGTTTAGACGCTTGCGAGTAAGGGATTCTGATTTGAAGAAATGTTCGGGAAACCAAAAACCGCGATAATTCAAAAACTATACCGTTCATCCGATTGCGATAAAATTTTGGTCAATGGTTAGACGCTTGGCCGCGAAGGTTTCGAAGGTCCAAAAATCGCGAAATTCGCAAAATTATACCGTTCATCCGATTGCAATCAAACTTTGGGGAATGAATTGAAATCATGCTCGGGAGGGTTTCTAAGTTGAAGAAATTTGCAGAAAATTATCCAAAAACCGCGAAAGTTAAGAAATTTGCGGTTTTGGTAAGTCTTTGGATAGTGGTTCGACGCTTGCCCGGAAAGGTTTCCAAGTAGAAGATAAGTGCGGAAAATGGTCCAAGAACCGCGAAATTTGCAAAATTTTCGATTTTGATGAAGCTTTAAGGAATGGTTGCACGCTTGCCCGCGAAGGTATCTTCATTGAAGAAATGGGCCGGAAATGGTCATAAAACCGCGAAATTTCAAAAACTATACCGTTCATCCGATTGCCATAAAACTTTGGGCACCCTTGCCCGAGAAGGTTTCTAAGGTCCAAAAATCGCGAAATTTGCAAAATAATTTATGACAGCGCTTAGTGCTTATATTACAATGCCGGCGTTGGTAAATGGAAGCTGTAGATTACACGGTCCAAAATATTGCGAATTTTGCAAATTTTTGGTTTGAGCCTGGATTATTGTGAAAATTTGATAGACGGTAATTGTAGACAGGTAAATAGAAAGTATTAACCAAACGGATTTTAGATTATCATGAAGACGTATATATAGAGAAAAAGATGGAACGGTCCAAAATGTTTATACCGACATGCAGCCTGCACTAGATTGAATATAATCGCTCTCTTAAGAATCATACGAACCCGGGCGACGCCGGGTGTTTAGCTAGTATACACTAAAAGTGATTAAAAACATTTTAAAATAAGTCGCAGTGAGCTCTGCACTTATATTGATGCCCAAAAAAAGCACTTCCATTTTTGGTCACGTGTGTATCATTTTTTGGTTGGCTTTATCTTGGAAACACTATGTCTGCTACCAACTTTACCACTAAATAAAGTGCTCCGAAAGAGCTATAAGTTAAAGTGGCAGAAAAAAGAAATGGTTTATTTTGACTTTTATTCTGCTTTAAATGCGTACAACGCACTGTGGGCCAGAAATCCCATTTTTTGGCCAAAACTATGGCATTTCTACACCAGACTAGCTAGGAAGCTAAAGTTTTTTACGAAATGTTCTTAAAAGATTGAACTTAACGCACATAAATTAAAAAAAAAAAAAAAAATTTTAAAACATATTGATAATCCAAGTCAAAGTTGGACAATTTTTCAACTTGTTGGATTTTTAATTTAAAAAAAAAAACTTGTGGTTAGACTTAAGCCAAATTTTGCAGAGAGGATATACAAGTGTAGATTGTTTCTAAGAAAAAAATTTTTATGATCGGATAAGTCGTTTATGAGTTAATAACTCGAAATAGTACTGACTTTGAATGCCCACCCTGTCAAGGATTTTCAGTCAATCTGACTACTTTAACCGTTATTTTTATTTATTTAATCTGTTCTTTACATACATTTCTTAAAACAAAAATAAAATATAAAAAATTAATTAATTAAAAAATAATTTTTGTATGTATTTTAAACCGTATTTCCGTGCTTCTAAAAGTATGCTACACATTTTAATGCATGGGAATAAAAATAGCTTACTTCTCACAGTTTGGCTTTAGGTCCAAATTCCGAAGTTTTAAAAAAGAAAAGCATACTTTTCGGCTGACTTGAAAATTGAAACTGGCACGATGCCAAAAGGGGATACATTTTTAAAATTTAATAAAATCCAAAGCAAAACCGCGCAAAAGCGCATACCTCCAGTTATAGTACAATATTCAAAGAAAATTATTTGACATGTTACGAGTGATTAGCCAGTGGCACCCGTGGGCACTCTCAAATCAAAGTTGCCAAATGTAAAAAAACCCAAAAAAAATTACTGACTTTTTCCATTTTTTATGAAAACGAATACAATTGGAAACTTCTTTATATTTTTTTATTTAAGTCTAGTCCGTATATAATTAATCTCTAGAACCTGTTTCTTTCCTAGTTTTGACTATTAATTTTCAATTTTTTGGAGCAATTTCATGAAAAATCAACTTTGAATTGCTGCCATTCAAAAACCAAGAAGTGAAAATGTTCCAAATTTTGGCATAAAATAGCTATAAGTATTCTTAATCGTTTCCGACAATCGTTTTATCAAGTTTCCCAAACAAAAAAGGGGGACTTTTGGCCAAAATTTCGGCCTCTGGCCCAGTGTGCAACGGTCACGTTCGTCATCATGGAAATACCCATATATAAAACTGTTCAATCTGACTGACTGGTGACCGTCGCACAGCCTAAACGGTTAGAGCTAGAGGGCTGAAATTTAGACAGGAGTTTCCTTAGCTGGTGAAAGTGCGTACTAAAACTGGGTTTTGGAAAATTCTACCCGGAAAAGCGTCGGAAAGTTTGTATGGGGAAAATTTTATTTTTCATCCAATTGACTTGAAATTCGGTTTGTAAGCATAGTATGCGAAATAATTGGACATCTCGGGAAATTCGATATGCAAAAATATAATTTTCATCCGATTGACTTGAAATTCGGTTTGTAAGGACAGTAAGTGAAAGAAATTGAAATGCGATTTTCCGATGCTGGAAAAGTCAACCGTAGGATCGGAAAATAATCGGAAAATTATTTTTCATCCGATTGACTTAAAATTCGGTTTGTAAGCATAGTATCTAAAATAATTGGAAACGTATTTTTCCGATTTCGGAAAATCCGCCCACAAGGAAAATTCTCGGGAATATTTCTCATCCGATTAGACTTGAAATTCGGTTTGTGAGGACAGTAAGTGAAATTAAATAAAATGGGACTTTCCAATGTTGGAAAATTCAACCGTAGGGTCGGAAAATTCTCGGAAAAGCGTCGGAAAAGTTTGTATTAAAAAAATTTTATTTTTCATACGATTGACTGGAAAGTGGGTTTGTGAGCGAAGTATACGAAATAAGTAGACACGTATTTTCCCGATTTCGGAAAATCTGCCCGCAAGGAAAATACACGAGAAATTCGATATGCAAAAATCTTTTTTTCATCATTTCATTGATTTGAAATGCAGTTTGTAAGGATAGTAAGTGAAATGAATTGAAATGTGATTTTTCAATGTTGGAAAATTGGAAAATTCCCCGGAAAAGCGTTGGAAAAGTTTGTATGGTGAGAATTTTATTTTTGTCGGATTGACTTGAAACTCGGTTTGTAAGCAAAGTATGATAAATAATTGGACACGAATTTCCCCGATTTCGGAAAATCTGCGGGCAAGGAAAATTCCCGGGAAATTCAATATGCAAAAATCTAAGTAAGGATGGTAAGTGAAATAATTTGTAATTTAATTTTCAGATGTTGGAAAATTTGACCATAGGGTCGGAAAACTCATGGAAAACTTAGCAGCCAATAACCTGATTTTATCCAATTGGCTTTTAACTTGGTTTATAAGGATAGTATAAGAAATAACGATAGCGGTAACTTGGGCTGCCGTTTTTCAGTGTACTGCTTGTGTGCGGGACCTCGACCTGGAGTTGGAACTGGTCGTGGACGTGGACTTGGAGGTGGCCATTGAGGTGGCCGTGGAGGTGGCCATGGTGGTGGCCATGGAGGTGGCTATGGAGGTGTCTATGGAGGTATCCATGGAGGTGGCCATGGACGTGGCAATGGAGGTGGACCTGTAGGTGGACATGGAGGTGGAAAATGGTCCAAAAACCGCAATATTTGCAAAATTCTTAATCTCGGTGAAACTTTGGGTATTGGCTAGACGCTTGCCCGGGAAGGTTTCTATGTAGAAGAAACGGGCGGAAAATGGTGCACAAACCGCGATATTTGGCACATTTTTCATTTTTTTGATTTGGAATGTTGGACGCTTGTCCGGGAAGGTTTCTAAGTTGAAGAAACGGTTGGAAAATAGTGCACACACCGCGAAATTTGAAAAATTAAAGCGTTCATCTGATTGCAATGCATCTTTGAGGAATGGTTGGAGAATTGTTGGAAAATGTGCCAAAATGTGTGTTCAAGGACAATCCTTATTTGTGGGCCGATCTGTATCAAATTGGGGTTGTAAGGCTTAAATTTTAAAAGTCCACCACCAAGATCGGAAATGACAGGAGAGGCTTTATTTTTAACCGCGGGCGGGGCATAAGAGTTGATCTCTGCTTTGAGACGATGAATGTAAGATACGGTCAAATATTTTCCAATTCGTGAAATCCACCCCCAAGTCGGAAAAGAAAAACGGATACTCTTATTGGTTAAAATAGCTCAGCTGACGGCGGCGTAGCGAAGCAAGCCGGGTTTTTTGCTAGTCTTTTAGAAAGATGTAAAGCTACTTGCATATGCCGATGACATTGACATTATCGGCAAATCCAAACTGTCGGTAAGCAAGGCGTTTTCGGAGATTGAAAAGCAGTCAAAACTCATGGGCTTAGCGGTAAATGAGGAAAATTCGAGCAGAGCCCTTTCGAAAAACGAAAATGGCGCTGTACAAGTCGCTTATTATCCCAGTCCTGCAATACGGCGCAGAAGCATGGGCATAAACAACTGTGAGGAGGCGATCGGCGTGTTCGAGAGAAAAGTTCTTCGGAGGATTTATGGACCAGTAAAAGTTGGCGATGAGTCCCGCACCCGTATGAACCCGAACTGTATGAGCTCTATGGAGACACTGATCTAGTCAAGTGCATAAAACAACAGCGGCTTAGCTGGCTTGGACATGTTACTCGTATGCATGAAGAAGCTCCATTAAAAAAGTGTACAGGCGGAAGGCGAACGAATTAGGGAAAGGAAAAAGTGTAGGACGACCGAAACTTAGTTGGGAAAACAGGCGCTGAAAGACATTGAGGCGCTTAAATTGACCAACTGGTGCCAGCTCGCACAATACAGAGGCGAGTGGCGGGCATTAATTGCAGCGGCCGAGACCATCAAACGGTTTTAATAGAAATATCGGGCCAAATAAGAAGAAGAAATCTATTGAAACAACACTTCATTCTCTGGTCTCAAAAGTAGAGAGATTAAAGAGTACGCACTGGTGGCATTTCTTCCTAGCGCAATCACATCTGTCCTGACAGATCTAAAAGTACAGGGACCCCTAGTAGAGTTTACTCGACTCTTACTTACCAGTAGAGCAGTTAACTCACAATTGGCAAATGTGAATAGGGGGTGTTCTTTCGCATCTTTTATGGGTTTTAACGGTAAACGAGCTGTTACGACTCATGAAAGAGCGAGGACGTACTGTGATTGCGTATGCGGACATATTAAACAGGGACAAATTTCCCCAAACTCAATGCAATTTAATGCAGGGTCAACCTAACAAAGGAGCTTGTGCTTTTCACCAGGAAATGTAAAGTTCCAAACTTGATTCCCCCTCGGTTAAATAACTTAGTACTAGAATTAAGCGACACCGCTAAATATCTTGGTGTAGTACTTGACGAAAAACTATATTGGTATGAAAACATTCTGGAAACTGCACTGTACTCGTGCAAGAGCGACATTGGCCGTAAGTGGGGCTTTTCCCCCCAAATTATTCACTGGCTGTATACTGCCGTTGTTCGCCCCATACTTATCTAAGGAGTTTTAGTCTGGTGGCCTGTCTTGGGTAAACCCTCTGTTCTAAGGACTCTCCATAAAGTACAACGTAGTGCTAGCTTATGCATAAGCGGCGCTTTGCGAACTACTCCTTCTGATGACCTTAACATTATGCTCCATCTAATCCCCCTAGATCTGGTAGCCAGAGAAATTGCTAGTAATAATGCTATTCAGTTTAGAGAAACAGCAACCTTTAGTGTAGGTTCCATGGGCACACGGCTATATTAAGCAAAACCAACATTGATTGTTGCACACCCACTTTAGCCTTTGATATTATGTATGAGGTCATAATACCAAGTCGTTCGGACTGGAACTCGCTCCCCATGACAAACCAAACGCCATCAACATTTACACTGATGGCTCTAAATTAGAAAGTCACGTGGGAGGCGGAGTTTTCAGTACAGACCTAGGTATAAATACGAGGTGTGTTCAAAAAGTATCGCGAATTTTGAATTTTCGCGGGTTACGTATATTCGAATTTCGATTTTTTTGTGGCGTTATGTTACACATGTCTCTCACTTATGCCGACAAGCTCGGCCATTTTGAATGTTCACTTAATTGTTGACAGCTGCTTTGCTTGCACGTGTTTTGGATCGTCTTCGATTTTTACCTATTCAAAAAAATGGATCAAAGAACCTGTATCAAATTTTGTGTGAAAAACGAAATTAAGTGCGCGGATGCATTCCGAATGTTGACTGTGGCATACGGAGAAGCTACCTTGGACCGAAGCAACGTTTATCGGTGGTACAAAATGTTCTCAGAAGGCCGAGAAGATGTGAACGACGAAGAGCGTGCCGGACGCCCGAGCACTTCAACAACAGACGAAAAAATTAATGAAGTGGAGAAAATGGTATTGGCCAATCGTCGAATCACCGTTAGAGAAGTTGCTGAGAACCTAAACATATCGATTGGCTCGTGCCATTCGATTTTTATCAATGATTTGGGCAAAATTGCTCAATTGCGACCAAAAACAGCATCGCATGAACATTGCTAATGTGGGTTTATGGTTATGACGTGGAAACCAAAGCTTAATCATCTCAATGGAAGCTGCCGCACGAACCAAGACCGAAAAAAGCGCGCCAAGTTCGGTCGAATGTGAAAGTTTTGCTGACAGTTTTCTTCGATTGCAGGGGCGTGGTGCATCATGAGTTCTTGCCACAGGGAAGAACGGTCAATAAGGAATATTACCTGCAAGTTAGGCGCAATTTGCGCGAAGCAATCCGCCAGAAACGCCCGGATTTGTGGAAGTACAAAAATTGACTTTTGCACCACGATAACGCCCCTGCTCACAGGTGGTTGGTTGTGCGCGACTTTTTGGCCAAAAACAACACACTAATGATGCCGCAGCCACCGTATTCCCCAGATCTGGCCCCCTGTGACTTTTTCTTGTTCCCTAAACTGAAGAGGCCCATGAAAGGACGACGTTACGCTACGCTTGACGAGATAAAGACGGCATCGAAGGAGGAGCTGAACAAGATAAAAAAAAAATGATTTTTTGAAGTGCTTCGAAGATTGGAAAAACCGTTGGCACAAGTGTATAATATCTCATGGGGATTTCTTTGAAGGGGACAAAATAGATATTCATGAATAAATAATTTTTGAAAAAACTCAAAATTCGCGATACTTTTTGAAGACACCTCGTATGTCCGTTCGCCTTCCCGACCATTGTAGCGTCTATCAGGCAGAGGTTGTAGCGATCCAGGAGGCTACTAACCATCTAAAAGAACTCGTAGTCATGGAAGGAAATGTCTTTATTTCAAGCTGCATTAAAGGCCCTTGACGGTAACACTAATTATGCAAAAACACTTACTGAGTGCCGCAAATCTCTAAATGAGATGCCTCAGCACTTTAAAATATGCCTCGTATGGGTGCCTGGACACCGAAACATCGAGGGCAATGAGACAGCCGACCGACTCGCAAAACTTGACACTACCGCCCAGCTCCTAACGGATAAGAGCTCGATAGGGGTGCCTATTGCGTCTTGTAAACTAAAAATAAGGGAAACACCCTCAAAATGGCTACGAACCGCTGGAGATCAACTCACACTTGTGCAATCTCTAGACCCACTTGGCCTACTCTTAAGTTTAAAAGAACTTTAACACTACTGCGTCTAGGCAGACAGAATGTCTCCCTACTCGTAGGAACGCCGCTAGGCTTAGTATTAGCCACAATGACTACTGCAGAGGCTGTTGCTCAGTTGATGAAGAAGAAAGCGTCCAGCATCTTATGTCAGGTTCCTACCTGACATTTCAGCAGTCTCTGAAATAGAGTTGCTACTCAAATATGTCATACTTTCAAAGTGGTTTGGAAGGGTTGACACTCCCTTTTACTATCTAATAGTAAAAATTAGGGGTAATATGGTATCACAATGGACCTATTCTTTGGTCTAAGTGATGGAGCTTCACCACTTCTACCATGTCAACCTAACCTAACCTAGGACCCAGTAAACACGTATCCGAAGTCAAAAAATTCTACCTTTTAAGGTTGTGCCAGGTGAGATTGATAGATTAGTCGAACAACGGCGGTGGGGCACAGTTCAGATAACATGTATGAATTCAGCTGTTAGAGACTAAATACAGCAATACGTTGGACATTGTTCGTTTACATTGGACATTTACGCCATTGTTCAATTACTCGAACAGACACTTTCGCAGGTGTCCTAGTGCTACTTTTTTCACGAGTTTTCTTTTTACGGACTACTTTCAATCTTTCTTCAAATTAATACATATTTTTTGGAAAAAAATATTTATAGTTTTGTGTTTCTTAGCTTGTTGAATTGATGTCTTCATGTGTGGTTTTTTTAACCCCCAACTGTAAAGTGGAGGGCGACCTTAATATTTTATGTCTGAAAGCCAATCAGATCCCAGAAAAATTTTTTTCTAAATAGGCAATTTTACTGTTCGACTAGTTGAACAGCGGGCCGTTTTCTTATGTTCTTGTACTTGCAAATCCAGGTGGATAGCTCAAGCTCAAAATGCGCAGTGCAAATTCGCCAAATACACCTGAATTTGCAATATCAGGAACATGAGAAAATGGCCCTAAGACTGTACTTAGGCTTTTGCTTGTAGGAAAGAGGTGTAGAGGGGCAAGCGACAACACTTTTCTTCTTTCCTACAAGTAAGAGCATTTTGGACTTAAGCTAATTTCACAATAATTTGCACAAACTTCGATGAAAATTTGACTAAATAGCCATGACGGCAGATTTTGCAGGCACACAAAATACACAGAACCTTAAACCGGCCAACCTTCAATAGCACAAGAAAGCGTAAGATGTAGGAGTACGTACCATTCAAAAAATTTCAGCGTAACTGGCGTACTTGGCATTTTGGTGTCATAATTACACCCTTCCTTTACTCGTAGAGTAAAGAGATTATACTAGCTCGTACATTAATAAATACACTTTGTAACAGGCGGAAGAAAACATCTCAGATTTCATAAAGTATGTATATTCTTGACCAGCATTAACAGCCGAGTTGATATAGGCATATCTGTCTGTCCATCCGTCAGTATGAACATCGAAATCTCAGAGACAAGAAGAACTATTTCAATCATATTTTAAATCAGAGAAAGACTGCGTCGCGGCATAGGAAAGCACGCGTTGTAGATTTTCCGTATTCACACTAGATAGGAATGTGCCTGCCCCTGATTTAAATGTAGATTCCTATGTTCTGCACGCAAATTTTTATGTTCAATTATTGTCGCAATTTTCCATTAATGAACCAAAGTGTCTGGAATGTGGTATCACAGCATTATCCAACACATTTTGAGGATGAAGTTTCACAGTGAAACTTTCACTAACGAAAAATTGTGAGTAAAAATTCAAAGTGTCATTGTGCCCTAAGCGACTTGAAATCGTATAAGTCATAAATAGAACTTAGATTATTCCAATCCTGCGGCATCCGGTGAGGGCGATGAAATTGAAGGCTGAGGATTTGTCTGCGCAAGTTTTGTTGGTTTGAATGAAAGTAATTGAATTGCTTCCGTAAGACCATCTTGACTTGTCGCGGATAAGGGCCAGTTTCCCTCTGAAAGGATGCAATTGTTATTACATTATTGGTTTGCAGTTTCATACTCTATGTTACCTAAATTATGAGAAGTGTAGCGATCAGAGCTACTAATTTTATAGCAAGATATTTTTGCGCTATTCATTGGCATAATTCGAGTTTGGTTCCATGTCACCGTATTTTGATCCGACTTTGACGCTTCCCAAGGCATTGACCACCTTCTCATCTGACTCTCAGGATCAGTGGGAATTCCATCAATCACTTCACCAGCAGCTGCTTCTGACCATCGACGTTGACCGTTTAACGGAAACAGCGGAAAACTTAACGGAGATTTGACATTTCGGTAAAACGGCATTTTCATCGAAAGCAAATGACCCGGGTTTGGCAATGGACCTCTTGTGTGTTCGAATATAGCTTGCATTGGTATTGAATCACGAAATGTTTGTTGCGGTGAAGGTCCACGTTGTTGCTCAGGTCCAACTTTGAACGAAATAAACAAGAATGTATTTTATTATCTTTATTATGTTATTCAGGTAAGAAAGTTTTGAAAAGCTTTAACTTTATTCTTATACAATTGCGAATTGTATATTAATTTATAAATTTTGGTTGATGGAAGTTGTCATATACGATTTACATGTTTGACTTACATCCTTTACTTGTTTAACTTACATCAAAAATCCGAGAGGCAAACGGAAACACAAATTGCAGCTAATAAGTTAAACCGCACAGCTAACAGCGTCACTTTGGGTCGGATCGAATTAACTATAGTAGAGTTCTACTACTCTTCTTTCTGCACAAAATACATACTGAGCATTCAGTTTCACATGTACACAGTATACGAGGTGTGTTCTGTGTACATTCAATTATCGATATTTTGTTTTTGTTTAATTCGGACACATATGTTTATCATATGTTTACATTAGCAGCCAATTTCGATTAGTAGTTTGTTTTTGGCAACTAAAAAGATAATTCACGTTTTTGTGTGCTCTTCGATTTTTGACTAAATTTTGAGCGAAAGCAACGTCGCATTAGTATCGCTCAGGAGTTGTTGAATGACGTCAACGTCGATCCGGGTTTGCTCTAACGGATCATAACTGGTGACGAAACGTGGGTTATGACATCGAAACAAAGGCCCAATCATCCCAATGGAAGCGGCCAGATGAGCCAAGACAGAAAAAAGCACGCCAAGTTTGATCAAAAGTGAATGTTTTTCTCACTGTTTTCTTTGATTACAATGGTGTGGTGCATCATGAGTTTCGGCCAAAAGATCGTACAGTTCATAAGGATTACTAAAAGGAAGTTATGCAGCGTTTGCGTGAAGCAGTACGGCTAAAACGATCAGAATTGTGGAAATACAAATCGTGGATTCTGCATCACGATAATGCACCAGCTCACACATAAATGCTAGTTCGTGATTTTTTGTCCAAAAACAACACCGTTGTCATGCCTCAACCACCGTATTCACCAGATTTGGCTCCCCGCGACTTTTTCCTATTCCCAAAACTGAAGAGACCAATGAAGGGAAAGCGTTTTGCCACAATTGATGAGATCAAGTCAAAATCGAAGAACGAGCTGATGACCATACCGAAAAGTGCATTTCAGAAGTGCTTCGAGGATTGTAAAAAGCGTTGGCATAAGTGTACTATATCCGAGGGCGATTACTTTGAAGCGGACAAAATGGATATTGATGAAGAAAGAAGTACTTTTCAAAAAAAATTCAAAATTCACTTTTTCCTTTGAACACACCTCGTATACAGTCGGGCTTGATTGACTTCCTTACTTGTTTATACAATTTGCAGTAGGTATTAGTCCCAAAAAAATATTTCGGTTCCGATACCATATTTAGGTTCTCAATTTTTATATATATATATAGAGGTTTTGGGTCAATTTGGTTATCAAGTAATCTGGTAAAAATTATACATCCAACAACAAAATGAACTACCGAAAAATAAGCTCACGTCAATAATGGTGTAGATTTTAAATCTCATGTAGAAATACTTTTTATACTCTGTACCAGAAGTAGACAGATTATAATAGTTTTGTACAAAAGTACGAGAAACAGTGAGCATCACTGGTTGAGAGAAGTCGTGTGTTAAATCAGCTCAGTGAAAAGTGTGTGAATTGCCGAAATAACCCCATAGATAAACCCACCAAAGTGGTACAACCGTGTATGAACATATGCCAAATCACATATATTGTTCAAACGTCACAGAGAAGCCTGATTTTGTGATATTTTACTTTCTAGTTGTTTGGGGGCTCCGCTGGCCAAACATAGGTTTACAATAACAACATAAGTGCATTTACCGGTGTCCGCATATTCGCCGGCAGGAACTCGCCTGTGGTTATGGGGGCGTATGTAGTGAGGTAAAGTTGCTGACCGGTTTAACATGGAAAACCCAGCGCGATCCTGGCTTACTGCGTCCCAAGTCGATGCATCCGCAAAGCTGCTGGCTAACGTGAGCGGCGACCCTCTCCTTGGGGTCAAACAGGAGGCGTCGCATCGGGCTTGGCACCCGATAGGCGTCTATCTCCATCCGCCAATGAAGCCTGCGCGGCTTTGCAGTCAACAAAAGACTGTGCCGCTCTGTCATCAGCTTTACACCAGTTGACAAGCGACTTGCCGCACTCAGACTTAAGGCCAAATATTTTAATATTAGTCTCTTTAATATTAGATTCGGAAAAAGACTAATTCTATGAGCGCCTAGAAGACCTATATGAGCGCTGCCCCGATCACGACATCAAGATCGTGCTAGGCGACTTCAACGCACAAATCGGGAGAGAAGAAGCTCATCGCCCGACTATCGGCCGATTTAGCCTACACGATGATTCCAACGGAAATGGAGAGAGGCTAATAGACTTCGCTTCGGGCCGGAACATGGTCATTAGTAGCACCAGATTTGAACACCGCAACGACCACAAGGCGACCTGGACGTCCCCCGGTCAATCAATACGAAACCAGATTGATCACTTTGTGATAGACGGACGGCACTCTTCGAGTGTTCTAGACGTACGTGTGCGCCGAGGAGCCAATATTGACTCTGATCACTACCTTGTTGCAGCCAAAGTACGCACACGGCTCAGTGTGGCACATGCAGCACAGTCTAATACACGCCGAAAGCTGAACGTTGAGAAGCTGCAATCACAACGGACATCCGAAGCCTACTCAGCAAAACTCACCCAGCTGCTCAGGGAAACCCCACCTGGCCCTCCCGGTGTTGACGAAGCATATTTCACACTCTATGAGTACAGCTGCTAAGGAGATTCTCGGATTCGCCGAAAACTCCCGAAAACAGTCATGGTACGATGATGAGTGCCGCCGCGCTACTGCAGAGAAAGTCGCTGCTTACAGGAGGACTCTGCAGTCGGGAGCAACGCGGGCTGTTAATGAGAGATACCGGGAGAAAAGGAGAGAGGAGAAGCGCCTTTTCAGAAGGAAGAAAAATGAGCAGGAAAAGCGCATGAGGGAGGAAGTCGAAGTGCTGTTCGGAAGGAGTGAGACTCGAAAATTCTACCAAAAGATTAGGCAACTAACCGAAGGTTTTAAGCCCAGAGTCACACTATTGAAGGACGAGCACGGAAATCTGGTCAGAAATCCGGAAGTGGCACTAGACAAATGGAGAAACTATTTCTCTAACCTGCTGGGAGATGATGACGAACACAAGGCCGCCTCTGGGGAAGTAGCGACACCACCAATCGATAACATAGAGATAGATCCGCCGGACCATAATGAAGTCTTGTTAGCCATAAAAAGGCTAAAAAATAACAAATCTGCTGGCGCTGATGAGTTGCCTGCTGAATTGTTCAAGGCTGGCGGTGCGGAGCTGGTAAGATGCATGCACCAACTCCTATGCAGAGTATGGTCCGAAGAAAGCATGCCCGAAGATTGGAACCTAAGTGTTCTTTGTCCAATATTTAAAAAAGGAGACCCTGCGGTTTGCGCCAATTACCGCGGGATCAGTCTCCTTTCCATCGCATATAAGGTTCTATCATGCATCCTATGTGAACGTCTAAAGCCGAGAATAAGTAAACTGATTGAACCTTATCAGTGTGGCTTTAGACCTGGCAAATCCACCACGGACCAGATATTCACATTGCGACAAATCCTGGAGAAGACCCAAGAGAGAAGTATCGACACCCACCACCTTTTTGTTGACTACAAAGCCGCCTTTGACACGCCTATAAGGTCAAAGTTCTTTGAAGCCCTGTCTACCTTTGGTATTCCAGCAAAGTACGTTCGACTTTGCATGATGACGTTGAGAAGCACACAAAACTCCGTCAAAATAGGTAAAGACCGCTCCGAGCCTTTCGATTCCAAAAGAGGTTTTAGGCAGGGTGATACCTTATCGTGCGACTCCTTTAATCTGCTGATGGAGTACATACTGCGCCAGTGCCCAAATGCTAACAGAACGGGCACCATCTTTACCAGAGATAACATGCTGCTTGCGTATGCCGATGATATTGACATCATCGGCAAAAGCGAATCTGTGGTAAAAAAGGCGTTCTCAGAGATAGAGAAGCAGTCAAAACTTATGGGCTTAGCGGTAAATGAGGATAAGAAGAAGTACCTACAATCAACGCGCAATGAGTCTAAGCATGGACAACCTGTTGCAATGGGAGACTACAGCTTCAAGGTTGTTAAGGAATTTGTCTACCTCGGAACGACGATAACCAGCGACAACAACACCAGTCTGGAAATCCGAAGAAGAATTACTCTTGCAAACCGATGTTATTACGGGCTCAATAAGGAGTTCAAGAGCAGAGACCTCTCTCGGAAAACGAAAATTGCGCTATACAAGTCGCTTATCATCCCAGTCCTGCTATACGGCGCAGAAGCATGGACAATGACAAAAGAGGATGAGGCGGCAATTGGCGTGATCGAGAGAAAAGTTCTTCGGAGGATTTATGGACCTCTAAACGTTGGCGGCGAATTTCGCATCCGAATGAATCGCGAACTGTATGAGCTCTATGGGGACACTGACCTAGTCAAGCTCATAAAACAACAGCTTTTGCGCTGGATAGGACATGTTACCCGAATGGATGATAACGCTCCAGCAAAGCGTGTGTACAATCGGCGATAGAGTTGGGAGGCACCCCCCCGCCTGGTCGACCAAAGTGGAGATGGCGTGACCAGGTGCAGGGAGACATTGCGAACCTGGGAGTGTCCTTCTGGTGGAATGTCGCTCGGGACAGAGGCGAGTGGCGGGCATTAGTGGCAGCGGCCGAGACCTTAAAACGGTTGAGATGGCCAAAGAAAAAGAAGAAGAAGCATATTCGCCGCGAGTGAGTGTTTGTGGGAGAGTGCATACTGCCGTGTCGGCAAAGCAGTGCATACCCCCTGACTGTCACAAGCCCCTGAGGGACTTATAGTGCATTTGACAGCATTACCATAGAAGCCCAGGTAGTGGAGAGTAGAGGTGGCTAACTCTAAAACAGGAGGGCACAGGTTCGAATCCCACTGAGGTCCGAAAAATTTTTTATTTATTTTTTATTTTTGTAATTAAATAAATAAATCAAAGAATTAATAAGGAGTCTCATTTATATCACCTAGGCTGTTGGGGAGAAAAGGAGCAGAAGGTCTAGGAACCGACCAATTACCAACCTCCCCGCCTCAGCGGAGAGGTGCCCAAATAACGAGGCTCTGGTGACCGAAACGGAGCGGTATATCTCCCATCGGTTAAACGCCAAGGGAAACTTTAGGCCAACGAGGGACTCCCCATACAGCATAGGATTGAGTAATAGGCACCCCAGAGAGAACTCAAAGCCCAAATGCTACAACAGCAAAACGATCGACGACTCTCCATAACACGCAACAACGCTTACTTTTCGGTTGTGTCCCCAGACGCAACCACCACGTGCAATGCGACCGTAAGCTCTCATACCCCTACTCCGACTTGGAGCTCCCAATGCCCCACACCGCTCCCTAAGCCACCAATGACTAGCTTTTCGTCAAGTTCAACGACCATAACAGTAACGCTTACCACCGCTCTACGACAAGCTCAACAACAACAACAGCAAGTATCCAGAAACCAACGTTTGGTTTAGAGCAAAGCATGGGACTATTGAGCAAGTCAACCGTTTAACTTCAGACCTTCGGACTGCGTTTGAGCACCACGAATACTGCTCTGCAATTTTCTTAGATGTTGCCCAAGCTTTTGACCGCGTTTGGTTGGATGGTCTTATATTCAAGATAAGGACAATGCTTCCCCCAAATACTCACAAAGTATTAGAAAGTTACGTCAGTAACAGAGTATTTACAGTTCGTCAAAAGGAGTACACAACGGAAGAGTTCACTATAGGAGCCGGAGTGCCGCAGGGTAGCGTACTCGGTCCTCTCCTATATGTAATGTACACTGCCGACATACCAACAGACCCTCGACTTACAATAAGTACTTTTGCGGATGATACGGCAATATTAAGCAGATCACGATGTCCATTTAACGCAACAAGTCTCCTGGCAAGCCACCTAGTTAATGGGGAAGAGTGGCTGGCCAACTGGAGCATAAAAATCAACGAGCAAAAGTGTAAGCATGTGACGTTCACACTCAACAGAAGCACCTGTCCCCAGCTATCCTTAAATGCAACCCTGATCCCGCAATCAAACGATGTTGTATACCTAGGTGTGCACCTCGATAGAAGGCTCACATGGCGCAAACACATACACTAGTCGGCATAATTATTTTGACAAAAAAAATTTTATAAAAAACCCATTATATCTTTGAAACAAAAAAATCTTAAAATTTGGAAATTTTTATCGAATACTGGTATGAAAGTCCGCTTTCAATAATTCATAAGTAGTCCACAATCAGCTGCTGGGGTTAGAAAATATTAATCGAATTGTCCAAACGGAGGTGGGCATAAGTATTTTGACAAGATTTCAAAATTGATATATTCTCAGCACAGGATCTTTAAAGCTAAAAGAATGATGGATTCTTGACAAGTTTTTCACGCTGAATCCGAATCTAGCGTTAGAAACTCCATATCTCTAATAGATTAACTGTAAATTAGGCATGAAAATGCAGAAAATGGCTAATTTGGTTGTTTTGCTTGAATCCAATGTGCTAGAAAACATTTTTTTTTTTTAATTTGATTTGTTCATTTTATAGTTCATACTTTTTTCTCTTAAATGTGACTTAAGCCTTATTTATTTCATAAGATATAAGTTCGTGATCGACCAAGTTTGACCGATTTGTATTAGAATTCAAGTTTAAATTAATTTTAAATTAAGATTTGTATTTTAGTTGAGCGCCAGTGTGTAGTTTTTAAGTATACGGTGCGGTGCGTTTTGCTTTAAAAACTACACTGTAAAAAACGATAAATATGAATTTGCATGCAAATCGGCCATACTTTGCAGAGCGTTCACGAACTTAGATCTTATGAAATGATTAAGGTTTTAATCACACTTAACAGATAAAAATAAGTACTATACCATGAACAAATCAAATTTTAAAAAAACAACATTTTTTTCTAGCACATTGGATTCAAGCAAAACAGCCAAATTAGCCATTTTCTGCATTTTCATGCCTAATTTATAGTTAATCTATTAGAGATATGGAGGTTCTAACGCTAGATTCGGATTCAGCGTGAAAAACTTGTCTAGAATACATCATTCTTTTAGCTTTAAAGATCCTGTGCTGAGAATATATCATTTTTGAAATCTTGTCAAAATACTTATGCCCACCTCCGCTTGGACAATTCGATTAATATTTTCTAACCCCAGCAGCTGATTGTGGACTACTTATGAATTATTGAAAGCGGACTTTCATACGAGTATTCGATAAAAATTTCCAAATTTTAGGATTTTTCGTTTCAAAGATATAATGGTTTTTTTATGAAAATTTTTTTGTCAAAATAATTATGCCGACTAGTGTAGAGTCGAAAAAGCTTCAAATCAAGCTAAAGGCCAACAGCCTTCACTGGCTAATCAACTCCCGTTCCCCTCTTAAACTGGAATATAAAGTCCTACTGTACAAAAGCATCATAAAGCCTGTCTGGACGTATGGCTCGCAGTTATGGGGAAATGCCTGTGCGAGCAGTGTGGACATCCTCCAAAGATCACAGTCAAGAATTTTCAGAACCATCACTGGAGCGCCATGGTACATTCGCAATGAGTGTATCCACAACGACCTCAGCATCCCATTGGTCGAAACTGAAATAGAGCAACTTAAACAAAAATATTCTGAGAGAGAAGCTTCTCACCCACCCAAATCAACTTGCAAAATCTCTTTCCATGCTAGCAACTCATTCTCGTCTCAGGAGAAATGACCTACCAATCCAGCGACTGACTTGAAGGGCCGCAGAACACAATCTATCTCCAACAGGGGATGGTTTATAAAATAGTTTCTAGATTAAGATCTGAAAAATTATTGTTAGTCTCATTAAGAGAAGATTCAATAAATACAAAATAGGCTTAAAAAAAATCAAGAATAAGAAAAAAAGTATGTAACAGCCAGAAGGAAGCATCTCCGACCCCATCAAATGGATATATTCTTGATCAGCATCAACAGCAGAGTCGATATAGTCATGTCCGGCTGTCTGTCCCTATGAACAATCGAAATCTGAGTGGTAAGAGATAGATGTTCGACTATGGGACAAAAGCTTTTTATACTTGCAGGCAGATCAAATACATTTTCAAATTTAGCCACGGCCCCTTCCGTCCCCGCAATTTGGAAAAACGTCATATCTCCCACAATTTATAGATAGAAGACTCGTTTTACTTAACGATCCGCCAAAGGATTGGTGAAGATCAAATGAACTGTAGTAGAGTTATGAGCAAAAGAGTGTTCGCTGCTGCAGCGTAGTAGCAGCCCTGCTTTCTGTTGGTACTGCGGCAACAAAAGACATCCTGAGCACAGTATTTCGTTGGTACAGTGTATATTACAGTCGGGCTTGACCGATTTTTTTTTTTGTGAAGCAAGATTACTACATAAAAAAGTGTTCACTTCGGTTGAAGATTACATTTAATTTTTAGACAGATTACTCGAAATCCAAGTTGACGAGAAGTCCTTAATAGTTTACTTGGCAAAATTATACAAGCTCAACTACGCATTTGCATTCCATCCATCATATTTTCCAAATTTATCCCCCTGTGATTATATTTATCCAAACTTTTAGAGATCGTTGGCTTGGCTGTAAGTTTTATGAAATTTGAAATAGAATTACCAGATTCCGAAATTCCAATGGAAATGGAGCGCTGGTCAGTTAAAGAATTGCCCCTTGATGATTCCATTTTCATACTATTTCCACAAAAGTTGGGCGATGGTGTCTGGGATCGTTGATCATTTTGAGATCTATGGATACATAAAAAATATAAGGATTAAAATATTATGAGTATGCAAATATCATTTGGAATTTAAAATACAATTTAGCCAAATAAATTCGACCGAACCGCTCTATGAACACAAGGGAACAAAATTTAAATTTTTTTCTACTAATTTAAGGTAGCTCATTTAAGATCTAACCTTAAATTTTTCTCTAGCAGCTCTAGTTTTTGAGATACAGCTTTCGGACATATTTTTGTACTAGGCATATTTATACCCTTGCAAAGGGTATTATAATTTTGACCAGAAGTTTGCAACGCATAGATATATTTATTTCCGACCTCATAAACTATATATATTCTTGATCAAGGTGACGAGTTGAGCTGGTTTAGCCCTGTCCGTCTGTTTCTACGCAAAACTAGTCTCTCAGTTTTAAAGCTATCGAGCTCAAATTTTGCACAGTCTTCTTTTTACTTCTTCTTCCTTTTCTTTGGTCATTTGATGGTAATAAAATCATCACAACCGTTTTACGGTCTCGGCCGCTGCCACTAATGCCCGCCACTCGCCTCTGTCCCGAGCGAAATACCACCAGGAGGACACACCCAGCTCTGCAATATCTCCCTGCACCTGGTCGCGCCATCTCCGCTTCGGTCGACCCCGCCCGGGATTGCCGCCTAACTCGTTCACATGCCGACTGTACACCCGTTTTGCTGGAGCTTTATCATCCATACGGGTAACAAGTCCTATCCAGCGCAGCCGTTTAATGCGCTGGACAAGCTTAGTGTCCCCATAGAGCTCGTACAGTTCGTGATTCATTCGGATGCGAAATTCGTCGCCAACGTTTAGAGGTCCATAAAACCTCCGAAGAACTTTTCTCTCGAACACGTCACTTTCCGTCTCATCCGTTGATGACTTTGTCCATGCATGGATGATAAGCGACTTGTACAGCGCGATTTTCGTTTTCCGAGAGAGGGCTCTGTTCTTGAACTCCTTGCTGAGCCCTTAGTAACATCGGTTTGAAAGAGTAATTCTTC
The DNA here is from genome assembly GCA_018904265.1 of Lordiphosa collinella. Classification (NCBI taxonomy): domain Eukaryota; kingdom Metazoa; phylum Arthropoda; class Insecta; order Diptera; family Drosophilidae; genus Lordiphosa; species Lordiphosa collinella. The sequence goes on from JAEIFV010000275.1 coordinate 48,694, forward strand.
TTCGGATTTCCAGACTGGTGTTGTTGTCGCTGGTTATCGTCGTTCCGAGGTAGACAAATTCCTTAACAATCTTGAAGTTGTATTCTTCCATTGCAACAGATTGTCCAAGCGTAGACTCAGAGCGCATATCAACATCAATATCATCGGCATATGCAACTAGCATGTTATCTCTGGTAAATATGGTGCCCGTTCTGTTAGCATTTGGGCACTGGCGCAGTATGTACTCCATCCATGTGGCGGGAACCATCAAATCATCAAGATGATTGTTTTTTTTGTGTGGTTGATATAAACGGGATTAATTAAAGAAACAGGTCGAAATGGTTTTACCCTAACTTGTTATCTGGTACTCGACCAGTCCTGTACTTTCGTCGGTGCGCCCCAATATTGTTTGATAACACGGTGTGACAGTCAAAAAACTTCTGGGATGCGACATAGTGTAGGTTGTAGATATAGTTAAATGTAGCATTGTGGCATACCACAAATTTTACGTGCACATCAAAATTTGGAATAACGGTTAAAAGTCCGTCTTTTCGAGGTTGATATACTTAAAAAATCATATTTCTTAAACTAGGCGTCCTATAATAGTTTGCAATGCGTCTTTGGAAAGAGAAATGTAACACCTTTCCAACGGTGTACTACATTGCAATCTCGGATAAAAATTGGGGGGAGCTACATGAAAAACAAATAGAATTTTTCAGTTTTTTGCGACTTCACCGTACTTTAAATGAAAATGAATAGGTAAAATTTATATAAAACTATTTAATTTTGGTATGCAGTTTCAAAAAACATTTAATTTTGCGTCTTCTGCAACTTAGTTTATTAAAATCGAGTAATATTTGGTTGAGTTATTTAACTTTTTAGGAAAAAAAACCTTAAAAAGCCTAATTAAAACAAGTAGGAAAGTTGGGGAAGCCCGACTATAATACACTCTTTACCCACAAAAGTGTATGCTCAGTGTAAATTTAGATGCTGCAGTAGCTGCTGAAAGCAATGCTGCTACTGCGCTGCAGCAGAGAAGTTTCTTTCGCTTATATCTTGACTATCGTTCATCCGATCTTTACCAATCCTTTGGTGAACCGATAAAGAATCCCAATTACTAAATATGTCCAAAAAGAACGAACCTTCTATCTATAAAACTGCCGAAGATATGACGTTTTTTCTAAATTTCGGGGGCGGGAGGGGGCGTGGCAATAGTTGAAAGTAAGCTTGATCTGCCTGTAAGCATATGAAGCTTATGTTCCATACATGTCAAACCTCTATCTCATACCATCTCGGAGATCTATTTATTAATATAGACAGACGGACTGACAGACGGACGGACAGACAGACAGGCGGACAGACTGACGGACAGACGGACATGGCTATACAATACATATTCTAAAAAAAATTATTCAATAATTTACTCTAAAAACTCAACAATTTTTCGGTCGACAGTGCTATTATGGCGCGATTCATCACCATATTGCGAAAATTTCGTTATCCGAAAAACTTTAATAACTTTGCTAATTATTGACCGATTTTAGAAAACAGGCATACGTTCTAACCGTGAAGATGTGTTGTTCTTAAACAATAAAACAAATATTGGGGGTTTCTAACCAAATAGTGCTCAAAAACGTCACCAAAGACAAAAAATGGGAAAAAAAACCAATCAAAAATGGTTTACGTAGCAAATACTCCAAGATAAGAAATGAATCCTGATCAGTCATATATGGTATCTTTAAAGACCTAAATTTCTTCTTTCCAAAACCGGTAAGAAAATAAAAATCATTTGATATATGACAAAGTTATGGGCGTATAAGTGAGTGTTTGTGCGAAAAAAGGATTTTTTTACCGTTATTCAAAATTTCGATGTGCTCTAAAAAATTCTAGTATGCCACAAAAATCTACTGAACCATATCTACAACCTACGCTACGACTTATCCCAGAAGTTTTGTTTTGATTTTTTTTTGTCACACCGTGTAATTGTTGAATAATTGCTTTAAGTATATCTCTAAAATTTTCAAATTTAAATACAAACTTTACCTAGATCGACGCGTTCATAAAGTCTGTATGACTTTATTTGCGGTTTAAGGGGGAAGGGAGCTTTATATTTAATAGTCGCTGAGATCGACGCGTTCATAAAGACAGACGAACATGGCTATATCGACTCGGCATTCAAGAATATATATTGTACTTTAAAGGGTCGGAAATGTTTCCTTCTCCCTTTCTCATACATTTGCACAACTTCATGAACCGCCTTTTTCCATTTTTAATGGGAACAGGGTATAAACTGGAATGAATTCGTTTGAACTGCACAAAATTTTCTGAAAAACAACAAGGATGAAAGCTATGCGGATCAGTGACGGTTGCATCAAATCATTTAAACTATGGAGGAATGTTACCAGGGTCACTGGAATGCTCACATGATGGCGGACTATTGGTGGAACATTAAAAACAGCCGTCGTTAACCAAGTCAAGCAGGCTCTACCAATACCAGCTAAGAAATTCCCCCAATTTATTGCTGATGAAGAAGAAATTATACAAACAACAACAAACAAGGAGGAACAAGAAACGGCGAGAACAAAACACTCTTTGTTCATCAAAGACTGCAGAACCAAAAAACGGGAGAGTGCATTGTACCGAGCACTAACAGAGACAGTGGAACAGACACACAAATTTTTTCGCACAAATAAGGAAATTTTAATTTTAAATTCGGACAAAGGCAATGTGACTCCGGCAATGGAAAAGGAGGATTACAACCAAAAAATGGAACAAATACTTGGTGAATTGAGTACATACAGAATTTTACGACAGTATCCCACACTGCGCTTACAGGCTAAAAACAATTTATTTGTAGAAAAACTTCTCACAGCTGGAATAAACACAAGGAAGGAAAAATATAGATTGTCGACTAGTACAGCTTTACCTCCTAGGATTAATGGTCTGCCGAAGATCCATAAGGAAAACACGCCTTTAAGACCAATGGACATGCTTACATTTTGTATCACGGAGAACAGATATTTTAAATATGACGATAATATTTACGTACACCTTAAAGGGCTTCCAATGGGATCACCTGCATCACCGATTAGAGCTGACATAGTTATGGAGACAAATTTGGACACAATACATAATGCGATACTACTCACCAAATATGTTGACGATCTTTTTACCGTAGTAAAGGAGGACCAAATTGATAATATATTGACAACACTAGACTCACACCATAAAGACATAAAACTCACTTTAGAATTAGAGAATTACAACCAGTTATCATTTTTAGACGCAGTGGTTCACAGAGTTGAGGATACCCTAAAACAAGATTGGTACCAGAAACCGATGGCGTCCGGGAAGATGATTAATAATTATTAAAGTCATCCAAAGCATATGATACTGAACACCGCCAAGAATTTTTTTAGACGATTCGTAGACACTAGTAACGGCGCCCCTAGAAAGGTTCCTTTTGTATTTTAGTTAATAAAATTTCACAAAAAAAAAATAGGTTTTAACGGGCGCGACGATGCCTTTAAAGTTTGCTTTAAAAATTAAGTATACGCCCCGAATTCTACATCGAATTTTCAACAATAAGATCTGTGCTACATGGGTCGAGTTGTCACTTTTGAAATTCTGGCAAGGTATTCGATTTTGTTAAACAAAATTTCCCAATTTTGTCATAAGCTCGACAGTCAACTACGTTAGGAAGACGACTTTCGTGTTTAGAACGAGAGTAAGGGATCCCGGGTTCAGTTCCCAGGCAAGGAACGCAAAGTTAAATTTTATTTATTTTTTTATTTTATTTAGCAAGTAAAAAATGGTACTAAGACATGCCCAAGCCAATCAAAAAGTTCGCACAAAATATTCATAGCCTGACAACCACTGTTCATTATTTAAAAAAAAAACAGGATTACACTTGGGTTTGGGGAAATGGATATCGAAAAGTCTCTTCAACACAATACATGAGTTGCATTGACCAACGCCGCATGTTAGTCCTCCACGAAGTCCTCCACATAATTTTTGTCTTAGTTTTTGGTCTTCTTTGAATGCATTTTTTTTAATTGTGTGTTCGATTCTCGAAGGTACCTTTTAGTGTTATGAAACATGTCTCAAATTAAAATCTTAAGAGTAAGTTTATTCCACCATCATTTTAAGTATAAATCAATTTTTTTTTTGGTATCGTCCCTAATGCTTTGCAAACTTTAGTTTAAATCAGAGTAAACTTTTGAAAGTACGAAAACATTTTGTTAGAGATCAACGCCAACTACAAAAATATATAAAGTTGAAAGGCAACACTGCGTATGAGTTATATCAAAAACTTTGGAGCCCCGTCACGTCCACTAAAACATAACTTTTTTAACTTTTTTCTCTTTTCTCGGTAAATATACACCAAAAACTAGAGAATAAGGGGGCGCCAGGATGACCTTAATTTTTCCATACAAAAAAAGCGCCCTAGTGTACATACTCAATTTGTCAGACAGACTTGCCAAATCGTTCCTTTGATAAGCCGTGCAGGTAAACAAGTGTCCCCATCTATAGCTTTTGATTCATCGCAAATTAATTTGAATAAATTTTCGCAAAAATATTACCAGCAGCATTTAAAAGAATTAAAAAAGCCATATCAAAAATACCTAATTTGTTGACCATGACTGGTCACCCTAACGCAGCGATAGAAGTTTATCGACATCAGATGAAACTGCTGTTGAGAAAACGAAATCAAATGACCGCTTGTCAACTGGAGGAACAAATTTGACTTCGAGACTTTTGGAAAATCGAGCCTTAGGCCGCCAAAATTATTTTTAAGAAATTTTTAATTTAAAATGTTTAGAAAAGACTTGCTATCATAATTAAATCTATAAGAGCTTAAAAGTTTGTGTTGAGGTGTTTGAAGTACTGCCCATCGCCGTTGCGGCCGGTAATGCCTAGTATAATTGTTTGTTTTCCTTATAACTCGACTTTCGCTCATCTCTACCATTTCTTTGGCGAATCGCTAAATAATGCTGATTACTTAATATGCGTAGAAGGTACGAACCATCTATCTATAAAAGTTTGGGAGAAATGACTTTTTCCAAATTGCGGTGGCGGGAGGGGGGCGTGGCAAAGAGTAAAAATAAACCTGATCCGCCTGCAAGTATAAGAAGTTTTTGTCCCATATATGTCGAGCCTCAATCTCTTACCACCTCCGAGATCTGTTTGTTCTTATGGAGATACGGACGCGTTCGTAGTATATTTTAAAACGTAATTACATGTTCAACCGCATATAACATAACCATCATTTTTTTTTTGTGGTACTATGAAAGGATTATCTTTGTTTCAGAAAAAAAATTAGCCGGGTCTCGTCAGGCCATATTACTTTTTCACCATAATTCATTGTTAAATATAAAGAAAAAATGTATATTTTTCAATGCAGCTTTACCTGTACCAGTGCATATTACATTTATAGTTAACTATGGACTACATCATACTTAACTGCTTTACCGTTATCTATTTGCTTGAAATTAAAAAATGAACACACGATTTTCCACAGATTTTTAAAGTTAATCTTTTGATTTTTCACAACTCAAAAATTAAAGCAACGTCGTACTTTCAAAGCGCGTGGTGGGCAAAAACAAGATACAAATAAACGGAATCAAGTCGAATTTTCCAACATCGGAAAATCGCATTTCAATTCATTTCACTTACAGTCCTTACAACCCGAATTTTAAGTCAATCGGATGAAAATTAGATTTTGCATATGGAATTTCCTACAAATTTTCCTTGTGGGCGGATTTTCCGAAATCGGGAAAACGCGTGTCCAATTATTTCGCCTAATTTGCATAATTTCAAGTCAATCGGATGAAAAAATCAATTTATTTAACTTATAGCCTATTTCCACTATAGCAAATATGTACATATTTTCACATTTTATCATATTTCAAAAAATATGTAACATTTTTTCCATAGGAAAAAATGTACATATTTAATATATGTGTCCAATCGACTGAGCGTCCCCTATATGATAGGTACATTAAAAGACTGAGAAAAATTTAGTCGATGTACTTCAAAGGATTTTTGGACCATAAAAAAAAGTATGCCACGACGGGGACTTCAACCCACAACCTCGGCGTATGAAAAAAATATTCTTCCCACTAGGCTACAATGCTTCTCCATTTTTCTTTGAAATGAATAATACTAAATTCGAAAAAAAAAATTTCGCATTTCAAAAGCTACTTTGTTGAATAAGTAAAATGAATATGTACATATTATATGGAAACGCTCAGAAAAAAAATATGTACAATTCGAAAAATGTGATTATAGTGGAAAAAGGCTATTACTGTCTTTACAAACCGAATTTCAAGTCAATCGGATGAAATATAGATTTTTGCAGATCGGATTTCCAGATAATTGTTCCCATACAAAATTTTCCGACGCTTTTCCGGGAATTTTCCGACTCTACGGTCAAATTGTCCAGCATTCAGCTTACAAACCGAATTTCAAGTCAATCGGATGAAAAATAGATTTTTGCATATCGAATTTCCCGAGAATTTTCCTTGTGGGTGGATTTTCCGAAATCGGGAAAACACGTGTCCACTTATTTCGCACTTATGCTATCTAAACAATCCTGATTACTAAATATGTCTAGAAGGAACGAACCTTCTATCTATAAAACTGTGGGAGCTATGACGTTTTTTCCAATTTGCGGGGGCGGGAGGGGGCGAAATAAACTTGATCTGCTTGCACGTATAAGAAGCATAAGTCCCATACATGTCAAACCTCTATCTCTTACCATCTCTGAGATCTGTGCGTTCATACGGACAGACAGACGGACAGACGTACAGACGGACTTGGCTAGCATAAGCTTATTATGCTCTATGTACCTTTGGTACAGAGTATAATAAATATAAAACTGTTCAACCCGACTGACTGACTGAAAATCTGCCCGAAAGGAAAATACCCGGGAAATTCGATATCCAAAAATGGTCCAAAAACCAAAATATTTGCAAAATTCTTTATCTCGGTAAAACTTTGGTGATTGGTTAGACGCTTGCCCGGGATGGGCAGAAAATGGTGCACAAACCGCGATATTTGGCAAATTTTTGATTTCAGTTAAACTTAGTGCTGGACGCCTGCCCGCTAAGCGTTCTAAGTTGAAGAAATGGGCGAAAAATGGTGCACAAGCCGCGAAATTTGAAAAATTATAGCGTTCATCCGATTGCTATGCAACTTTGAGTAATGGTTGGTGAATTGGTGGAAAATGTCCCAAAATGTGTGTTCAAGGCCAATTCTTATTTGTGGGCCGATCTGTATCAAATTGGGTTTGTAAGCTTTGAATTTTAAAAATCCGCCACCAAGAAGGCGAGGCATAAGAGTTAATCTCTGCTTTGAGCCGATGTATGTAAGATACGGTAAAATATTTTCCAACTTGTGAAATCCACCCCCAAGTCGGAAACGAAAAACTGATACCCATATCGGTTAAAATAGCTTAACTAACGGCGGCGTAGCGAAGCAAGCCCAGTTATTTGCTTGTATAAATATAAAATAGTTTGTCCTCTCTGACTGACTGACTAATTCACTGACTGTACTGTAAGTTGCAAGTTTTTGCTTTGCATTAAACAGAAACCACCCAATTATTTAGATGGGAAAAATGTTGCGATCGCTATAACATTAAAAAAAAGTTAAGAAGAATTTAAAAGCAAACCACATACATTTCAAAGAAAAATTCATTAAATAGACATTAAAAATATTTGGCTTTAAAAATTGTGTCAATTTTCGCTAAACTTTGTCTTTATATACATATATAAATACTTGCATAGTGCCCGGCGCGCTTCGCTACGTTGCCGTCAGTCTATACTGACATCACATAAAACCGATAGTTTTTCTTTTCCGACCGGGTTTGGGTAACATTACCGTTATCATCATCGTTATCGTAACCGTTATCTCCATCGTTATTGATTTCGTTATCGATACCGTTATTGCTATCGTTATTGAATTCTTTATCGTAATAGCTATCGTTATCGAAATCGTTATCATTATCGATATCGTTATCGATACCGTTATCGTTATTGATATCGTTGTCACTATCGTTATCGCAATCGTTATCGATTCCGTTATTGTTATCGACACCGTTATCACTATCGTTATTGATTTCGTTATCGATCTCGTTATCGATTTCGTTGTCGTTATCGATACCGTTACCGTTTTTTCTTATACCATCCTTACAAACCAAGTTTAAAGCCAATCGGTTGAAAATAGGTTTTTGGCTGCAGAGTTTTCCATGAGTTTTCCGACCCAAAGGTCAAATTTTTCGGTGACACGTCTGTTTAACACACATACAATTTCACCCAACACACAAACTCATCACAACACAAAATCTACACGGGCAATTTCAACACAAGCAAATTCTACACTATGCAATTTTAACACAAGACAATTTTTTCATATTTAATTCCAACACATGTCAATTTAACACATGTCAAAAATAAAACAAGGAATTTTAACACAATTTAACTTTAACCAGAGTCAATTCATCTCATCAATTTATTTTTTCCACAATTTAAACATCAACATAGCTCTGATCATCAAATCGACAATTTAGTTATTTTGGTGTTTTTATTGATTTGAAATCAGTTTAGTCGCAGATTTCAATGTGAACAAACCAAAAATAGTAAACTTTAATTGTTAAAAATATTATTTAAAATGCCGCTCCATTTCGTCAATAGTCAAAGAGGTAAACCGCAATTAGTTCATAAAGGATACGTTTATAATTTTTTACGAGTGGGCAAAGACAAAATGCAATGGAGATGTGTGGAATACACTAGTAAATATAAATGCAAGGCGCTAGCTGAAACTAGCGCTATTTTAACAAGAACACATAATATTATTCTACGCTGCAAACAAAATTTTTTTTTTAAAAATCGCGCGAGGGGCGGGAGGGGGCGTGGCCAATATTTAAATTAATCTTGATCTGCCTGCAAGTATGTAAAGCATATGTCCCATGCATGAACCTCTATCTCTTACCATCTCTGATGTCTGATCTCTGTTTGTTCATACGGAAGGACAGACAGATGGACGGACGTACAGACGGACATGGCTGTATCGACTCGGCCGTACTTTGTACTTTGCAGTTACATACTTTTGCACAAACTAAATATTCTCTGTGTACCTCTGGTACAGTATACTCTGGAGCTCTACACAAGTGAATAACGCGCTATCATTGTGGCAACCGCCAAAATTGTAATTTAATCGTGCACTCTTATTGGGTCATAATTTACTACTCTCGTAGTTTTGCTTATTTTACATTGACGAGGGTTAAATTTGTATACGATGAATTTTTGTGATGAAATGACGTGTGTTAAATTAACGCGCAGAAATGTATTCGGGTTATACACACATGGAACCTTTGTACCCTTTTCTTTTTAACGAAGAAAAATTGAATTGCGCTGCAAACAAAAATGGATTTTGAAATATTTGCTCAGTTCCATCCTTATTAAGCGCTAGGCAATGTGAAGGAATGAGGGGTAAAACTTTCAGTTTTATTCTACAGAATTCAAGTCCCGTCTTGAAGGTCATAAGATCAGTTTAAATCAATTTGTTAGTGCTCAAGTTGTTGTGTGTTAAATTGACGAATGATTACATTGAACTGTGTTAAAACTGGCTGTGTAAGACTTGTATTGTGTTAAAATTGTAATGTGTAAGACTTGTATTGTGTTAAAATTGTAATGTGTTAAAGTTCCTAGTGTTAAATTTGTGCTGTGTTAAATCGACGTGTGTTGAATTGACGTGTGTAGAAATTGTTTTGTGTTGAAATGACTTGTGTTTAATCGACGTGTTAAAATTGTTTTGTGTTAAACAGACATGGAACCGACCAAGGTTCCGAATTTAATTGCAACATTTTTAAAGACCTTTGCAAGCAATTTGATATCACCCTTCATATGACCTCGTTCCAACAAACCTCAAGCAATGCACCTGTAGAACGACTACACTCCACATTGACAGAAATTTATAGAATCATTCTGACCAAAAAGAAAAACGAAAAGGCCGAATCAAGTCACGATGGGGTACTTTCAGAAGCATTGTTAACTTATAACAATTCCATACACTCTTCAACAAAATTGACTCCATACGAATTGTTTTTCGGCAGACCTTATAAGTTTATCAAAAACTTAAACTTTAATTCACATCATGATTATTTGCAACAATTACATAATCTTCAAGAATTGATGTACCCCCAGATTCAAAGTAAGGTTAAAGAACAAAAACACAGAAACATCGAAAAACTTAACAAGGACAGAGAGGCGCCAGAGCAGATCGAGGATAATGCTATTGTCCTTAGGAAAGAATGTAGGAGAAACAAAATTACTCCCAGATTTAGCAAACACACCGTTAAACAAGAAAACAAACATACCATACTAACCACTGACAATAGAAAAATTCACAAAATAAGACTAAGACGAAGAAAAACTTTTTCACACCCCTAGGTGGACGGCGGTTACCGCAAGACGGATGTTCGACTTCAGGGACTTAAACGGGAACAACGGAATACTGCCATTGCACCTTGGACCTGCAAGACTAATAAACGGACACAACAACCTTTACCATATAATAGACTTAGGAAAATACGAACTAAATATCAACAACATGGAAAGATCACTGAAATTTTTCGATAACTTCGACTCAACCCAAAAACTAACGGAAACACAAAATTTAAACTTAACCAGGTTAGACAAAAACTAAATATGATTAAACCAAATAAGCGCGAGAAAAGAGGACTCGCCAATGGACTAGGACATATGGTCAAATTTATTACAGGAAACATGGACGAGTCCGATGCTCAACGCATCAATGACCAAATCAACAAAATCGAGAAAGCACAGTCTTATTCCTCACTAGTATCCGAAAACACACACACATTAAACGAGCAAATGATTAAAAGGTTTCACAATATAACTGATCATATTAACAAGATCCAAGGGCAAATAGAAATGTATCTAAATAAAAACTCTAATTCCACAAACTACGTTATAAAATCAACCCACGACATGATCAAAAAAATTCAATACTTAAATCAATTAAACTACAATATAGACATCTTGACAACTCACATCAGAGATATTTCAGAAGCCATTATAGAAGCTCGACTTAATATAGTTCCAAAATTCATTCTTTACCCTCCTGAAATCGAGTCAATAAAAGAAAATCTTGACAAGCAACACGTCAACTTAAATTCAATAACTAATATCTATGAACTCCTTACCTTACAAGCCTACTATATTGACTCTCGAATCATTTTCAATATTCAAATCCCAAATTTCGACCCAATCCATTTTCAATTCTATCACATTCTACCCCTGCCTATAAATCAAACGAAAATAATATCGACAGAAGACTATGCAATATTTAATACCAATCTAACACTTACCACAAACACTAGATGTAACAAAATATACAAAACATTTTTCTGTAACAAAAAACACACAAAACTAGATAATAATTGTATTGGAAACCTCTTAAGTAATAAGGATTCAAATTGTATAATTAAAAATATGGGCATGGTGAGAACGATTTTCCAACCAGAAGAAAACACTATCGTTGCGATCAAAATCAAGGCTAGCGAACTTAAATCAACTTGCCAAACTGCCAATCGTACTATTTCCGGAACTATTGTCATCCACTACAGCAACTGCGAAGTATCTATTAACGACGAAATTTTCCAACATGACTTGGGAACATTTTGGGACGATATCTATATCGCACCAGTCCCCGAAGCAATCATCAATAGTAGCAAAACCATTATACCACTCTCCCTCGAAAAACTCGAAGACGACAACCTCAAACAAAGCTACCAAATTGACAATGCACACTGGAGAATACAAACACACACCGAAATTCTCGGAGGGGCATTCTCCATCATATTTGTGGTTACCGGGTTAATTATTTCAGTCCTTTGGAAGTTTCGCAAATCGGTTCAAGCAACCTACTCCGTGGAAGCTGGCGACATTTCACTCCCCACGCTTCCATCTGGGGGGGGGAGGAGTTACGTATGCCACATACTCCGAACCAACTGCTAGCCCATTAAAACCACCCCGGGTTCATCAACCCTAATTAGTAACGTTGACCTGTGTACATTTCACAAGATCCGGCACATGCCGCATTATCAGCAACTATTAACAACAACTCTAAGAATCAGCCACAAGTGCATACCAAGAATTAAACCGACAACAAGAGAAGAGACCAACAACAACAACCAACAGCAACGACGGAAATCGGCCAGACGCATCGTCAGCAGTTTTCGCCAACCATTGCCCATAGAATAAGCTATTGTTAAACCTAAAACCAAAACCAAAATTCAGAATAAACTCGACATTAAATCCGAACGGAACAACTCTCTTATCTTTTGTTTTGGGAACGATTGTTCAAAGTAAAGTAAAATTAATCAATTCTTATATCCCTATCCGCTCCAGGGACATAAGTCATGCGCCTTTCCTGCTCATTTTTATTCCTTCTGAAAATGCGCTCCTCCTCTCTCCTTTTCTCCCGGTATCGCTTCTTAACAGCCCGCGGTGCTCCAGACTGCAGAGTTCCCCTGTACGCAACGTCTTTCTCAGCAGTAGCGTGGCGGCACTCATCATGAAATATGCTTCCACTGTTCGCCTACACCAAAAGGGCCAGGTGGGGTTTCCCTGAGCAGCTGGGTGAGTTTTGCTGAGTAGGCTTCGGATGTCCGGCTGGTATCCAGACCAGAAATGTCAAAAACTCGCAATCAAATGTCATATTTGTGGCAAACTGGGACACAAAACGGTTGATTGCAGATCCAGAAATCAAGAAACGCATTCAATGTATGGGAGTGGCCTAAATGACAAAGGCGAACGTCGACATCGGGACAAAGCAAGTGTAACGTGCAACAAGTGTGGTGAGCAGGGACACATATCGACGTATTGCACGAAGAAGGTGATTGGCGGCGGAAAAACAGAACTCCAGGAGAAGAGGGTGCGACAGTGTTGCATCGCAAAGCCTAAAGGACAGATGGTACACCGAGGAGAAAAGTTTGCAATAACGTTTGATTCTGGAGCGGAATGTTCTCTGATGAAAGAAAAGATAAGTAAAAAACTTTCTGGAAAAAGAATTAATAATATTGTAAAACTAAAAGGAATAGGAAACGATAGCATTACAGTACAAGTCAGATATTAAGTAGTGTATTAATTAATGAACATTGTATTGAAATATTATTTCATGTGGTTCGTAATGAAAATCTGCAAAATGACATTGTAATTGGTCGACAAATTCTCAGTCAGGGTTACAATGTAAATTTTCAAATTAAGAGAGCAAAAACATTAATCACTTCTCTTGATGATGAGCAGCTAGTAGAATATAATACAGAACTTGTAAATGAAGAAAGACAGCAATTGACTTTGCTTTTAGAAAAGTACTCAAACTTCTTTATTAATGGAGTGCCCGGTATAAGAGCTAATGTGGGAGAAGTGAAAATAAGATTAGTTGACCCAATTAAAACGGTACAAAGTCGCCCATACAGACTCAGTCCTAATGAAAGAGAAATAGTCCGGGATAAAATTAAAGAGCTAATAAAGTGCAATGTGATACGACCTAGTTGTTCACCGTTTTAAAGTCCTATAATGTTAGTTAAAAGAAAAATGGTGCCGATCGCTTTTGCATAGACTATAGGGAATTAAACTCAAACACAGTTTCTGATAAATACCCGTTACCTCTTATATCAGACCAAATAGCCAGACTTTGTGGCTCGAAATATTTCACGTGTCTTAATATGGCAAGTGGTTATTATCAGATACTAATGCATCCAGATTCAGTTGAATATACAGCTTTCGTGACACCGGATGGTCAACATGAATTTCTGGCTATGCCATTCGGACTTAAAAATGCGCCGTCAGTCTTTCAGCGGGCAGTGATGAAAGCTCTTGGGGATCTAGCGAATTCCTACGTGGTCGTTTATATGGATGATATTATGATAGTAGCTTCGACGAAAAGTGAAGCAATTGAAAGGTTGAGAGTCGTTTTGGAAGTTTTTACTAGTGCTGGTTTTTCTTTCAACATCACGAAATGCTCGTTTCTTAAAACAGCAGTACAGTACTTGGGGTATCAAGTTCACGATGGCGAACTTCGACCAAATCCAAATAAAATTTTAGCGTTAACTGCCTTGCCTCCGCCACAAACGGTTGCGGGATTAAGACAGTTTATTGGATTGGCCTCTTATTTTCGACAGTTCATACAGGGATTTTCTCAATTGATGAAGCCTTTGTATTTTCTCACCTCTGAAAGAAATAAATTTGTTTGGAAACCAGAACATGAATTAATACGAAAAAAAGTTGTAGCCGTTCTTACAAACCAGCCGGTACTAGTCATTTTTGACCCGCAATATCCAATTGAGCTACATACTGATGACAGTTCAAGTGGTTACGGAGCAATCTTGCTCCATAAAATCAATAGTAAGCCGCATGTGGTGGAATATTACAGTAAGGCAACTTCGACAGCGGAATCTAGATACCATTCATATGAATTAGAGACCTTAGCTGATGTAAATTCTATAAAGCACTTCCGTCACTATTTACTGGGAAGAAAGTTTTTTGTTTTTACCAATTGTAATTCACTTAAAGCGTCGAGAACTAAACAAGAGTTAACTCCTAGAGTGCAACGGTGGTGGGCTTTTTTACAGTCGTTCACCTTTGATATTGAATATAGGGAAGGAAAGAGATTGGCTCACGTTGATTTTTTGTCGAGATATACTCCTTCTGCAGTAACTGGGACTGTACATAACAAAATTCCTGAGAAGCGAGTTAATTTGGCAGAAATTTCTTCTAACTGGCTCATCGCTGAACAGCGTCGAGATCCAGAGATTGCCGGTATTGTCAGCAAGCTAAAAACCAATGGACTTGCAGAAGATATCGCAAAGACATATGAATTGAGGGCAGGGGTGCTTTGTCGTAAAGTACAACGAAATAGTAGGACTCTGTGTTTGGCAGTTGTGCCTCGAGCTATTAAATGGTCGGTAATTAATCAAGTTCATGAGTCAATTATGCACTTGGGTTGGGAGAAGACTCTTGATAAAACATACGAACTTTATTGGTTTGAAAAAATGTCAAAATATGTTAGAAAATTTGTTGACAATTGTATTACATGTAAAATTGCAAAGTCTCCTTCCGGCAAAGCTCAGATTGAGTTGCATTCAACTCCTAAAGTAAGCGATCCGTGGAACACTATTCACATTGACATGACTGGGAAACTAAGTGGCAAAAGCGATCAAAAGGAATATATTATTGTCCAAGTAGATGCTTTCACAAAATATGTGCACGTCACACACTTAAGCTTGATGCTACGAGCTGTATAAATGCTGTAAAATCCTCTGTCTCGTTGTTTGGAGTACCAAAACGCATAATAGCTGATCAGGGAAGATGTTTCGCTGGTACGCAATTCAGTGAGTTCTATTCAAAACAAAAAATAAGTTTACAATTGATTGCGACAGGAGCTAGTCGTGCTAATGGACAAGTAGAGCGTACCATGAGTACTTTAAAAAGCTTGTTAACTGCTGTTGAGACTAGTAGTCAATCATGGCAAGACGCGTTGGGCGAGGTTCAGTTAGCCTTAAATTGTACAACCAACAGGATCACCAAAGCAAGTCCGTTAGAGATGTTGATTGGAAAAGTAGCACGTCCATTGGGGCTACTTCCACCTATTGATTCAGATTGCGTTGTAGATTTGGAAAATATAAGGACGAAAGCTGCCGAAAATATATCAATTGCAGCTAACTATGATAAAACTAGGTTTGACAAAAATAAAGCAAAGGTAGTCAGACATAAAGTGGGAGATTTTGTACTATTGAGATATGAGGAAAGAAATCAAACAAAATTAGACCCAAAGTTTAAAGGACCTTTTCTAGTGATTAAAGTTTTGGATGGAGATAGATATACGCTACAGTCATTGACCAACAAGAGATCGTATAAGTATGTTCATGAGAATTTAAGAAAACTACCAGATGGACAACTACCTACCGATTTGGATGTAAGTGAAGATTATACTGATTTGAGTGAAAACGTTGAAAGAGACGGTATAGAGAACACCAATGAGGGTGTGGATAACGTTGAAACCGTTGAAAGAGACGGTAGATTGGACATCAATGAGGGTGTAGTCAATGTGGAAGCCGTTGAGAGAGACGGTATGGAAGACACCAGTGTGGGTGTTGATGAAACTGTTGAAAAGCAGTAATGTTATATGAAAAAAAGGAGATGAAATCGGCGCATGCATCATAGTGCAAGCACAAGTGCTGAACATAAGTTTTGATAATGGCGTGTGGGGCATATGATGGTGTGGCTGTGGTTTGCAAAATCATGTATAATCTTCCTTGCACAGAAACACTGACTTAATAAAGACGAAGTGAAATGATATCGTTGTGAGAATATTAAGAGTTTTTGAAATGTAACTGTTTGTAAATGAAAAGAAAAACGTAAGTAATTATTTGGTCAAATTGTCAAATTTGTGATACAATAAAAAGATATTGTGATTGTTGAAAGAAAAAAAAAAAGACATATACGGCCTACACGAGTTCTGCCTACACGAGGACGTGTAATTGTCAGGACAGCCGTGTCGGTTTGGAGAAAGATTTAGTTTGTTAAAAATGTGTATGTCGGCGTATCTTATCTATTACACGAGGACGTGTAAAGGTCAGAATGGCCGTGTCGTGTCATAGTAAATTCCTATTTTAGCAAAGATAAGAAATGGGTCGTGTCATTGTACTATTTAGGATTGTTTAATCATTTATCAACACTGGAATGTCAAATTTGGGCCACGTGGCCTTTAGCCAGGCGGGGCCTGCTAACAAATTAGCAAAGTAGGCTGGTTCGATAGAACGTTGTTTGGGCGAGACGTCGTTTGCACAGTTGGTCGGGGCCTAGGTTGCACGGTCGTCGGGTGTGCTTCGATGTGTGTGAGGGGTATAAAAAGGTGCCGAGCAGGGGACACACTTTGAATCAGAACCTCCAACGAGAAACATCGGAACTCGCTGCGCTCCTAAAATAGATGTTACTATGAAGTAGACAGTGGACAATCAACAGGTCACTCTCCCTTTGACAAATCAGGTTTGTTTTCAATTTTTGCCACACCCCTCCCGCCCCGCAATTTGGAAAAAATGTTATATCTTTCATAGATAGAAGGTTGGAACCTTCTGATTATTTATCGATTCGCCAAAGGTATGGTAAAGATCGGATGAACGATAATTGAGTTATAAAGAAAACAAACAATTATGGGCAGCACCGGTCGCAACGGTGATGGGCAGCACTCCCGACGGCTTGACCGACTTTCTTACTTGTTTTTAATATATAACAGCATGACCACATTTTGGCTCTTGAGGAAGCCAGTCTATCACTTATAATGCTTCCAGCTTTGCTTATCATTCTTTCAGATTCTGTTGATGTCGCAGGCATGCAAGGAAATCGTGTGGCACGCGATTTTAAAGGGGTATTGGTTTTATTTCAAAGCCGCCAACACCAGTGAATTCTCATCTAGTGCAATGTTAACTATAATATTACTTTATCTACAAATTTTGTATAATACATTCAATTTTCATACCCAAGTCTAGCAAGTAAAAAATTGTAATCTATAGTGTGACACGAAACCAAATATTCGATAGCCCGACTGTTCTATGGATAGTTTTGAAGCTTTGCAGCGAGTGAGAGAGCCTTTTCACTTCGGGTTACATTTTAAGCGAACTAGATTATTAAGCGTAGGTCTTGATAAAATATTAAAAAAACAAGAAAGAACGAAGATATACATTAAATTAATAATATGTTTGTGTTTAGAAAATGTTAGACCGTGCGTGCAGTGTGCTTGATTGCTATATGCCATTCGGTTGGAGCTGTGTCGTGTTGAAAATAATTGACACGCGCCCAACTCTAATCGTGTTTGACTAACTTATTTAATCTTAGACTTACAATTAAACCAAGATAAGCTTAAAGAAATTTCTTTATAATAAGAGTTATTTCTTACTTTTGTTTTAGAACGCTGCAGTCTTGCTCATGTGGAAATCCCACTGGCGATTGGCAAACAAAGCAGCAAGTTAAAGACGAAAATGCATCATAGCTTGCGGCGCAAAACTGATGTTGAATGTTTATAACCGATTGAGCATTCTCAAGAACGATAAGCTCATTATGTTCTCTTATCCTCTTTTGATCCATTTCATTGCTGATGTTAACAGATTGATCCACAGACGACATGGTAACAAAATCATGAAGTACAGCCAACATATGTGTTTTAACAGTGCTGGTCGCCACCGTTGTTGCTCTATTGGAATATAAAAATAAAAATTCAGGAAAGGTAATTTCGGCTATGCCAAAGTTAATATACCCTTGCAGTTCGTGTCTTTGTTTATATATATAAAAGAGCTGAACCTGGCAGACTGATTTAATAGATAGGAAGCTGAATTTATCATAGTAGTTTTATCATATGTTGAAAGTGAGTACTGAAATACGGTTTTCTAAAATTTTCTCCGGAAATGTGGAAAATTAGTAGAAAGCTGTTGCATGAAACTTTTTTGTATCTGAATATGGGTTTAACGACCTGTTTTGGTTTT
Source organism: Lordiphosa collinella (assembly GCA_018904265.1). Lineage (NCBI taxonomy): Eukaryota > Metazoa > Arthropoda > Insecta > Diptera > Drosophilidae > Lordiphosa > Lordiphosa collinella. Next base: position 67,238 of record JAEIFV010000275.1, read on the forward strand.
AGTCAAAGTGAATGTTAGCAGGCTCAAGGTCGAGTTCAATAAACTTTTTTGTTTTTCATCCGATCAGCTTCAAACTCATTATGTATGAAATTCAAAAATGACTGCATGCCACTTTTCCGTAAAATTCACCCCCTTGGTGGTAATAGAGGGTTTCAAGGTTGAATGGGTGAAGTTTCGTGCCCAGAGATTAGCTCCAAACTCATTTTCAAAGTTCACGCAAAAAAATTTAAACAACGCGACTTTAAACTTTTGAAAAATCAACCCCCAAACTCAGTTTCAAAGGTCTATATAAAAATTCAACAATGACTGCATAACATTCTTCCGCAAAATTTTGGAAAATCCAAAGTTTCAACATGTCAGCTCTGAACAAATTTTCAAAGATCTTAATAAATTCAACATTGAATGCTTACAATTCTTTCGAATAATTCAGCCCCTTAGAACAAAATGTGTGCTCCAGGTTATTAGGCTCCAAAGTCATTTTGAAAATCTATCTTCTATATATATAAAAATCTCGTGTTAGTTAGCAAACTCTTCCGAATCAGCTTGACCAATTTAAATGAAATTTTTATACTCTGTACCAGAGGTACACAGAGTATATTAAGTAATTAAACCCACTGCAACCACATGGCTTTCCAGTTGGTAATATGCAAGCCATTCTATCAAAGTCGGCAAAATTGTGATAAAGAAGATATCTTAAATAACAGGCAATTTTACCATTGAACATGAAAACCGCTCGTTCTTATGGCAACTATACGTTATACTCATCTGTTTCTGATCAAACTTTGTAGAATTATGTGAAAGCAAATAAAAATAATAAACCAACCCCATGTGACAAGCGCTTTATTTAAAAGTCAATTTATTGTTCTTGCAGCGCTGGGCTAAATAAATTCAAATATTAATTTTGGAGACAATAGCACTAATTACAAAAAAGGGATTCTTACTAGAACTCGCATATTCAGCGATCGATTCTATGGTAGCCACATCCGATCCTGACTGTCTGGACGAATGTGCCGCTTATATGTATTTCAAGACTTCGTCAAAGACTTGCCAAGATAGATTTTACACTTAGGGAGGGGAAGATAGTATTAAAAAAAGCAGACAGACGGACGTACAAACGGACATGGCAATATCGACTCAGGTCGCTTTGCTGATCAAGAATATTTGTACTTTATGGGATCCTTCTAAGCGTTAAAAACTCTTGGACAAATTTAGAAAACCTGCTGCAAGGGTACAAAAATAATAAAATTGCAAGAAGCAATCACCATCGAAATTTATAATTTATTGAACTTACCTGGCTAAGTCATTCCACGAGTTAGTTAAGTAAGATGTTGGGTGATTATTGAACAATGGTTTCTCATTCAAAGACCATTGTTCCAATACCCCTATCGATTGTGCCAACTTGCAGCCAGCAGTACACAAATTGTTAAGAACACTCAAATAGTTTATCCAGGCAGCTGAACATTCGCCCAATGCGGTCTTAGCCGATATTGATGTGTTGCTTCCACTATTAGAAACTGATGGGAGTCCAGAATTGTTGCAATATTCCTCCATTGTGAAGAATTCTTAAATCAAAACCAATAACTGCAAAAATACAACTAAATTGAAGTAAAAGACGATTAGATTTGTGAGTGAATTGTCGTTAATAAAAATAAATGTTTTGAATGGTTGCGCAATCGCAATGGCTCTCATTTAAAAAAAAATCGTGTTGACGCATTGCTGGGGTGGCCCCCACCGTCGCTGCCGCTTCGGCCTAACGCCAACGCAGCCAACTTCAAGTCATAGGAAAAAAAACTTGCTAGACTATATAAAGCACATTATTTACGCCGGAGCAAAACGGACCATGGACATTTTTAATACCATCTGAACGCTAAAACTGAAAATGCTCAATTTTTAAGTAAATGCTAATAACTTCTACAATTTCCAACAGATTTCGATAAATGAACACTTTTTCAATTTGTTATGTATTAGTTTACATCATCCAAGAGAAAAAAATTAAATAATTTTTTTTTTTCAATTCCGCCACCCGGGCATCGACATCTCCTCTGACGATCAGTTTGGTCACCATAGCCATTGGTCACTTGAGTGGATGTAAATTCTTGTTTTTGACGAGAACAACGTCGTCAACACTAAACCCAGGTAGATCAGCTCTCCATTTCGACTTCTGCTGAAGAAGCGTGAGGTACTCCTCCGGCCAGCGCGCTCAGAACGTCTAATGAAGATAGCAAATCCTCGGCCATCGATTGAGGCGATTGAAGTTCAATCTAGTGATGTCTGGGGTAGTGAATGAACTGAGGTTTGCAGTACCCAAAAAATGCGCTGGTGTCAGGACATCCAGGTCATTGGGATACTCTGTAATTGGGAGTTATGGTGCAATGATTGCGGTAATACTACAAACAAATGGTACGCAAACCTCTAAACTAAGCAAAGAATCAACAACGGTGAAAATGATTGTAGCAGCTTCCCATAGCACTCCAAAGTGCGGAGAGCGAGGTTTAACCAAACGCCAGTCAATCTGATCGCCGACGCAAAACTTCTGGATCTCCTTCTGATGCTTATCATTCAGAAACAGTGGGTATTCTTCAGCCAACTAACGCATAGAGCGGACCGCACGTAAAGAAACTGTCTTTTTTTGTCGAGTCTGTCGACTTGAATCTCCTCCAGGGTAGAATCTTTCAATAAGATGCACTGCATGTAGCTATCTGGCTTAGAAACACGAACACACCGATACATTCTGCAGATGCCACCAGTGAGTGCAATTGGAGACGTACGAACTCTCAGCAAGATTTCTTCAAGTTCTAGTTGGATAGAAGGTCCTCCCATTAGAATTTCATTCAGCGAATGTCTTGTTGAGGATACTGCAGAACCATTAAATACGAACCGAAGCCTGGTCGAAGTGGTATCATCCCTTAGAACACAATGATGTGGCAGAAAATAGCGGCATCGATTCAGTAACTCTGGTTCCACCAAAGACATGAGGTTCAGTTTCCGATACTCATTGATGAATGCTGAATACTGCTCTTTAAGCTGCTGATGATGCTGTAGCTTACGATCCAAGTTGAGAAAACGTCTCTATGCTTGCGTTTACGAATCGCCTAGCATATCCAAATTCCGCTTTACAGGCAACCTTACAGAAAATGTGCTTCGCAGTCGACGTCCTCTTGCTTGGTCTCAACGACTCGATCGCAAGTCTTCTGATGCACCTTAGGCGAAGACTGAGCAGCAACCAAAGCTGTCCTGGGTGGCTGATGACCACCTCCAGATACTACCCATCCAAAGCGAGTATTTTGAAGTGATGGAAGTCCTTCCGCAAGTTGGATTTGCCCCACACAGAGCAGATCAAAAAACAGACTTGCCCCAATTAGCAAGTCGATTAGCTGTGGCCTGAAGAACTGCGGATCAGCTAGTTGAATGTTTTGAGGGATTTTCAAATCTGCGATATCAACCGAGAAACTAGGCTGGTGGTCGATGATATTAGGAGCCACCAACGCAACGATATTTCATCATAGTCAGATGCTTGCGAAGCAAAGCTGGCAACAACAAGACCTGATACAGAAGCTGATGACTTGGTCTTTTTTAGCTGTAGTTGTTGAGCGAGACTTGAGGTCACTAGATGCAATTGAGATCCTGAATCTAAAAGTGCCCGACATGGCACAAGGGATCCAGAGCAAGCTTCTTGGCCTCCTTAAATCGAAGCGAAGGCGAAAGATTGGCAAAAAGGGTACAAGAGTAAATCGCATGGGTAGAATTGTCGCAAAATACACAACCAGGACCAGAAGATTTAGTAGTTATAAACAGAGACGGAAAATAACACCTATTTTCATAAAACTCTAATAGAAATTAAACAACCAAGCACATTTGCTAAAATTATTTTAAATTCACAAAAATTTTTGTTTATCCGTTCATCCTCGATATTCACAATAAACTTTTGTTGGCGAAGTTTTTTTATAATGGTCAAATTTAACAGTTACTTTTTATGTTTATTTTATTACTCAGTAAATAATTATTATTAAAGACTTTTATTTTTCGCTCGGATAATAACAGTTGTTCAAGACTTTTATATTATTACTCAAAAATAACTGTTTAAAAAGAGTTTTATAAAATAACTCATTTTTAACAGTTTCTTAAAGACTTATATTAAAAAGTGAAGTGATAATAATTATTGATAACTTTTAATTTAAGACTCAGGAAATAAAAATTATCGAAAGACTTTTATTATATAATTCAGTAGATAAAACTCAGTCAGAGAGATTTATTTTTGAATCACTTTGTGGTATGTGTTTCAAACATACTTGTCATGACAGACGAAATATTAAAGCGCGGAAAAATACCAAGGTGGATTAAAAATACTAAAAAAAAATTTCAAGAGGAAACCATTCCAAGATCAAACCATAAGCGGAATTCACAGTTAGTAGATATCCATTGTACTAAAACCGTTAAATACTTAAGACACTACTTTCAACGATCACAATTGACCAAAGATAGTTATCTATTATCCAGCCATAGTTATGATAATACTAAAACGCGGTTAACACCAAGGAGGATCAATAAAGAAAAAATATACAGAGCATTAAGAATGTATCAAGGCAGTTTACAGAGACTGACAAATATTTCATAGCGGATAAAATACCAAAGAGGATACAAAATATTAATAATAAAAAAGATTTTTGCCAATCGAGTGGAAAATCATGCCAGGATCAATCCATAAGAGGAATTGACAGTTCGTAGTTCTCCATGGTACTAAAACCGCCAAATACTTCAAAAACTGCTTTTTTAGGCCATAAATAACAATAGATAACTACCCAGCTTCTTCGGAAGACAGGAACTCTCCTGTGGTTATGGGGGCGTATGTAGATTACTGCGCCTCAAGTCGACTCACACCCCCACGTGGTAACCCCTGGTAACAGAGCGATGCATCCGCAAAGCTGCTGGCTTACGTGAGCTCGGGCTTGGCACCCGACTTGCCGCACTCAGACTTAAGGCAAAATATTTTAATATTAATCTTATCTGTGCGCACGCCCCGACAGAAGACAAGAACGAATCGAAAAAGACGATTTCTATGAGCGCCTAGAAGACCTATATGAGCGCTGCTCCGAACACGACATCAAGATCGTGCTAGGCGACTTTAACGCACAAATCGGGAGAGAAAAAGCTATTCCCCCGGCTAATAGGCTTCGCTTCGGGCCGGAACATGGTCATTAGTAGCACCAGAATCATCACGAAACCAGATTGATCACGTAAAAAATAATATTGAACTTAAATGTCAAAGACATTTAAAAGAATAGTATAGGTTTCCCATAAATCGTGTCTAGGAAGGGTCAAAAAGGTCATTTTAAGCAACTTCAAATTACCAAAAATCGGGACCATTACCGAATAACGATTCGTGATTAGCACCCAAAATTGATCTAGAATCACCAATCCTTCAATATACTGAAAATTTGCCTTGTGTTATCTATCGAATAAAATAAATCACATAGTTTTTTTTGTAATTTAATTTTTTTGTAAATCATTAAAAAATTGCACCTGAAGGTATACAGTATTCTTAAAGCGACATATCTCCGCCTTGATGCATATCTCTGCCGCTTCACAGACGACATGTCGTTTTGAACGACATATCTCCGCCGTGTTAAAAGCGACATATCTCCGCCACGTTACAAAACGACATATCTCCGAGCGGAGTTATGTCGTTTTAGAACGACCCATTTCCGCCATGCTAGAAACGACAAATCTCCACGCGAAGATAAATCGTTTAAAAACGACAAAGCTCCGCGCGGAGATACATAAGTCATTGGAAACCACATAACTCCGCGCGGAGATATGTCGTTCGTAGCACGTCGGAGACGTCGTTTAAAGCGACATAACTCCGACAGAAAAAAAAGTCATATCTCCGCTGCCCAAATGTACTGGGCGGAGATTTGACGTCGGCGATATAAATGCCGCCATGCCGTCAAAAGCTTTAGCTCAACGCGTCTGCTGCCACGTTCTTAAACCGAACTAAACAAAGAATGTGCTGGCCGAAAGCTGTCCTAATATCGCCTGCCGTACGGCTGGTAGTGCTGTGATGGTAACCCAGCCGGATAGTTAGTTAATTATGACTATCGAAGAGTAGTGCCAAAAAGGTCACCGGTTTGCTTTCGGCATCACCTAACAGGTTATGCTCCTGGGAGTCAGCAAGAAAATCAAAAATAAAAATACACTCAGAGGTTTGGGCTCTTATGTATATTGTTGGTTCGCTCAATTCTTAAGAGTTAACACAATAATCCACTTTTACTTACTTTGTTTAGCTTAATTAGACTTTTGCCGTGGTCTTTTTTTCTATTGTTGTTACCTTTGCCGGTGGTAACCAATAGAGATGAGCGTCACTGTCATGGGTAACGGTTACTTGTCACAAGTGTTAAGTGTGTAAGTAACGAGCCACAAATTTATCTTTTAAGCAGGCTATCAATACAGGCCTGTTCCGGTTTTCACATATTTTTTCGATTTCAAATGAAAACAAAATCGATCGACTATTCTAGGTTTCAAACGATTTACAATTCGAATGTTTCATTTGCAAACTCTTTCTAATTTACCCTAACCAGCTGGCTTAGCAAACCAAACAAAAAACATGTCTCAAAATAGCGTCGAATTGGAACGATGGAATATGGAACACTGATGAATATGTGATTGTTTTTAAATTTTTACCTTAATACTTTTACCTTAACTTAAATTAAACATCTTTAAATTCAAAATTAGTTCAGAAATAAATAAACTTTTGTTTCAAATAACTTGTGGGCGAATTCATGCAAAACACCTTAATTGTGGTAAGGCGCTGCTTTTTATACCCTGTTCCCATTAAAGCCTAGTACGGAGAACGCCAAACTGTTTGTGCGCACAAAAAAGCCATTTATTGCGAAAGTTAGTTTGCTGAGACAGCCAAAAAATACCAAGAATAAGGCGCTACTGGTAATTTTTACAGGTACGGTCACACTTTTCCCCCGGCTTACAAACAAAATAATGAGGATTTCAAGTCACAACAATAAAAAAAAATTGTATATGAAATGGAGATCGGAAGGTCTAATGGCGAAGCCAGGAGGCAGTTGTCCCTCTATATTACAGATTTTGTATCTGAAAACACAAGTTTTCATTTATGCCGCACAAATTGCCTTGGATGAGGAAGGCAGGGCATACAAGAAGCATACGCTAGCGTCTCAGTTGCCATATTTGAAAGATTTGCTAACGCAATGAGTCGACAAAGCTAAGAGTGATTGTAATATCTAATGTGATTGTACCCAATAGTTCGAGTCACGGAAGTGTTCATTCAAAACTTCCAAATGAGCGCCAACAGTTTAAATTGGCTCCAAACAAAGCACCCGGTGCAGACGCGATACGAATCTGCGATGTTACACATTTTCATTATTTATTTGCATTTATTTCATAAAAGTTAGTACACATAAATTAATGTGGATTCTCTTTATCGACATTGGCCTGTGCAAGCAACAAATTTGTTGCTGCTCTTTCTGCACTTCGAGGCTGTCTATGGCAACGAAATCAAAATACTAAAAATATTGATGAGCTTTTTTTTCCTCATGAAAGCGCCTCAATCGAATTTGCATTTTTTTTTACATATTTTTGCTCTACCGACCGTCAAAATAAATTTAATTAGTTTGGGCGCACAAACAAAACTCGAACAGCTGTTCAATAAAATCCACATACAGTGTGGATTTTACCACCCCCGTGTTTGCTTATCAGCATACTAGTCGCAAAACGACTTATGTCAAAAATTTTGCGAGCGGTTTTACAGTGACATTTTTACATGAAGATTTTTGTTTGCGAGCGCTTTTTTGCGTTCTCCGTACTAGGCTTAAGAAAGGGAAAAGGGGGATCTTGAAGTTGTGCAAAAGTATGTAACAGGTAGAAGGAAGCATTTGCGACCCTATAAAGTATATATATTCTTGATCAGCATCAACAGCCGTTTCGATTTAGCCATGTCCGCCTGTCCGTATGAACGCGTCGATCTCAGAGACTATAAGAGATAGAGCCACAAATTTTTGCATTATACCAGATTCAAATCGAGTTTGTTTCAGATTTGGAAAATTCCTCCCCCTCCCCCCTTTAAACGCAAAAAACTGTCAGAGCCACAATTTTAAAGTTAGACCTTCGAGACATTATATATATCAAGTAAGGCCCAATATCTTTCTATTCTGAAAAGATCAACAAGATCGGACACAAAACACCGAAGCTATATACGAATCAATTTTGCTAGTGGGAGAGAGGGGGGGGCCTTGCATTGTCAGTTACCGCGATTGCGAGTGCGTGCGTGCGTATGTTAGAGTGTGTGTTTGACTACAGCTCCCTTACTTGTTAAATCTTGGGTGTTCACGACTCCCAGTAAGGCTACGGATTTGCTAGAGATATTTTAAATTTTATGTAAACATGTCAGTAGAATTGTTGTTTTCTTCTTCTTGTTTTCGAATTGATGGCGTACGAGTTGGAGGAACCCTTTGCAGCATTGATCAGCTTATCGGCCAAGCACTCGTACATAATATTGGTGATCCTGAAAATATACCCACGAGCTTCAGTGCAAAGAAGCCAGATTGCCTGGTTAACGGGAGCAACGACGTCACTCAGAACTCAGCTTCTTGCCATTGTTGCGTCCCTTTAACATCAGCGTGCAGGTCAACCGATCCACAATGGTGTTCTGGGCCTGGCGGAAACGCTGGGCGTCATAACATTTTTCCAGCGCTTTGCATTGCCTTCCAGTTTTTTTTATAACTTACAGCTTTGCTGGTGTAACTGCATATTTTTAAGACAAAAATCTCGTAATGGCTCGATACTAAGTATTTTTAACCGATTCTTTGAAAAATGCTTCAACACTTCAAAACATTACACTTTTTCACATATACGACTGATTTTTTAAAAATACCCCAAGGCATGTTAAAAGTTGTAATTTTTTCCTCATGTGTTTTGTTGTTTCTTCGTAAACTTTTGGATTTACACTTTTACGCTTTGCCATTTTACGAGGGCTAGTGAATACACTCATTGTTTATTAAGGAAAAAATTCAAAAACCAAAAAATGCTGCAGTGTTCCAAATTCGATCGTTCCAACTCGACGCTATTTGGCGGACATCTTCTATTTTGGTATTTTATTATTTGGTATATTTGCGGTCACACTAAGTTCAGCTTTTAATATTTATTTTGTTTTGTTTTCGTCGTAATGTAAATAAATTATTAATAATTATTTAAATGAATGTGTTAGGAAGTTTCATTGTTATAAATGCAATATTTGGCTTGGTGACAACTGAAGTCGCCTCTGAATCGGTCCCTGGTGATAGAGTTCAAGCCGACGTAGTTCCTAATGAATTCGTAGTCCTTTTTATTCACCGCTACTTCGAGAAAGTCAGAACCTCTTTTATTACAACGAAGCTATCTAGATCGAATGTGAGTACGTATCTGACACCTTTTACTTCAATTTTCAAATCGTTAGAAGACTCAATGCTCGAGACACATTTTGAAATTTCAGTTCGTACTTCCAAAAACGGATGGCTCAGCGGCCGGGTGGCTCAGCGGCTAGTGTGCGCGACCGCTGTGCAAGAGGTCGTGGGTTCGATCGAACATCTAATGAAAAATTTTTTTCTTTTCTGCTGTTGGCGCCAGCTTTGTAGAGTAATTAGCCATGAAAAGCTTCTCAAGCTGCCGTTCGGATTCGGCGTTAAACTGTAGGTCCCCTTCACTTGTGTTAAAATTAGAAGCGCACGAGCCAAGAGATTGAGAGAGGCTCGGCTTTGGCCCTTTGGGGCTGTGTCAAGCCATTTTTCATTTTACAATCGTATAACAATAGGGGAAAGTTAACTTCGGCTCGATTACGATTACGATTTCGACCAACTGTGGGTCCCTTTGTCTTGTGCGAATATTGGAAAGCGCACAAGCCAAGAGATTGAGAGAAGCTCGGCTTTGGCCCTTTGGGGCTGTGTCAACGTGACAAGCCTTGGGGCTGTGTTAACGTGACAAGCCTTGGAGCTGTGTCAAAGTGACAAGTCTTGGGGCTGTGTCAACGTGACAAGCCTTGGGGCTGTGTCAACGTGACAAGCCTTGGGGCAGTGTCAACGTGTCAAGTCATGGGGCTGTGTCAACTAGACAAGCCATTTTACTTTACTTTACTTCCAAACACATTAGACGAGCACTTATACTTGCAAATTAGCAAATTGGAAATTGAGGCGGCGATCATGAAAGCTTAAACAAATAAGGCACCGGGCGAAGACCGCATACCTACCTTGTGAAAGAACTTGCTCTTACCTGAGCAGTACCTGACAGCTTCAAAAAGAGTGTAATATTTTCTTTACAGTAAAATGGAAAGCCAGCGCAGGCAAGCAACTGCAGAGGTATAGCCTTTCTTAACTCGGCCATGAAGCTGTTCTCTTCAATACTCCCAAAGCGCTTAGAGATTTGGGTGGACAGACGTAATTTTCTCAGCGAAAGCCAGTTTGGCTTCAGGAAGGATTTTTCGACAGTATATTGCATCTTTATTTTGTCATCGATCGCAGCATCTTATTTGCAGTCCAAGAAGAAACTTTTTGTCTGTTTTATTGACTTAAAGGCGGCGTTTGACACAATAAACAGAAGATGCCTAATATACATGCTCAGCAGCAGGGGTATTTCGTAAAGCTTGTAAACACCCTTCTCAAGATGTACGATGAAAATTTTTCAGCCGTTTGGGATGGATGTCAATTATCGATTTGGTTCCAGAATAACACAGGAGTAAAGCAGGGTTACCTGATGAGTCCACACCTGTTCTCGCTCTATATAAACGATGTGAACGAAGCGCTGTCTGAAGGAATTAAATTATAAAAATTCACATTAAAACCTTACTTTACGCTGATGACATGGTGATCCTGGCTGACTCCGCTAAAATGCTGCAAAGCATGTCAACGACCATTCCAACCCTTTGAATCTGCAGATGAATATTGAAAAATCAAAAGCTCTGGTCTTTAAATAAGGCAGAGGTCGCAGAACTCAAGATAAATCGTCGAGTTTAAACGGTGCCGAGATTGAGACAGTTTTGTCTTACAAGTATCTCAGAGTTACCCTCAGAGCAAATGGGAAATTTGAAAGCTGAGTGAATCAATAATGGCAGTAAACAGTACCTGGGGCAGTCTGATTAGCAAGCCAAGTGTTCTTTCGAGCTTGAAAAACCAGAGCTCGCAAACTTTAGAGTGACAACAAAAAACAGTCTGGTTACGGACACAACGAAAAGAGGGAACGTAAAACACTTCCAGTTCTGTTTTGGCTCAATTCTCTTGCGCTCAGAGCAAAGACCGCTTATTTCGGTCTTCCCGTGTGTGTGTGTGTCATTTTTAACCTATCAAACTAAATAAAACGTTATTATCGATAGGTCGGCAGTCATCGTCATCAGTCGTTCAGCAGCAGCCGCCGTGATCTGCAGACTTCAGCCGTCAGACGTAAATCAGCCGAAATTAAGCCGTCAACTAAATTTTAAACACACTCTCATTTAATCTAATTGCTATATTATAATAAAGACATATTTATCTTACATATATACTATGTGGTCGGATATAATTCCTTCTATGCGTTCCAAACTTCAGGGCAAAATTATAATACATTTTTTAAGTGTATAATAATAGGGGAAAGTTAACTTCGGCTCGGCAGAAGTTTTGTATACCCTTGCAGCTTCCATTGAAGTCAAACAAGTTTTTCTAACAAAGAATACTTTTTGGATCTTACTTTTCTATGGGATCTATACTACATAGATGTCTGATTTTGACCAATCTTGGTGAAATCATGGAAGCATTATACACTGTTAATTACGAAAAATTGGAGGCGATCGCATTTAAAAAAAAATTTTTTTTCTTACTAGAACTTCTTTTTCGACCGATGGTTCATACTGCAGCTATATGCTATAGTCATCCGATTTTGATAAAACTTTGTAGAAATGTGTTAAAGTATATAAAATAAGAATATGCCAATAAAAAGGACGTTTTCATTAAAAACAAAAAAGTCATCCGATTTCAACCAAACTTTGTAGAATTGCGTAAAAGTATATAAAATAAGTGTATGCCAATGATAAGGACGTTTTCATTAAAAATAAAAAGTTTTTCTCACTAGAACTAGTTTTTCGACCGATCGTTCCTATGGCAGCTATATGCTATAGTCATCCGATTTCTACCAAACTTAGTGAAAACATGGGGTTCCTATGACAGCTATATGCTATAGTCATCCGATCCGGCCGGCTCCGACAAATGTGCAGCGTATATGTACCAAAACTGACGGAGGAGATAGCATAGAAAAGTGTATGCGGAAAAGTGGCCAAGGCTAAATGAACTCAGCTGGTCTTGCTGATCAAGAATATATATAATTTATGTGGTCGGAGATGCTTCCTACAATGCGTTACAAACATCCGCACAATTTTATAGTACCCTCTGCAAGGGTATAAAAATTGGGTGGCAGCTACAAGAAGAGACCATCCGATTTTCGCGGTTCCGACATATGTGTAGTGTGCAGCTAGTTAAAAGATGACTCTGTGCAAAATTTCAGGTCGATAGCTTAAAAACTGAGGGACTAGCTTGCGTAGAAACAGACAGAAGGGCGCACAGAGCTCAATCGACTCAGCTCGTCATGCTGATCAAGAATATATATATTTTATGTAGTCGGAGATGATTCCGTCTATGCGTTCCAAACTTATGGGCAAAATTATTATACTCTTTTTAAATGTATAAAAATACTTATATAAATTATTCTTTATAAATAACTTTGTAAATATGACTGAAGGCAAAATGCCATGGTCAAAATATATATTTATTAAAAACTACTAATACTTACTTAAATTTTAAACATTTGTAGATTTCCAGTTGGACAATTGTACCCAGGCACAATATAGCTAGCCAGCTGCCAAGTGACTTTGATATTTTGCGAATTGGTTTCGCGGATAATACGTTGATCAATTATACTCTGGACACAATCCGAGCACATCCGGCTGTCAAAGCAGTGGTGCCGCAGCGACAACTGGCATTTTCCTTGAAGGCAAGCAACCTTACGTCCACGCATAGAACTCGCAGGCTTGGAGGGGTCGCACGAAATCAATTTGCAGAGTCACAGCATGTGACTTCAGCGTTGCATGCAGATGTTCTCTGGAAACTTGGAATTACGGGTAAAGGCGTTAAGGTTGCTATTTTCGATACGGGACTGACTAAAAACCATCCCCACTTCCGGAATGTGAAAGAGCGAACCAATTGGACAAACGAAAAATCTCTAGAGGATGGGGTTAGTCACGGAACTTTTGTGGCGGGAGTAATTGCATCTTCTAAAGAGTGCCTTGGTTTCGCTCCTGATGCCGAGCTGCACATCTACAAGGTGTTCACAAATTCTCAGGTAAGTGTGTCTAGCACACGATTCTGGGCCCGCTCGCAAACTTTTAGCGAATCTCAGTTTTTGAGAACAATCATAAAACTAATTTACATTCACGATTGGCGTTAACGTAAAAACAGAATTTAAAAAAAGCAAGTAAGAAAGTAAAAGTAAAAGTTTTTCCCAAATTGAATATAAACATGTTTTGACTGCAAGAAGGGTCGGCGAATATTTCAAAAATATCTATTAGAAACCTGCATCAGATGAATCAAAGTTCTCCTTGTCTTTCTTATTGATTTGATGTATCTTTGAACTTCTAATGATAGTTCATAAAATTATTGACTCATTGAGTCATTGAGCTGTTGCGCTCAGAGCAAAGACCGCTTTTTTCGTTTCTGTTTCTCTCGTGTCTTTCACTGACCATTTTGGAGAGAGCAAATTTTCAAACTGTCTTTTGCGAATGTTTTTTTTTTTTTAGGGGTAAAGCACTAAAAGCCTTAAATTGTGGGGCTTGGAATTCCTCACCCACTAAAACCACCCCTATTCTCCGATTACCTCTCGTGGAACCACCGCTAAGTATTAGCTCACGAGGGGGAGATGGCATAAAAGCCATGTCTAGGACTTGAACTGCGCTGTCTTTCAGCACGACGCAAGGATTTTCTGATTTCTGCGGCCACGGTGCAAATACCAGTCCAATTGTTTTGCGAGCTAAGTAGGATATCCATCAAGTCGAAGACTTGTTCTGCAGAAAATCTAAGACAGACAAAAAAGACATGCTTTGCGTCTTCTATACTTCGCGCACAGTGTGTGCAAAGCGCATCCGTCTCGTGATTTAAACGTATAAAGCTATGATTTAAAGCATCCATATCCCGTAAGTAATTGGGTCAAATAGAAGTCGATTTGTCCGTGTTTTCTTCCCACCCACGGCCGTATGTCTGCTATTAGTCGTCTTGTCCAGCTGCCGTTGGTTGTAGGCATCCATCTCGTCTGCCAGTGTGCTATCGTACGCTCCCGTCGCGAATCGTCAGTTGAAAGGCTTATGCTTTTCATCGCAACGAGGTCGCAAGGACTAGAGCGGCGTCCTCCGTTATTGTTTGGAAGCCCCTTATAATTCGCAATGCACATCTTCTGTAAGCGCCTTTGCGGCCGTTGGTTGCCCACTGAGTCCAAAGTCCAAAACGGAAGCCACACACTTACAAAGGGGAATGGTTGTCTTAGGCTGTCTTTTCGGTGTTTTGCGCGTAGGCTGCCTTTGGAATTCCCAAACAGTTTTGCCGTCGCGGGCATGGAGAGACTGCTGTTTGGACAGACATTTCAGGCTCAAGATCGCTGATGAGTGAGGTTGGTCCTTCATGAAACGTCGTCCGATCAACCTGATGCCTCCTTTGTAGTGTTGTGTGCCTCTGTTACTAAATTAAGTTACCCTCACCATTTCCCCTTGTTATACCCTGTTCCCATTAAAAATGGGAAAAGGGGGATCATGAAGTTGTGCAAAAGTATGTAACAGGTAGAAGGAAGCATTTGCTACACCATAAAGTATATATATTTTTGATCAGCATTAACAGCCGAGTGTATGTAGCCATGTCCGTCTGTCCGTCCGTCTGACCGTATGAGCGCGTCGATCTCAGAGACTATAAGAGATAGAGCCACAAATTTTTGCATGTAGGTAGGTGAATACCAGATTCAAATCGAGTTCATGGGTTCAGATTTGGAAAATTCCTCCCCCTCCCCCCTTTAAGCGCAAAAAACTGTCAGAGCCACAATTTTTAGGTTAGACCTTCGAGACTATATATATCATGTAAGGCCCAATATCTATCTATTCTGAAAAGATCAATAAGATCGGACAAAAAACACCGAAGTTATATACGGATCAATTTTGCTTGTTGGAGAGAGGGGGGTTAGGCGCGCGGCCGTATGCGCGCATTCGTTTGTGTGTATGTTGGAGTGTGTGTATGGGTGAGTGTGTGTGTATGTAAAGGAAAACACATGAAATTAAGGGAACAGGGTATTTTGTAGTCGGGGCACACGACTAAAACTCCCTTACTTGTTCAATTTATTTATTCAACAAAGTAACTAATGCCAAACCAAGGTGTATTTAATAAAGGTGTGGTATTCCGTAGCATAGAGGAATTAATAAGTTGAAGCCGTCAGCATATGCTGAGGGTCAGTCTATCAATGCCTATGTGATAGAAAGAGACAGCACATTTGTTAGATAGAAGATGGCTTGCTTTGTTTTTTGTTTGTTTATTTTTATACTCTGTACCAAAGGTACATAGAGTATAATAAGTTTGTGCAAAAGTATGTAACAGCCAGAAGGAAGCATCTCCGACCTCATAAGGTATATATATTCTTGATCAGCATCAACAGCCGAGTCGATATAGCCATGTCCGTCTGTCCGTCTGTCTGTCCGTTTGAACGCACAGATCTCAGAGATGGTAAGAGATAGAGGTTTGACATGTATGGGACATATGCTTCTTATACTAGCAGGCAGATCAAGTTTATTTTCAATTTTTGCCACGCCCCCTCCCGCCCCCGCAAATTGGTAAAAACGTCATTTCTCCCACAGTTTTATAGATAGAAGGTTCGTTCCTTCTGGACATATTTAGTAATCAGGATTATTTATCCGTCAATGGAATGGTAAAGATCGGATGAACGGTTGTCGAGTTATAAGGAAAACAAACAATTATGGGCAGCACAGGTCGCAGCGGTGATGGGCAGCACTTCACGGGTACAGAGTATGTTATAGTCGGGCTTGACCGACTTTTTTTCTTGTATGTTATATTTTGGCAGTTATATTTGAATTATTTTTAAAAAGACGAAATAAAATTTTGAAAATAAAGTTCGATGGCATAAATTAAAATGTTACGCAATAATTTTTATTTACAACAATATTTTTAATAAATTTCTGCAACCCATTATTTTTTGTTTTTCTTTTTGTAATTTTAGCTTATAATTTAAATTTTTTATTCTAAAATAAATTCTTATTTTTAAAAAATATAAAATATTATCAGGCAAAAATATATTTTTGGCCAAAGTGACCATTTCATTTAATAGCTCCCAAATTTGCTATTGTGGCAGTATACGAACACTCGTCCGAGCAATTTTACATCTATACAAGTGAAAGTATGTTTAGACGCCCTTATGGGCGTCTAAGCCGCTGAACCGAAGTTAACGAACCGAAGTTCACGGAATGATCGACGCTTGCCCGGGAAGGTTTCCAAGTAAAAGAAACCTCGAAATTTGCAAAATGTTCGATTGTTATGAAACTTTGGAGAATGTTTGGACGCTTGCCCGCGAAGAGTTCTGAAAATTCAAAAACTTTACCGTTCATCCGATTGCGAAGAAATTTTTGTCAAAGGTTAGACACTTGACCGCGAAGGTTTCTAAGGTCCAAAAATCGCGAAACTTGCAAAATAACCTTTTGAGTATTTATGAAAGCGCTTAGTGCTTATAAAAGGTTAGTTTTTAAGAGCTATAGGAAAGTTTAAAAAAAAAAAACTAAAATTCAGAAAAGTGCATGAAATCTTTATTTGAATAGATAGTACGGTCCATATAATTTAATGTTTGAAAATTATTTCATGCAAATGTTGACCGTGACTGCGCCTCAAATGGTCCATCCGCTTAGTCAAATTTTGGCATACTCTTTCCAACATTTCGGCCGGTATCTCACGAATAAATGCTTCAATGTTGTCTTCCAATGCGTCAATTGAAGCGGGCTTTTCTGTATAGACATTAGCTTTAACATAGCCCCACAATAAATAGTCTAAAGGCGTTAAATCGCACGATCTAGGCGACCAATTGACCGGTCCCGAACGTGAAGTAAAATGTTCACGGAACTCGCCTTTCAATAAGTCCATTGTTGCGCGTGCTGTGTGGCATGTGGCACCGTCTTGTTGAAACCACATGTCATGCAAGTCAAGCTCTTGCATTTTGGGCAAAAAAAGTTGGATATCATCTCACGGTAGCGCTCACCACTCACAGTTACGTTACGATTCGCATCATCTTTGAAGAAGTACTGTCTAATGATGCCACCAGCCCATAAACCGCACCAAACTGTGACTTTTTCCTGATTCATTAGAAAAAAAAAGTGGATCTTCGGCCAACTTTCCAAGAGCCTATTCACCAAAAATTCTACGTTGCGGCAGGTCGTTTGGATTCAATTCTTGCACCAACTCTATTTTGAAAGGCTTCACACCTAAATCCTTCCGCAAAATTTTCCACGCTGTTGAGTAACAGAGGCCCAATTGCTGCGAACGGCGACGAATCTATTATTGATGGTCATCATTAACACTGGCCGATACAGCTGCGTTATCTTCTTCAGTTCGCACTCTACGTAAGCGTGTTGGTGGTTTAATGTCCAACAATGTAAATTTGGTGCGAAATTTAGTCACAATAGCCCGAATAGCCGCTTCAGTGGGTCGATTAAACTGAACAGAGCAGGCATTTTGATAATAAAATTCAATAATTTGCAAGCGTAGTTCGTTTGTAAGACGATTCATGGTTAAATTATAGACTAAACTGAAGATGTTTGACAGTGAAACAAAACAGGAAATGTGCTTGAGCTGTGTAAACCAGTGTTGCCAAAAAGATAATAGCTAAAAAATCACCCTTTATTACAATGCAGGCGTTGGTAGATGGAAGCTGTAGATTACACGGTCCAAAATATTGCGAAAATTGCAAGTCTTGGATTTGAGCCTGGATTATTGTGAAGATTTGATAGACGGCAGTTGTAGATGGTTAAATAGGAGGTAGAAACAAAACGGTCAAAAAAGTCACGAATTTGCAAAATAATCATGAGTTTAGATGATAATGAAGATGGTTAAAAGAGAAAAAGATCGAACGGTCTAAAACAGTGTACCCCAGCCATGCCCCGGCGGGCCGAACACATTCGACGATTCAAGCCGAATGCGTGCCGAAGCAAAGCCTCAAAGTGTGTTAGAGAGAGACAGAGAGAGGCAGAGAGCCTCTCTTCTTGGGGAACCCTGGTCTAAAATGTTTATGGCGACTTGCAGCCAATACTAGCTTGAATACAGTCGCTCTCATAAGAATCATAAGGACCCGGGCGACGCCGGGTATTCAGCTAGTTGCTCATAAATTGCAAATTTGGTCTTTTAGCCTGCCATTAGAAATGCTGTCAATTTAGGAACAGGACTGGGTGCTTTCATATTCCGTCAATTTTTATACCCTTGCAAAGGGTATTATAAAAATGTTTGTAACGCATTTAAGGAAGCATCTCCGACCACATAAAGTATATATATTCTTGATCAGCATGTCGAGCTGAGTTCATGTAGCCTTGTCCGTCTGTCCGTCCGTCCGTCTGTCTGTTTCTATGCTATCTCCTCCGTCCTCACCAAACTTTGCACGAAGTCTTTTGGTACAAATACGCTGCACATTTGTCGGAACCGGCCGGATTGCATGACTATAGCATATAGCTGCCATAGGAACGATCGGTCGAAAAACTAGTTTTAGTGAGAAAAACTTTTTTGTTTTTAATGAAAACGTCCTTATCATTGGCATACACTTTTTTAATATACTTTTACACAATTCTACAAAGATTGGGCGAAATCGGATGACTATATCATATAGCTCCCATAGGAACGATCGGTCGAAACACTAGTTCGAGTGAGGAAAACTTTTTTGTTTTTAATGAAAACGTCCTTTCTTTGGCATATTCTTATTTTAAATATTTTAACCAGGGATTAATACCGAAACGATTTTCGGTTCCGGTACAGGTACCGGTACGATGAATGTTTCGGTAAAAGGTTATTTTTCGGTTTTTAATTTATTTCGGTTTTCGGTTTCAATACGGTACCCATTTTTTTATTTCGGTATACCGGTACGTACCGGTATAAGTAAAGTTTTTTAAATACTTTTATGACTGTTTTAACGACCTTTTTACTGTTAACTTGCAGTTTTTACTGGCTCGAGGTCTTGCTATGTTATTGACATAACTTTAAACAGAGGCACACAACACAACAAAGGAGACATCAGGTTGATCGGACGACGTTTCATGAGGGACCAACCTCACTCATCAGCGATCTTGAGCCTGAAATGTCTGTCCAAACAGCAGTCTCTCCATGCCCGCGACGGCAAAACTGTTTGGGAATTCCAAAGGCAGCCTGCGCGCAAAAGTGGCGGTGCTCCAGAGTGGCGGCCGTTGGTTGCCCACTGAGTCCAAAGTCCAAAACGGAGGCAACACACTTACAAAGGGGAATGGCTGTCTTAGGCTGTCTTTTCGGTGTTTTGTGCGCAGGCTGCCTTTGGAACTCCCAAACAGTTTTGCCGTCGCGGGCATGGAGAGACTGCTGTTTGGAGAGACCTCTGTTTAAAGTTATGTCAATTACATAGCAAGACCTCGAGCCAGTAAAAACTGCAAGTTAAGAGTATAAAGGTCGTAAGCAGTCATAAAAGTACTAAAACGCTTGGCACGGCGTTGTTGTTCGAAACTTAATTGAAATAGTTTCATTTAAAACAACAAAAACTCCTGTTTGTATATACAAACATTTTTGGTCTTTTGCTCAGGAGTGGCGGCCGTTGGTTGCCCACTGAGTCCAAAGTCCAAAACGGAGGCCACACACTTACAAAGGGGAATGGCTGTCTTAGGCTGTCTTCTCGGTGTTTTTGCGCGCAAGCTGCCTTTGGAATTCCCAAACAGTTTTGCCGTCGCGGGCATGGAGAGACTGCTGTTTGGACAGACATTTCAGGCTCAAGATCGCTGATGAGTGAGGTTGGTCCCTCATGAAACGTCGTCCGATCAACCTGATGCCTCCTTTGTTGTGTTGTGTGCCTCTGTTTAAAGTTATGTCAATAACATAGCAAGACCTCGAGCCAGTATAAACTGCAAGTTTTTTTAAATATTGTAAAAAGTAAATTCTGAGATATGTCCAAATAATTTTATTCATTTGTAATTAAAAGAAACAATATTGAACATAAAAGTTTCAGTCGTTTGACATTTAAAGTAAAAAATAAACTCTTTTTTCACATTTCGTATTATTTTACGAAGTTAAATGTTAGAAAACTTATGATTATAAAACAGTATAAAAATACTGTTTTTACAAACTTAATTTTGACTTTTATATTTTTTACATAACATAGCATTCTTGTGGTTGGATCGCAGTAACACAATTGAGTTAAATGTTTTTAGATCCATTCTAAGCGGATTCATTCGGCCCTGTTCCGAATTCCGAGTCGGTTTTCGTGTGAACATTGCTTTTTTTAAGATAAAGTTCACAATTTTATATGAAAAGTAAGCAAAATGTCTGTGTCTACTAGATCAGGTCTGCTTTTTTTGACGAATTGAATTCACTTGGCATTGAGCAATCGTTTTCAGCTGCTTAGGCAATTCCGATTTTCGTCAAACCTAATCTAGTAGCCGTTGAAATTCTTGTCACCTTCCATATAACATTGCTAAGTTTAAACTCTACACGCAAACGTTTACACGAAAACCTACTCGGAATTTGGAACAGGGCCGATTATAAATTTCACGCCAGAAAATAGGCGTTCCAGACTAACCTGCGTAGCTGGAACAGAAAGCACAACTGTCCACCACTTTAGAATGTTTTCGTGGTTTCGAATACGTTTCTATGCAAGAACAAGTAAGGGAGCTGTAGTCGAGTGCCCCGACTACAAAATAGATATTGGCCTTACTTGATATATATAAAGAGGGGAGGGGGAGGAATTTTCCAAATCTGAAACAAACTCGTTTTGAATCGGGTATACACCTACCTACATTCAAACATGTGGCTCAGCTCTTACAGTCTCTGAGATCGATGCGTTCTTACAGACAGACGGACATGGCTAAATCGACTCGGCTGTTGATGCTGATCAAGAATATATATACTTTATAGGGTCGCAAATGCTTCCTTCTATCTGTTACATACTTTTGCACAACTTCATGATCCCCCTTTTCCCATTTTCAATGGGAACAGGGTATAAAAATGGTAATGAAATCCAGCAGCTTATTTGTTGAAAAAGATTGTATTAAATGTGGTCATCAAATTAATGTAAGTTCTCATATTTGCAAATGTACATACATATCTACATTTGCAAGGTATGTGTGTAAAATGAACACCCTGTGTACTATACAGTATATATGCATGTACACACATATATTTGTACATTTGCAAAGTAAGTGTGTACAATACACATATGTTTGTACATTCGAGTCACTTATTTTAATACATGCACATATGTGAACATACAGGCTCGTCGACAGGGGACGGGGTGTTTCCCCCGGGGCCCGGACTTCTGAGAGGGGCTTGGAGCTCGGATTTTTTTCGAAACTAAAATAAACTATAAACAACATGGAAAGGGCCCTTTTGACGGGCCTGTGTACATATGTATGTATGCACATACATATTTTAGACTCTGGCCAATGTACATACGTATGTATGTATGTAAAACAAATCAGTCAATTTACAAGCATACGTTAGGCGCCTTTTAGAATCTGTGAGACTTTCGTGCAAGTCATTTTATGAAAGGTGGCAAGAAAATCTTACGTCGTGTAAAGGACGTCTTATGATTCCGTCTTTGCGTTACAGAAATCTGACCAAATGTACAATGCGCTCTGCAAAAGTAAAAAAAAAAAAAAACCGAAACAATACCGGTACCAGCGTTTTGGTTTCGATCCGGTTCTATCGGTTCCAATAATAACGGTAAACGGTATTCGGTTCTCAAAAAAAAAAAATTGCATTGGTTCTGGTTCCGGTAAGTGATTTGAAACGGTTCCGGTATTAATACCTGATTTAAACACATTTCTACAAAGTTTTATTAAAATCGGGTGACTATAAAATATAGCTGCAGTATGAATGATAAGTCGAAAAAGAAGTTCTAGGGAGAAAAACTTTTTTGTTTTAAATGGGACCGTCTCCAAATTTCGTAATTAATAGTGTATTTATGATTTCACCAAGTTTGGTCGAAATCAGACATATATATAGTATAGATCCCATAGAAAACGGAAGCTGCAAGGGTATTCACAACTTCGGACGAGCCGAATTAACTTTCCACTTTTTTTTTCTTATAATGTTGCCCGCTAAATACTTCAAGGCATCTTCAGGGAGTTGTTTCAAGTCGTTGTCAGATGAAATGCTCAAATCGGTAAGTTCATCGGTTGGATCATTTTCAGTGTCTTCATTGAACTCGGTTAAGGAATTATTGTAACTGCCAGCGTAGTCCAGACTAAACCAAGGAACTTGATCTGCTGCAACGTTCCCAGTGGGACTTAAAATCGCAGTATTCTTAGCTAAATGTGAGAAACAAAACGTATATTTGCAACGCAAAAAGAAAGAATTTCCACTTTCCAACTTAATTACATTCTGCAAACAATCGTGGACATCTTCTTATTTACCCCGATATTTCTATCACAAACGTTTGATGGTCTCGGACTCTGCAATTAATGCCCGCCACTCGCCTCTGTCTTGTGCGAGCTGGCACCAGTTTGTCAATATAAGCGCCCCAATGGTCTTCAGCACCTGTTTTTCCCAACTAAGTTTCAGTCGTTGTACACTTCTTCCTTTGCCTAATTCGTTCACCTTCCGCCTGTACACTTTTCACTGGAGCTTCTTCATCCATACAAGTATGCGCTTGACTAGATCAGTGTCACCATAGAGCTCATACAATTCGTGGTTCATACGGGTGCGGAACTCATCGCCATCTTTTACAGGTCCATAAATTTTCCAAAGAACTTTTCTCTCGAATACGTCGATCACCTCCTCATCCACTGTTGTTAATGTTCATGCTTCTGCGCCGTATTGCAGGACTCGGATAATAAGCGACTTATATAGCGCAATTTTCGTTTTCCGAGAGAGGGCTCTACTCTTGAACTCCTTACTAAGCCCGTAGTAACACCAGTTGCAAGAGTTATTCTTCGGATCTCCAGACTGATGTTGTTGTCGCTGGTAATCATCGTTCCGGTGTAGACAAAGTCCTTTACAACGTTAAAGTTGTACTCTCCCATTGCAACATAATGTCAATGTCGATAATGTCAATGTCATCGGCATATGCAAGTAGCATTACATCTCTATGAAAGATGGTGCTTGATCTGTTAGCATTTGGGCACTGGCGCAGTATATACTCCAGCAGAATAAAGAAGTAACACGATAAGGTGTCACCCTGCCTAATACCTCTTCTGGTATCGAAAGGTTCGGAGAGGTTCTTTCCTATTTTGACGGAGCTTCGTTGGCTTCTCAACGTCATCATGCAAAGTCGAGCGTACTTTGCCGTCATCATGCAAAGTCGAGCGTACTTTGCTGGTATACCAAAAGTAGACAGGGCTTCAAAAAACTTTGACGCAGATTAGGTAATTGGCGCAGATTGCAGGGTCTTCTTTTTTAAGTATTGGGCAGGGAACACTTAGACTCAATCTTCACATATCATCGATTGGTGGTTCCACTACTTCTCCAGGGGCGTCATTGTGTTCGTCATCGCCTCCCAGCATGTTGGAAAAATAGTTTCTCTATTTGTCTAGTGCCACTTGTGGATCTGTGACAGGATTTCCGGCTTCGTCTTTACATAGTGAGGCTCCGGGCTTAAAACCTTCGGCTAGTCGCCGAACTTTTTGATAGAATTTTCGAGTCTCACTCATGCCGAACAGGCTTTCGACTTCCTCACGCATACGCCTTTCCTGCTCATTCTCTTTCCTTCTGAAAAGGCGCCTTTCCTCTCTCCTTTTCTTCCGATATCGCTCCTTGTCAGCTCGCGTTGCTCCCGACTGCAGACTTCTCCTGTAGGCAGCGCCTTTCTCTGCAGTAGCGCGGCGGCACTCATTCTCGTACCATGACTGTTTTCGGGAGTGCTCGGCATATCCGAGAGTCTCCTTGGCAGCCATACTCATGAGTGTAAAATATGTTTCCACTGTTCACTTATACCTGAAGGGAAAGGTGAAATTTCCTTGAGCAAATGGGTGAGTTTTACTGTGTAGGCTTCGGAGGTCCGTTGTGATTGCAGCTTCTCAACGTTCAGCTTTCGACGTGTACTAGAGCGTGCGGCATGTGCCACACTAAGCCGCGTGCGTACTTTGGCTGCAACAAGGTAGTGATCCGAGTCTATATTGGTTCCTCGGAAAGCACGTACGTCTAGCACACTCGATGAATGCCTTTCGTCTATCACCATGTGATCAATCTGGTTTTCCGTGTTATGATCAGCGGACCCCCAGGTCGTCATGTGGTTGTCGCGGTGTTTAAATCTTGTGCTACTAACGACCATATTCCTGCCCGCAGCAATATCTCTTAGCCTCTCTCCATTACTGGAGGTTTTATCGTGCAGGCTAAATCGGCCGATTGTCGGAATAAAAACGTCTTCTCTCTTAATGTTGTGATCAGGGCAGCGCTGGTATGTACGTTCCAGGCGCTCATAGAACTCGTCTTTCGTCGCGTTTTCTCAACGTTTTCCCTTGTCCATTCCATTGCATTTCCTGGAGAACGGTAACGTCTGATGAATATTTTTCGAGGATTTGCACTAACTGTTTATCAGCACCCTTCCTGTTGAGGGTGCGAACATTCCAGGTGTGTATCCTCAAATCGTGGTCCTCAAAACGTTTGCGTGGGTCGTCATCGATGGATTGGCGGAAGAATTAGACGAGAATCGGGTACCAAGCCCGAAGTAACGCACCCTAATTGTCTCAGGGAAGGATCGCTGCTCACGTTAGCCAGCAGCCTTGCGGATGCATCGCTCTGTTACCAGGGGTTACCACGGGGAGGTATGAGTCGTCTTGAGACGCAGTAAGCCGGGAAAAAGTTTTTCTCACTAAATTTAGTTTTTCAACCGATCGTTCCTCTGACAGCTATATTTTATTTTTATTTATTTATTTATTTAAAAAGAGTTGACAAATTAGCTGTCAACATACTAAAGAATATTAAACCTAATCCAGCCTCCGACCGAATTGGGAGAACATTTTTACGATGTGCTCCGACTCACATCAAGTGGGCGGAGGCAAAGATTTACATTTGTTGAGTCGATTAGTATAACAAAATATTAGAAACATTAACAAACAAGGAACCCTCAGAACTTAACAAATGGTATAAATCATTATAAAGCATACATTTGATACGAAACGGGTCGTGAGATTCAAAATTAGATCTACTTATATGTAAAAATATTGGCCAGAACTGTCGTGTCGGTCTAGAAGGGATCGAAAATTTAATTTGACTTATAAGAAAACTAGAGTCAGTGTGCCCATGTATTAGTTTATGAAGGGTCAAAACTCCATGGCAGGTTCTGCGATCCTGTGGAGACAGTAGGCTTAAAAGGCGGAGCCTATCCACATACGATGGCAAACGACGGTGGGGTTCCCAGTTTAATCCACGCTTACAGCAGAAATTGCTTCTGCACCGACTCAATGAGGGTCCTGGTAAATTGCATACTGCGGAGACCATACGCATGAACAATACTCGAGTATTGGTCGAACAAGTGAGACAAAAAGAAGCTTAGTGGTGTAAGGGTCATCAAATTCTTTAGACCAACGCTTAACAAAAGCCAACACCCCTTTCGCTTTGCTAACGATAATGCCAATGTGATCCGAAAAGTTCATGTTATGGCTAAATAAAACGCCTAGGTCTGTCACTGCATGTATGCGCTCGAGGTTGTGCGGGCCAATACAATAGTTACCCATAAATGGGGTAGAACGGTAAAAAGACATAAAACAAAATTTAGAGGGGTTAAGGATCAACAAATTGTTGGTGCAACAAGAATATAGGTGGTTTATGTCATTTTGTAATAAGAAATGTGAATCCTGGTCCTTTAGTTGCATAAAGATTTTGACATCGTCAGCATACATCGAAACTTTAGTGTTCACAATGACAGAAGGAAGGTCGTTTATAAACAAACCGAAAAGCAAGGGTCCAAGGTGGCTCCGGAGAGTTCCTTGGGGAACTCCGGAAGTGACGTTAACATGTTTAGAGAGAGTGTTGTTAAGTAAGACTTTCTGTGTGCGGTTTGACAAGTACATAGAAATCCAGTTTATTAAGGGGTTAGGGAAGCCTAAGAGGGACAATTTTTTTAAAAGCAAAAGGTGATTAACTGAATTAAATGCCTTGCTAAAATGTGAAGATAACAACTGATTGATTTTTCAGCTTGAATCCGTCTCTGATTATGGAAGTAAATTCGAGAAGATTTGTTGATGTAGACCGGCGCTTCATAAACCCGTGCTCTGATGGAGACATAAGAGAGCTACCCTGGTGCTGCAGCTGAGTAGTTATTATTAATTCAAATAGCTTGGGTATGGCACAAAGTTTAGCAATCCCACGATAATTCTGAATATCAGATCTACATCCTTTTTTATGAAAAGGTAAAATAAAGGATTCCTTCCAGATATCAGGAAAAAAGCTAAGGTTTAGGGATAGTTGAAATATTTTAGTTAGTGCTTCACATAAGGCGGAGGCACAATGCTTGAGAACACAGCTAGGAACATTATCCGGACCAGATGAATAGGAAGTTTTTACGAGTTTAAGATTCTCATACACTGTGCTTTCGTCGACTATTGGCATGAAAATGCCTTCAGAGTTCGGTAAAGAGTAAGGGTAAGTAGGTGCAGTATTGTAGGCAAACGATGAGTTAGTTGTTTACAAAAAAATCAGCGAATAAATTGGAAATGTCCAAGTCATTGCTGGCGGTGAGTGTGTTATAACGAAGAGAGGATGGTTGGAAAAGATGAAGAATTACGTTTGGAGTTGACGAATGAAAAGAATTGCTTAGGGTTGTCCTTAAATTCATTTTTACATCTAATAAGGAAATTTTGATAGCACTGAGAATTGTGAAGAAGAAAGTCTGACTGAGCGATTAAATAACGGGAATGGTCCGCTGGTTGTCCAGTCCTCTTATATTTTTTATGTAGTCTGTTTTTCACATTTTTAAGATTAGACAATCTGCGAGTAAACCAAGGTGGCCTATGAGATGCTACAGATAATGAAGAACAAGGCACAAACAAATCGAATGCAGAATTGAGTATTCGGTAAAACAGGGTAATTTTAGCGGATGGACTAGCATCAGAATCAAGAAAAGACCAATCAGCATGCAAAAGATGTTGATTTAACACAGTAAAATTAGCTTTTCGGAAAAATCGACTTGATCTTGGCCCCAACTCAGATGGCATCACCAAAGAGGTAGAAATCTCAAGAACTATTTCAAGGGTTGGATGATAGACATCTTCAGGGGTGGAGAGAGGGTCGATTCTTGATACCCATGGGTTAGCGAACTCAGAGGCAAATACTTGGTCCAGGAGCTTCCCATTAGTGTTATGGATAGAGTTAACTTGGCTTAGCGAGAGGTCAATCATACCGTGGGCAAAGTCATGCGGACTCGTCGGAACTAAAATATTCAAGTCATCTAAGGGCATCCAAGCCTATAGTCATCCGATCCGTCCGGTTCCGACAAATGTGCAGCGTATTTGTACTTCGTGCAAAGTTTGGTGAGGATAGCTTTGAAACTGACGGAGGAGATAGCATAGAAACAGATGGACAGACGGACAGGGATAAATCAACTCAGCTCGTCATGCTGATCAAAAATATATACTTTATGTGGTCGGAGATGCTTCCCTTTATGCGTTACAAACATTCGTACAATTTTATAATACCCTCTGCAAGGGTATAAAAATAATAAATATACGTACATACTTACACACTTAAAATAAACCAGCAAATAACCCGGCTTGCTATTTTAATCGATAAGGGTATCAGTTTTTCCTTTTCGACTTGGGGGTGGATTTCACAAATTGGAAAATATTTAACCGTATCTTACAAACATCGGCTCAAAGCAGAGATTAACTCTTATGCCCCGCCCGCGGTTAAAATAAAGTCTCTCCTGACATTTCCAATCTTGGTGGTGGACTTTTCGGAGATTCGCAGACAACCGACTCGCTCGCGTAAGTCGATACATTAGGGATGGTATATGTTAGTTTATAGACACACTGGCAAAAAACCCGGCTTGCTTCTCTTACTTTTCAAATTTAAAGCTTACAAACCCAATTTGATACAGATCGGCCCAAAAATAAGGATTGGCCTTGAACACACATTTTGGGACATTTTCCAACAATTCTAAAACCATTCCACAGAGTTGCATTGCAATCGGATGAACGCTGTAATTTTTTAAATTTCGCGGTTTGTACATTATTTCCCGCCCATTTCTTCAACTTCTTCAACCTTGGCGGGCAAGCGTCCACCATTCCACTAAGTTTGAAATCGGTTATCGTTATTTCTCATACTATCCTTACAAACCAAGTTTAAAGCCAATAGGATGAAAATAAGTTTTTGGCTGTTGAGTTTTCCATGAGTTTTCCGACCATAAGGTCAAATTTTCCAGCAGCAGAAAATACATTAAAAATTATTTCACTTACTATCTTTACAAACCGAATTTCAAGTCAATCGGATGAAAAATAGATATTTGCATATCGAATTTCCATGAAATTTTCCTTGCGCGCAGGTTTTCCGAAATCGAGAAAACACGTGTTCAATTATTTCTCATACTTTGCTTACAAACCGAGTTTCAAGTCAATCGGACGAAAAATAAAATTCTCACATTTCAATTCATTTCACTTACTATCCTTACAAAGCCAATTTAAAAACAATCGGATGAAAAATAGATTTTTGCTTATCGAATTTCTCGGGTATTTTCCTTGCGGGCAGATTTTTCGAAATCGGGAAAATACGTATCCAATTATTTCGTATAATTCGATTACAAACCCAGTTTCAAGTCAATCAGATGAAAAATACCCATACAAACTTTTTCGACGCTTTTCTGGGAATTTTCCGACCCTACGGTCGAATTTTCCAACATCGGAGAGTTGCATTTCAATTTATTTCACTTACTGTCTTCACAAACCGAATTTCAAGACAATCGGATGAAAAATTGATTTTTGCATATCGAATTTCCCGAGAATTTTCCTTGTGGACGGATATTCCAAAATCGGAAAAATACGTGTCCAATTATTCCGCATAATATGCTTACAAAAATACAATTTTCCCCATACAAACTTTTCCCACGCTTTTCCGGGAATTTCCCGACCCTACTGTCGAATTTTCCAGCAACCTAAAATCACATTTCAATTTATTTCACCTACTGTCCTTACAAACCGAATTTCAAGTCAATCGGATGAAAAATAGATTTTTGCATATCGAATTTTCCGAGAATTTTTCTTGTGGGCGGATTTTCCGAAATCGGGAAAACACGTGTCCAATTATTTCTTATATGCTTACAAACCGAATTTCAAGTCAATCGGATGAAAAATAAAATTTTTCCGGGTGGAATTTTCCAATCCCCCGTCTTAGTACGCATTTTCACCACGTAAGGAAACTCCTTTCCAAATTTCAGCCCTCTAGATCTTACCGCGCGATGATTGTCAATCAGTCAGGACAAACTATTTTATATAGATAGAGATACCTACTCATTGCAAGCCGCAGTCTTTATATCTGTTGTCAGATGATTCTATCTCATGAACTACAATTTTTTTGGTTTCGCATTTGACATTAATCTTCGGAGCTTAGCTGCTTTATCTTAGATGTAGTCGTTTTCCAGTCAGTTCCAGTTTCCATGCCAACAAACTCTTCACATATTGTTTTTTTCCCAAGTTCTTGGGAACTCAATTGCTTCGCGCAAACGATAAACGGCAAATAACACAATAACTTGACATTTTTCCACACACTAAAATCGGAAATGACAGCACGAATAAGACTATTACGCATACATACAAAACTACTGCACAATTTATCCGTAGCCAACCTTTCCCTTATAATGCTAAAACGCTCACTGAATGCCACCTATCCCTAAATGAGATTTGCCGTCACTTCAGTATTCATCTAATATGTCTATAACATACTCTGTACCTGTGAAGTGCTGCCCATCACCGTTGCGACCGGTGCTGCCCATAATTGTTTGCTTTCCTTAGAACTCGACAACCGTTCATCCGATCTTTACCATTCCTTTGGCGGGTCGATAAATAATCCTGATTGCTAAATATGTCCAGAAGGAACGAACCTTCTATCTATAAAACTGTGGGAGGTAGGGGGCTTGGCAAAAATTTAAAATAAACTTGATCTGCCTGCAAGTATAAGAAGCATATGTCCCATACACGTCAAACCTCTATCTCTTACCATCTTAGAGATCTGTTTGTTCATTCGGACAGACGGACAGACAGACATACGGACGGACAGACGGGCATGGCTATATCGACTCGGCTGTTGATGCTGATCAGGAATATATATGCTTTATGGAGTCGGAGATGCTTCCTTCTGGCTGTTACATACTTTTGCACAAACTTATTATACTCTGTGTACCTGTGGTACAAAGTATTAAAATGTTAAATATCTCCTACAATTTTGAAGATATCAATCTACTTTGGCAGTGTAGTGTATGTGCGCAATATACACAGATCGGATAAAAAATGACAGAGTTATAAAAGTTATAAAAAACGTTGCATACTTTTTGACTTGAAGATCGACTCGTGTGACTGGGACATCCTTTACTTTACTCCTAATGTAGACTTACAGTTAACCCGCTTTCATTATAATTTTGAATATCTTATAAATAAATGTGTACCTAAAAAGCAAAAAATTGTAAAGCCAAGTAATAAACCGTTGTTTAATGCTGAAATTAAAATCCTAATCGCAAAGCGAGATAAGTCGTTCAAAAAGTGGAAGCGGTACAAAACCAATAGCCTTCATCAGCAGTATAATAAGCTGAGAGCGTAAGTCAACTTGATGTGCAAATCGGCTAAAAGAACATACTACTTCACACAATTGGATGAAACTACGTGTTTTAAGCAGTTTTGGAGAAAGATTCGGGATATGGGGGTGGGAAAACCACGAACTAAATTGTCGGGCGATATCGACGTAAACGAACTGAATAGAAAATTTGTGCAACTAGAAACCCAAGTCCAACGCAACTGGTCTAGACAAGATCGACCCGATATTTTACAAAATACTCCTTCCTAAAACTCTTCCCTATATTACGCACATAATTAACATAGCAATAATGACTTCTACCTTTCCTAACAATTGGAAAACGGCCAAAATAATTCCCATTCCGAAAAACGAAAATGAATAAAGGCCCATTTCCATTCTTCCGTTTATTTCCAAAGTTCTCGAGCAGTTGATGGCTTTTCAAATAAATAAATTTTTGGAACAAAATAAGCTTTTAAATAAACACCTATCCGGTTTTAGAAAACAGCGCAGTTGCACAACAGCTATATTGAAAATAACCGGAGACGTTTGCAGTAAACTTGACAACAGCTTCGTGACATTTCTCACACTTCTGAACTATAGCAAGGCTTTCGATAAGGTAAGCCATAACATACTTTGCACAAAGCTTATGAGACTGACAAAGCTTATGAGACTGACAAATGTCATTTTATCTCACGGACCGTCAACAAGCAGTAGTGACCGCAACGAAGACCTCTTCTTTTTTAAAAACAAGTAATGGCGTTCCCCAAGTATCAGTTCTTGGACCACTGCAATTCTCCATCTACGTTAATGATCTTCAAATGCCCTGTCTAATTGTGATGTCCATATGTTTGCGGACGATCTTCAAATGTTTGTTAGTCGTCCAATTAATCAAATGTCTGAATGTGTGACTATAAGTACTAATGAGCTAAGCCGAGTGAGTTGAATAGGCCATGAAAAACAATGTTGATCAACCCGACAAAGTCATAGTTTGGTTATTTACAAAAAGCCTCTCCGAACGAGCTGTTTACAAAAACTCCAAATTGATAATAGTCCCATTGAATATGTAGAGAAAGCCGAAAATCTTGAATTTACATTTAACAACTCTTTATCCTGGGAGGATCATGTTAATATTGCAATAGGAAAGACATACGGTAAACTAAGACAACTAAGATTTAGTCAACAATTTCTACCCACCCAAACAAAATTATTGATAGCAAAAACATTTTTGGCAACGACTCTTTTTTTATGGAATAGAAGTATTTGGAAAATGCGGCTCGAATAGCAGTAGAAAACTGAATGTAGCATTTAATAATATAGCCCGATATATTTTCAATAGGAAGAGAAAGGACTATATCTCAGAGTACACAGAGAAAATATTCAATATGGACTTAAATTCGTGAATACAATTTAGAGTTTTAATAAAATTACAAAATATACAACTGACAAAAGAACCATCTATACCTTCCTAACACATACTACTTCTAAAAGGATAAATAATTTAGTATCTTACAAAAATAAAGTATCCAGCTCTGATAAACAATTTTTTTCTTATGCTGTTCGACTGTGGAATAATCTACCACATGTTTTGAAGACAATAAGAAGTGCAGCTCAGTTTAAAGAAAGACTTTTTGAATATAAAGAACTAAATTATATCATAAAATCATTATCATTATATTCTTTAAATAATTACATCAAAAGTTAACTATTAGTTTTATCATAGTCATAAATTAGGGCCCATTTCTTATTACCTGTTAGCATTTGACTTGAGTGACTAGTGCTTTCGTTATAAGTATCTTTGTACTTGTAGCGCTAAGAAAATGTCAATAAATAATAATAATAATATACTATATTTCACTGTCATTGGGGTGTTTCAGTAGAATCCTACAAGTCGGTTTTAGTTTTACATACACTGCGACACCTCCTGCATGTCCTAAACGGTCACCACGATACAGTTCATAACACTTACAAGTAAACATTGTGCCACTGAAGTCAGATGCAAACCATGATTCTGATACACAAATCACATCAACATTCGAATTAACAAATAGGTATCGAAACTCATCCAAGTTATTGACAAGGCCTTGGGCATTTATGTATATGTGCAACAGTAAGACCTTTTTTATGGTTGTTTAAAACCCTAATCATGCTGCTCGCATTTGTAATACTTAAATTCTGAGACATTTCAATAAAAAGATTCGGGTAAAAAACGCACGCTTAACATATAAAAAACAGCTGATTCATTGTTGTGTAAAAATTTGACGAGGCTGTTTATCTGTGTCTCTCTGTGTTTTATAATTGTGAAAGTTTAGAAAATACTCAAAGAACAAAAAACCTTATCGGAATATCGTTTTCCATCATAAATTACAACAATTTGGTCAATGTGTGGGTGCGTGCGTTGCAGTGAAAAATGCCAGCAAGACGTAGGGGGCTCTTTCGGCCGTAAAAAGAAAGCATCAATAAACATGCGAAATATAAGAGATGAAAGTACAGATGAACAAATCCATTGAGTTTTTCTCAATCACAACAGGCACGAGTTTTTGAAATCAACAACAACAGTTGGAACGGAGACAAGCGTGCCGGATAACAAACCTACGCTTACTAAGTTTATGCTTTAAAATTTTCGATTTCCTCAATTTGCAAAATCAAATGTGTTCCTGTTTATCCAGCTTTTGTAAATTCACAAATTGACCAGCGCACATATGAGAAATAAATGATCTGGCAACACCAACGCAATGTTAAGTTGTCTGCGCCACATCATTTCGTGAAATGAAGACGAATTCATAGTCAACTTACGTGAGTAGTCGAATTCATGAAATGGTGTTTATGCACACAATTTCGTGACCAATTCATAAAATGAATTTGCATAGTGAGCATAGCATAAACGTAGTGGCAATTCAAAACAAGTAAGAGAGTCGGTCAATCCCGACTATAATATACTTTGTACCAACAAAGGTGTATGCAAAATGGCTTGATACAGCCCCAAAGGGGCAAAGCCGAGCCTCTCTCAATCTTTTGGCTTGTGCGCTTCTAATTTTCGCACAAGAGAAAAGGACCTACAGTTTAACGCCGAATCCGAACGGCAGTTTGAGAAGCTTTTCATGGCTAATTACTACAAAGCTGGCGCCAACAGCAGAGAGGCGGGATCGAACCCACGACCTCTTGCACAGCGGTCGCGCACACTAGCCGCTGAGCCACCCGGCCACACAACAAAGGTGTATGCTCAGTGTGAATTTAGATTAGATTATTAGCTGAAAGAAGCGCTGCTACTGCGCTGCATCACCGAACTTTCTTTTGCGTATAACTTGACTATCGTCCATCCGATCTTTACCAATCCTCTATAAAGAATCCCGTTTACTAAAAATGTCCAAAAGGTACAAACCTTCTATCTGTAAAACTGCCGGAGATATGACGTTTTTTCTAAATTGCGGGGGCGTTGCAAAAATATAAAATAAACTTGATCTGCATACATGTCAAACCTCTATCACTTACCATCTCTGAGATCCGTTTTTTCATACGGCCAGACGGACAGACAGACACACGGACTTGACTATATTAACTCGGCTGTCACTCGGCTGTCGACTTGGAGCAAAAATATATATACAAGAATCTATTTATGTGGCAGAACAACGTTTGCCGGGTGAGTAATTATTAATAAAAACTAGTATGGCTCGCATAGATTACTTAAGGTGGTCACAGAAACACATGATTATTTAAATATCTCTTGAGCAAGAGATCCTCGAGAAAAATGGAAAATTGATTTGACAGCAGCTCTCAAAACCTTATTGAGGGGTGTTCCAGAAATCTCTAGAGATTTTCGTATAAACAATTGGATTTTGAACTAAACTAGGAGTTTATATGTAACGTGTCAAGAATATTATCGCCTACTAGATTATAGGGAACGAAAACCGTACGCCCTAAACATACTTGGCGCTGAGCAGTCGGTTTCAAATCTCTCAACTTTTGTCATCTAATCTAGTAGCCTTTTATTTTGGAGACACTTCACATGTTAGGTGCAAGCATTTGTAGTTTGAAACGAACCGTTTATACGAAAATCTCTAGAGATTTCTGGGACACCCCCGATTGAAACAGATATGGCTACGCTCATCAATAACAAGAAAGAAACTCGGTCAAGCCCGACTATAGCATACTCGGTACCTGTGAAGTGCTGCCCATCAGTGCTGCGACCGGTGCTGCCTATAATTGTTTATTTTCCTTATAACTCGACAACCGTTCATCCGATCTACCATTCCTTTGGCGGATCGATAAATAATCCTGATTACTAAATATGTCCAAAAGGAACGAACCTTCTATCTATAAATCTGTGGGAGATATCACGTTTTTTCCAATTTGCGGTGGCGGGAGGGGGCGTGGAAAAAATTTAAAATAAACTTGATTCTGCCTGCAAGTATAAAAAGCATATGTCCCATACATGTCCAACCTCTATCTCTTACCATCTCTGAGATCTGTTTGTTCATACGGACAGACAGATGGACGGACAGACGAACATGGCTAGATCGACTCTGCTGCTGATGCTGATTAAGAATATTTATACTTTAGAGGGTCGGAGATGCTCCCCCAAGCCTGTTACATACTTTTGCACAATCTTAATATACTCTGTGTTCCTCTGGTGCAGAGTATAAAAATTAGCTGTTATTCTGGAGCAGGAAAATAGAGCTAATATTTACTTCTTAAACTTTAATGTAAATCGTTTTACATTTCAGGTTTCTTATACTTCTTGGTTTCTCGATGCTTTTAACTATGCCATATATAGGAAAGTGAACATCCTCAACTTAAGTATAGGCGGACCGGACTTCATGGATGCGCCTTTTGTTGAAAAGGTTCTGGAGTTATCTGCAAATAATGTTATAATGATATCGGCTGCTGGAAACGATGGGCCTCTTTATGGCACCCTCAATAATCCCGGCGATCAAAGTGATGTGATCGGTGTTGGTGGAATCAACTTTGATGATAAGATCGCCAGATTTAGTTCTAGAGGTATGACTACATGGGAGCTTCCCTTTGCATATGGAAGATTAGGGCTGGACATTGTCACGTATGGAAGTCAAGTCGAAGGCAGCGACGTTCGAAAGGGCTGCCGACGCTTGTCGGGGACCTCAGTCTCATCTCCAGTTGTGGCAGGAGCTGCTGCATTACTTATCAGCGGAGCATTTCATAAAATTGACCTAATAAACCCAGCGTCCTTAAAACAAATACTAATTGAAGGTGCAGAGAAGCTGCCGAACTATAATATGTTTGAGCAGGGCCAAGGAAAACTCAGTTTATTAAAAAGTATGCAGGCTTTATTATCATACAAGCCAAAGATTAGTCTAGTACCACCAGCGCTTGACTTTACATCTAGCTATATGTGGCCATATAGCAGTCAGCCGTTGTACCACGGCAGCTCCGTTGCAATTGTTAACGTAACTATTTTGAACGGAATATCGGTTACAAGTCGAATTGTTGGCAACCCCAAATGGAATCCAGATATAAATCAGTTTGGTAATTACCTGAACATTTCAACTTCAGCTTCGATAACGCTTTGGCCTTGGACTGGGTGGATGGCTGTCTTTATTGGTAAGTATGATAGTCAGAGGAAGTATAAACTGCTTGTAGGCCGACTAGCGCCGCCTCCTATTCATGGAGACTTTAAAGCTTAATATAAGTCAATCAAATAAATCGATTAAGTTGCAATATATAATTATCAGTCATTCTCCTATTTTCGTTTTTGCAAAAGTTTTGCGAATTGGATAGCAAATTTGGTCGAAAACTGGTTTCAAATCGCCAAAATTGCGAAAATGGGAGCATGGCTGATCTGGCTATAACGACTCGGCTGTTGAAGCTGATCAAGAATATTTGTACTTTATTCCTTCTGCCTGTTACAATTGCACAAACTTACTAGTCTCAGTGTACTAGTGTTCATAACACTGAACACGTTCACTTGTTCTTTTTTCAAAGTGAGTCAACTCACTTAATCTGCTTATTTGTTCAGTTGCTCAGTTGTTCAGCTGTTCAGTTGTTCACTTGGGCATTATGAGTAATGATCATTCGGACTAATTTTATCCACTGTTGTTGGTTACACTACGGAATGTTGCCTATTTGTTAGCCATCTGTAAAATGGTTGTGCATTCTATTAGGACTACCACGCCAGCATGTTGCTTACTTTGAACAATCAGACATGCGGACGAAAAACAGCTGAAGTGACCAAATTGAGTGAACAAGTCACTGAACCTCTCACTGAATAGCTCTCAATGAACAACGTAAAGAGCAAGAGAGACTAAACTACAGCTATTGAATAACTCTTACTTAACAACTCACAGAACAAGAGCGGCAAGAAGAGAAATTGAACAACTGTGTCTGAACAAAAATGAACAATTAAACAGATACATATTCTCTTGTTCAGTTTAGTGAACAACCCAACACTACTGTGTAACTATACTTAATGGGGTAAAGAGTACTAGGAGAAAAACAAATGTAAGGATGCAACTTTTAATTATTATGGTTTGTCTTTCACAGCGGTCAATCAAGATGGTGAGAACTTCGAAGGATTATCTAAAGGCAATGTTACACTACTGGTAGAAAGCGTGCTTGGAACACAAGAATTTGATCAAACAGAAGTAAACTTTCCTATTACCATTAAAATTACACCAAAACCTCCTAGAAATAAAAGAATTTTGTGGGATCAGTATCACAGCTTAAGGTACCCGCCCGGGTATATTCCAAGGGATGATTTAAAAATTAAAACAGATCCTCTTGATTGGAGAGCAGACCATATACATACAAATTTTAGAGATATGTATATTCATTTACGAAACGTTGGTTATTATATCGATGTTTTGAGACAACCTTATACTTGCTTTAACGCTTCCGAATATGGAACATTACTGATTGTAGATCCTGAAGAAGAATTCTTTGCTGATGAAATAGCTGCCCTAGAAGCATATGTATATGATGCTGACTTAAGTGTTGTTGTTTTCGCGGATTGGTATAACACAACTGTGATGAGAAAAATCCAATTTTTTGACGAAAATACCAGACAATGGTGGATACCTGATACTGGGGGCGCGAATGTTCCTGCTTTAAATGATCTGCTGAAACCCTTTGGAATTGCCTTTGGAGACTTTGTTGGAGAGGGACACTTTAAACTTGGAGATCATTCAATGTATTATGCCAGTGGATCTACAATGATTCGATTTCCAAAGAATCCGAATGACATCGTTGTGGGAACACATTTAAACGACCAAGCATTATCAGTAAATTAGTTTTTTTTTTAATTTTATGGCCTTATTTTATAACAATTTAATTTATTTTCTAGATAATTGGAAAAACCAAAAGCCCGACAAAGGAATCTAAATTGTTTGTACCGATTCTTGGATTGTTTGAAACGAATCTCGAAGGTCGACATAGGAATGAGCGTTTAATGAGCAATGACCAAAATGAAGAAGACCTGACGAATTGGGTATATAGTGAATCGGAGGGCCTTGCAAAATTGAATAATCGCATTCTGCTATTCAATAAAGATGAATTGACTACCGGTTTCTCTGATAAAAGAAGTCTCAATTCAGCGGGGCGCATTGCTGTATATGGGGACTCAAACTGTTTGGACTTAACTCATATGGAGAAGGCTTGCTACTGGCTTTTATTAACCTTTTTAGATTTTGCAATGAATTCACATAAATCCAGCTTATTACAGAACTTAAACCGGATATCTGAGCTTGAAGAATTAAAAAATAAACCGTTACCTTTAAGAATATCTAGTAGCAATTTGGGAAAATTTTCTAAAGTCATTATTGGAAAAAAAAGAAGAGTTATAAAGTCATGTGAACAGTTGGAATGGATAAGTCCAACATCTTATGCAATAAATCACAATATGAAACCTACGAAGACTTGGACTACCACTGAAAGTAACGGTATTAATCTAAATGCTAATTCGCTATGAAAATTGCGCTAATAATATTTCTATTTGCAGAGCTCCAAGATAATTTAATAAAGGAAATTGCCCGAACGCTGAAAGTTCAAAACTATAAGGAGAATATTGGTTTTAATATTAAATTTTCATTTATATTTTTAATAAGTCTAAGCCTCATTATATTTATAATTTTTTTGATATTCTTAAAAAAATACTTTGTTTTAAGATTTTGTAAAAAATAAAATCGATCTAAGCTCCTGGTAAATAACGTTATTAGATATTAACTAAAATAGTAATAGA
This sequence comes from Lordiphosa collinella, assembly GCA_018904265.1. Taxonomy (NCBI): domain Eukaryota; kingdom Metazoa; phylum Arthropoda; class Insecta; order Diptera; family Drosophilidae; genus Lordiphosa; species Lordiphosa collinella. Next base: position 106,427 of record JAEIFV010000275.1, read on the forward strand.
ACACAGAAAAGGGTGTATATTTTGATGATCCTCAGGATAATTTTTATTATCCATTTAGACTGTATATTATAATACCCATTATTGCATCCATTTCATCTTTCGAAGATTTTTACTTCGAAAAAACGAATAAAATAAATATCTAAGAATATTTTTTTTAAAATATGGGCTAGTCCTGCGTTGTGGACGTTACATTCGTACTTTGCTCGCTTAAGTTGACACAGCTGGCGCTAACATTGGTTTTAATGAAATTTTTTGCAAAAAGATCTTGGGGGGTACTTTTTTACCTCTTGTAAAATTAAAGGTTAGCTGTTTTTGAAACAAAGTTATAATTGCTTAAAGTTCCGTTGCGGACGACACAAAAAATATAAGTCGACTTTGAGGCTTATGTGCATTTGCACATTTTTTAGCGAACTTTGCATAATAAACAAAAAAAGTCCACATACAAAAAATTAAGTAGAATATATGATCATATTAATCAAGCTTATTCCTGCTTGGAAGGCTATTTTTGGATCTTTTTAAAAAAAAATCTTATTTCAAAACGGAAATAGACAACAGTTGCCCTTTTCTCGTGCAAAAAGGCCATAGGCCGCAAATGGGGCTTTTCCCCTTCGATAGTATACTGGCTTTGCACAGCCGTGGTTCGCCCCATACTACTCTACGGAGCACTAGTATGGTGGCCAGCGCTTGAGAAACAATCAGCCCTCAACAATCTGCATAAGGTAGCGCTAAATACTATTTTCCACCTCTTACCACTAGACCTTATATTAAAGCAACTTGCTACCACAACAGCCCTTAGACTAGACAGCCTCGGATACCTGGAACGGGGGCAAGTCGGGATACTCAACCATACTCAATGACCAAACGAGTATATCGTTAAATAAGGACTACTGTATACCACAAACGACGTTCGTCAAATCATACGACGTGTGTATTCCAAGCCGTCACGAGTGGGACAACCTTCCCCACAGCAGAGCCAATGCCATTAACATCTACACTGATGGCTCTAAGCTTGACGAAAAAGTAGGAGGGGGAGTCTTCTCCTCCAACCTAAATTTGAACTTATCGTTCCGCCTTCCCGATCACTGCAGCATGTACCAAGCGGAGGTGGCCATCCAGGAGGAAACGTCTTCATTTAGTCAGACAGTCAAGCCGCCCTTAAAGCCCTTGACTCATATACCAACAATACTAAAATGCTTACTGAATGCCGCCTATCTCTAAATAAGATAGCACGAGACTTCAGTATACACCTTATATGGGTGCCTGGACATCGAGTCTGCGGATAAACTGGCCAAAATAGGTACCACCGTCGAGCTCCTTTCAGAAAAGAGCACGATAGGGATGCCTATGGCAACATTTAAGCACCACACAAAAGCTGAAACACGTCGTCTCGCTGCGAATATGTGGAAAAACCTTTCGTCCTGTACGGTAGCGAGGCTTACGTGGCCAACACTAAACCTAAAGCGTACCACCACGCTCTTACGCCACAGAAGGGAACACATATCGCTTCTGGTGGGAACCTTAACAGGTCACTGTCTTATCGGCAGACACGCTGCACGCCTGGGCGTCACTCAACATGATTTCTGCAGAAGCTGCAGGTACGAAGAACAGGAGGAAACAGTACAACACCTCCTCTGCCATTGCCCCGCCCTGAGCAGAAGGAGGCTTAGGACACTAGGTCAACCTCTCCTACTCAACCTATCGGAGACATCCGAACTAGAGATCCCAGCTCTACTAAAGTTCATTCTGACCACACAATGGTTCAGTAAAGAGGACCCCCTCATTAACAAAAAAGGGTTAACAGGAAACACATATGGCATCGCAATGGGCCCAAAGAGGCCTTAGTGGGAGAGCGAATTGTCGCTCTCAGCCATCTCAACCTAACCTAACCTAACCTTGGTCAAATTTTATTAATCAATTCCTACGATAGACGAGACGTTATGCTTTGTGTTCAATTTATTATGAAATTGTTGAGATCTTAGTTACCTTTTGCCGCATTAAATAGATTTTCCGAGTTTCACAAATCGTGCCTTATGGCTCATTTTAGGTCTAACAATACACGCCCTGTTTGCAATGTTGTTTGTAGGCCAACTTCCACTGCACCAGCAGGGGCTATTGTACAAAATACTCGTGGACAAGCAGGCATGCTGCCAACCGCTGGGGAAGTAGTAAGCAGGTCTAATGTAGATGATGTTGCAACGACTTCTGTTAATGCCGCAATCACCGGAATGGAGGAAAGACTCTTTAATTAAAAAACTGAAAGATTGGCCGATTTCATCCAAAATTCGGTAGTCGAGTGCGTGCAGCAACACCCGAAAATACGGAAGCTGGCAATGCATCTTCACGTACTCCAACGCCTAATGTGGTAGAGGATTCTGCTCCCACCAGAAGTCAATTACCAACCAATATAGAAACTCGGCGATCTCAAAGTAGTGGCAACTCAGATCTGATTCAGAGACCTGATAAAGTGGTACACATTTTGAATGCCTGGAAAATAAAATTTCTGGCGTTGGAATGTCGGTTGACAATTTTATTTATAGAGTGGAATCATTGACACAACAAACTTTAGAAGGAGATTTTGTCGTATTTGCCTAAATGCTAGCGTGCTTTTTGAGGGTAAGGCAAATGAGTTTTATTGGCGACATCACAAATCAGTGAAAGAAGTTCTCTGGAATAAATTATGCGATGCATTACGCCAACAGTTTAGACAGGAGCGAGACGATAGTGATATTGAGAAGTTAATAAGAGATCGCAAGCAAAAAGTAAATGAGAATTTTGACAGTTTTTATGATCAAATCTAAGTCTATTGAGATCAGTTAGAGCAATCATGGCCAACTCGGAAGCTCTTACGCGCTGTAAAGAATAACTTGCGCCCTGAAATTCGTCAGGAATCGTTGAATGTAGAAGTAATAACAGTATCTCAGCTCAGAGGAATCTGTCGGAGGCATGAAACATTTTTAGATGATGTAAAACGTTCTAATGGTTACGCCAAAGCTGTCCCGTACAGAAAAGATGTCTGGGAAGTGAGTCAATTCATAGATTTTTCGTCAAGCACTAACGAAGCAATCGAGTGTGAGATCGAACCTTTCTCTATGATATGCTGGAATTGTCTCAAAGAAGGACATAGATACCAGGATTGTCTAGCTGAAAGAAAAGTGTTTTGCTATGGCTGTGGAGCTCCTAACACATATAAGCCCAGCTGTAAAAGATGAACAAAAAACTTTCAATTCAGCACGTCGAAGTCTGCACACAAACCGAAGACTCCGGCTGTGCTGAAAAGTCAGTGAACGAACACAGACTAAACACGGAATGCACTTTCAAAAGCACCGTCAACCCCACCTGATTCGACAAATTTTTCGGAAATTACACTTTTCTATAAATCTATATAAAAGTGAAAGTATGTTTGTTAATGGTAGCGGCCCAACATATTTGTATGTTTGTCCCTTATTATGCGTGTCTAAGCCGCTGAACCGATCTTCACGAATTTTTCACAGTAAGTCTGTGAAATGGTCAAAAAACCGCGAAATTTGCAAAATTTACGTTTTCGCTAAAACTTTGGGAAATTGATCGACGCTTACCCGGGAGGGTTTCCAAGTAGAAGAAACCGCGAAATTTGCAAAATGTTCGTTTGTTATAAAACTTTGGAGAATGTTTGGTCGCTTGCGCGTGATTCTGATTTGAAGAAATCGGCGGGAAATAGTCCAAAAATCGCAAAAATTTAAAAACTGTACCGTTCCGATCCGACCTATATCCGATTGCGATGAAATTTTGGTCAATGGTTTGAAACTTGGCCGCGAAGGTTTCTAAGGTCCAAAAATCGCGAAATTCGCAAAAGTATACCGTTCCTTCGATTACAATCAAACTTTGGGGAATGAATTGAACGCTTGCTCGGGAGGGTTTCTAAATTGAAGAAATTTGCAGAAAATTGTCCAAAAACCGCGAAAATTAAAAAATTTGAGGTTTCGGTAAATCTTTGGATAGTGGATCGACGCTTGCCCGAACAGGTTTCCATATGGGCGGAAAATGGTCCAAGAACCGCGAAATTTGCAAAATTTTCGATTTTGATGAAGCTTTGAGGAATGGTTGCACGCTTGCCCGCGAAGGTATCTAAATTGAAGAAATGGGCCGGAAATGGTCATAAAACCGCAAAATTTCAAAAACTATACCGTTTATCCGATTGCCATAAAACTTTGGGTAACGCTTGCCCGCGAAGGTTTCTAAGGTCCAAAAATCGCGAATTTTGCAAAATAACCTTATGAGTATTTATGGAAGTGCTTATTGCTTAACAACAATGCCGGCGTTGGTAAATGAAAGCTGTAGATTACACGGTCCAAAATATTGCGAAATTTGCAAATTTTTAATTTGAGCCTGGATTATTGTGAAAATTTGATAGACGGCAATTGTAGACGGGTAATTAGGAAGTATTAACCAAACGGTCCAAAAAGTCACGAAATTTACAAAATATTCATGATTTTAGATTTTCATGAAGACGTGCATATAGAGAAACAAAACGAACGGTTCAAAATGTTTATATCGACATGCAGCCTGCACTAGATTGAATATAATCGCTCTCTTAAGAATCATAAGAACCCGGGCGAAGCCGGGTATTCAGCTAGTTCATAATAAAATAGAAAAATTAACTAGTTTACCCCAACCTGAATATATATGTTTACCTTATTGCGAAAAGTTTAAGTCTCGAAGCGCTACGCGAATATCGTACTTTTGGAAAAAGATAAAAGAGTGTAGAGTTCGATTAAAACGCATCTGCTCTATTGCCGAAATGGCAAAGGATCCTCGTCTATTCTTACCAATTAACTTATTCGAGCGTACAGTTTATGGACTCCTTGACTCTGGAGCTTCAATGACTTGCATTGGAGGAAAACTAGCCAAAGATTTAGATAGGGAAAAGGTGCCTTACAAGTTGATTAACGACCGAGCTAGCACATCAGATTGTCGAATTCAGTGAATAAAGGGAAAATTAAAAGCAGAAGTTGACTACGATGGTGTTCGAAAATCTTTAGAAAATTTTATAGTACCACCTCTCAAACATGGCTTATACTTAGGTATCGATTTTTGGAAACTTTTCAACCTTTTGCCAAGTAAATTATGCGTGGCGGAATTAGATAAGCCTATCGACATACACAATCCCGACCAGCTTGAGCTTAGTGATGCACAAAAAGATCAATTAGCCATTGTTGTTAATTGTTTTCCCTCATTCTAACAAGAGGGATTAGGTAAAACAAACTGCTAAGCCTGTAAAACAGCGACATTTCCCTGTTTCACCTGCCGTTGAGAAAGCAATGTATGCTGAAATCGACAGGATGTTGAAATTAGGCGTAAAAGAAGTTTTTTTTTTAGCTTATTTTGTATTTATTGGATCTTCTCTTAATGAGACTAATAATGAATTTTCAGATCTTAATCTAGAATCTATTTTATAAACCATCCCGTGTTGGAGATAGTTTGTGTTCTGCGGCCCATTAAGTCAGTCGCTGGGTTGGTAGGTCATTTCTCCGTAGACGAGAATGCGTTGCTAGCATGAAAAGAGATTTTGCAAGTTGGTTTGGGTGGGTAAGAAGCTTCTCAGAATATTTTTGTTTAAGTTGCTCTATTTCAGTTTCGACCAATGGGATACTGAGGTCGTTGTGGATACACTCATTGCGAATGTACCATGGCGCTCCAAAGATGGTTTTAAGAATTCTTGATTGTGATCTTTGGAGGATGTCCACACTGCTTGCACAGGCATTTCCCCATAACTGCGAGCCATACGTCCTGGCAGGCTTTATGATGCTTTTGTACAGTAGGACTTTAAATTCCAGTTTTAGAAGGAAACGGGAGTTGATTAGCCAGTGAAGCTTGATTTGAAGCTTTTCTTCTATCGAGGTGCACAACATCGTATGGGTATAGGTATACAACATCGTATGATTGCGGGATCAGGGTTGCATTTAAGGATAGCTGGGGACAGGTGCTTCTGTTGAGTGTGAACGTCACATGTTTACACTTTTGCTCGTTGATTTTTATGCGCCAGTTGGCCAGCCACTCTTCCAATTTAGCTAGGTGGCTTGCCAGCAGACTTGCGTTAATTGGACATCGTGATCTGCTTAATATTGCCGTATCATCCGCAAAAGTACTTATTGTATGTCGAGGGTCTGTTGGTATGTCGGCAGTGTACATTACATATAGGAGAGGACCGAGTACGCTACCCTGCGGCACTCCAGCTCCTATAGTGAACTCTTCCGTTGTGTACCCCTTTTGACGAACTGTAAATACTCTGTTACTGACGTAACTTTCTAATACTTTGTGAGTATTTGGGGGAAGCATTGTCCTTATCTTGAATATAAGACCATCCAACCAAACGCGGTCAAAAGCTTGGGCAACATCTAAGAAAATTGCAGAGCAGTATTCGTGGTGCTCAAACGCAGTCCGAAGGTCTGAAGTTAAACGGTTGACTTGCTCAATAGTCCCATGCTTTGCTCTAAACCAAAATTGATGTGAGGGAATAATATCTTGTGCATGGGCATCAATTTTACGGAGTAAGATCTTCTCAAATAGTTTTGACAGGCAAGGTAGCAGACTAATGGGTCTGTATGATGACGCTTGTGTTTTATCTTTTCCTGGTTTCTGAATCATTATGATTGTGGACTTCCTCCACTGAGTTGGAAAGTATCCACATCCCAGAACAGCATTGAAAAGTCTTGAGACATATGTAATGGCGGGACTTGGAAGTTCCATAATCATTTTAGGTGTAATAAGGTCATAAGGTGGCCGGAGTGGCTCAGCGGTTAGAGTGCGCGACTGCTGAGCATGAGGTCGTGGGTTCGATCCCGCCTCGGAACATCTAATGAAAAGTTTTTTTTCTTTGAATAAGACTTTACACCCGGCCACACCTCTTGTTGTTGGCGCCAGCATTGCAGTAATTAGCCATGAAAAGCCTCTCAAAAACTGCCGTTCGGATTCGGCGTTAAACTGTAGGTCCCTTTCTCTTGTGCTAATTAGAAGCGCACAAGCCAAGAGATTGAGAGAGGCTCGGCTTTGGCCCCTTGGGGCTGTTGTCATCTTGACAAGCCGATTTAAAAAAAAAAAAGGTCATGTGTAGGAGCTTTTCTAGGATTTAGCTCTACGATGGCATTTTTTATTTCTAGCGAATGAACTTTGATTGGGTCAGTTTGAGCGGCGGTCGGAACCAATGGAAGTTCATAGCCATTGGTTGGAGGATTTGGCTGGAAAACATTTCTAAGGGTAAGTGCAAAGACAGTTGCCTTTTCTTCGTCGCTGCGGGCCCATCTTCCTGTCTGATCTCTTAGAGGCGTGTCTACCTTTGCAGGTGGCTTTATGATGGTTAATTTTTCGATATAACGGCGCAGCCAAAAAGTGTTGACCAAGTGTATTAAAGAAATCAAGGAATTGATTTTCTGATATTGCGAAACGTGGGGGACAGTAAACCGCGGACAGAGTGATAGAAGAAGTGTAGAAGTTTCTGACAGCTCTTGGTCATCCCCAATAGTATTGGTAACAAAACCAGGAAAAGTCAGAATATGCCTCGACTGTCGGACGGTAAATAGTTACACTGAAAAGGATGCTTATCCTTTACCCCAAATAAGTGGAATTTCAAGAAGATTGCCCAAAGCAAAATATATAACAAGTCTTGATCTAAAAGATGCCTGTTGGCAAGTGCCTTTAGATTCAAATTCTCGCGACAAAGCAGCTTTCACAGTACCTGGTAGGCCTCTCTACCAATTCACAGTCATGCCCTTTGGGTTATGTAAAGCCACCAGTACGATGTCTAGATTGATGGACAAAGTTGTACCAGCTCATCTTAGAAATGAGGTGTTTATATATCTGGATGACGTGTAAATAGTTTCATCTAACTTTGAATCTCATTTAGAGGTATTAAGAGAAGTAGCATTCCACATAAAGTGTGCAGGATTAACCATTAATATTGGTAAAAGTCACTTTTGTATGCGTCGAGTGCGTTACCTAGGTCACATTATCGGTGATGGAGGGACTCGAACCGATCCTGAAAAGATATCGGCGATTACAAATTTCCACGTACCAACTTGCGCAGCTTACGAAGCTTTATGGGCTTATGCGGCTGGTATCGCAAATTAGTCCCGAATTTTGCCTCCCTCTCATCTGTGCTTATTGATTTGATGACCACTAAACGAAAGTTCAGCTTAACTGATGATGCTTTAAAAGCATTTGAAGAGCTAAAGCAACGCCTTAGCGAAGCTCCAGTTTAACGTAGCCCAGATTTCACGAAACCGTTTTCGATACATTGTGACGCTAGCAAATCCGGTGTTGAAGCTTTTTTAGTCCAATTGTCTGCAGAATGAGACGAATTTCCTATAGCGTTCGTGTCAAAGAAACTGAACAAGGCACAGCGCAATTATACAGTGACAGAACAGGAATGTTTAGCAGCGATTGTAGCTTTGAAAAATTTTCGAGCTTACGTCGAAGGTCATGAGTTCAAAATCGAAACTGATCACGCTTCTTTGAAGTGGCTTATGGCTAACAATGACCTTAATTCTCGACTGGCTCGATGGGCCTTAGCCTTACAAAAATATAAATTTACAATCGAACATTGCAAAGGTTCCCTAAGTGTCATACCTGATGTACTATCGCGAGTCAATGAAGACGAAATAGCGGCGATTGATTTGCGTGAAGGACTATTCTTCTTCTTCTTCTTTGGCCATCACAACCGCTCTACGGTCTCGGCCGCTGCCACTAATGCCCGCCACTCGCCTCTGTCCCAAGCGACATTCCACCAGAAGGACACTCCCAGCTTCGCAATGTCTCCCTGCACCTGGTCGAGCCATCTCCGCTTTGGTCGACCAGGCGGGGGAATGCCTCCCAACTCGATCGCATGCCGATTGTAAACACGCTTTGCTGGAGCGTTATCAACCATACGGGTAACATGTCCTATCCAGCGCAGCCGCTGTTGTTTTATGCGCTTGACTAGGTCAGTGTCCCCATAGAGCTCATACAGTTCGCGATTCATTCGGATGCGAAATTCGCCGCCAACGTTTAGAGGTCCTCCGAAGAACTTTTCTCTCGAACACGCCAATTGCCGCCTCATCCTTTTTTGACATTGTCCATGCTTCTGCGCCGTATAGCAGGACTGGGATGATAAGCGACTTGTATAGCGCAATTTTCGTTTTCCGAGAGAGGGCTCTGCTCTTGACCTCCTTATTGAGCCCTTAATAACATCGGTTTGCAAGAGTAAGTCTTCTTGAACTTAAAGGACTATTAGTAGATCTGAATTCTACTCAGTTCAAATCGAACGAATATATCAATTGGGTTGAGAGAGTGAAAGCTAATCATGACAAATTGCCGGATGTGAAAACAGAAAGCGGCTATGAATAGCGAGTATATTGTCGTGCAGAGCACTTATCGGGTGAACAAAGCCACGATGAGTATGCATGGAAACTCTGGATACTAAAAGCTCTGGTAAAAGGATTTTTATCTTTTGAATTATTACTATTTAAGCAATCAAATAGCTTATTAATTTTTTCAATAAATTTGGCTGTAGAAATGGCAACGTCTTCACAATCGATAAAAGTGCCATTTTGTATAAGCGTTTTTAGTGCAGTTGCAACTGTATGGCTTCCATCAGAAGTCTCTATATAATTTCGCATCATAATACTGCGAATTGATATTATTAAATGAGGTACATCACATATGCCATATATTTTCTGGCTATGAAACAAAATATATGGTTGTTCTTTCTTAACCTCACATTTCGCAAAAGCACCTCGGTTGTTTGGCCCTTGGTCGCAAATCACAGCTCTAATAATTAAGCCCAGGCCTTGAGCAGCCTGAATATTTTTATTCACGAGCTCTTTAGATTGAAAAGCGGATAGTCCAGTGGAAGTTGCAAAATAGCTTAAGACAAATTTCCAATTGACAAAAAGACCCCTCAGCATGAAAACGCAAGTCTATTTGCATAACTTAGCTGTTTTTTCACAGCCATCGTCCTCAAAACCTTCCACTTCATCTCGGTGGGGATTGTATTGCAGACCTTTCCAGGTTGAAATTTCATCAAATATTAATACTGCCCTCTTACTCTTAATTTCCATTTTTGAAAATATTAGATTGAGAGTATTAAGCAAGTGTTCATTTAGTCCGGGAATCATACATTTGACTGGAGACCATCTCAGCAAAGACGACTGGGACGGAAGACTCAAATTAAGATCGTCTCTCATAAAATTGTATTGCAGAATAAAAATTAATGCTTTGAGCAATTATTTTTTCATCTTCTTGCCATGATTTCTTATTTTTAACCAACATTTTACAAAAAGGTTTGGAATTCTTTGATAAACATTTTTTATTATTAAGAATTCCCAAAATATCAGTGTTTTTCTTTTTTTCTTTGCAATATTTCAGGTCTTTTAATTTTTGGCTTCTTAACAAAATTTTAAGATGTCTGATCTTTTTGTAACAAAATTTGTTCTTTTCTTTTTCTTTCTCCAACTTTTTGGTCGTATCCCAATAATTATTTCTATAAAATTTTTCATTCTACTCTTTCATCAGGCAATTTGTGCAAAATTCGATTTCTTGAGTTGATTTGCTTTCTGTATAATCATTAACATTTTTTGTTTGAAAAGCAATATTATTTGTTGGGCTCACTGCAATATCAGTGCATTCCATGTTTATTTCTTTTGCTTCGCTTTCATTTAAAAAGGAAAACGGGTCACTGCTTCCGGCTGGCTCTCACATATTCAAATTGGGCTCATAACGGACGGACTTCCTCATTTTTAGGGAAACTGAAGAGACTTACTGGGAAATGCTCTGAGCCGTCCCTGTAGCTTCTCAAACATGTTTTAACTACACACTTTAACCCACTTTTTCTGTTGTCAGCACCAAATTCACTTGTCTCTCTATCCATTTAAATATTTAACTACAATAATTCTTTTATATTAATAAATTTAATATTATTTCAAACCTGAAAAAAAATAAGAAAACTGAAATAGTTAATATAAAACCAACACAAGAGCCTTAAAAAAGACTATTTTCTGAATGTTTAAATAAGAAGGATTAAAGGTTAAAAAGAATTATTAAATAACAAAGGAAAAGATCACAACACTCGCGTACGGAATAAATTTAACCAATTGTAGAAATATTTTTAAAACACAAAAATTGTACACAGCTTTAAAACCGCACAGCAGCAATTAGTAGACTATCGTTCGGAGAATCGATATAAACTAATTTATATGCAAACAACCTTTAACTATTTATGCCATTTTTTGCATCTTCTGCTGCACTTTCGCGAGTTGTGGGTTTTTTAAAGGGTCTAGTCATAAACAAGAAAGAAAGTCGGTCATGCCCGACTATATCATACTCTGTACCTGTGAAGTGCTGCACATCACCGTTGCGCCCTGTGCTGCCACAATTGTTTGTTTTCCTTATAACTCGACAACCGTTTATCCTATCTTTATCATTCATTTGGCGGATCGATAAAGAATCCCATTAACTAAATATGTCCAGAAGGAACGAACCTTCTATCTATAAAACTGTTGGAGATATGACGTTTTTTCCAATTTGAGGGGGCGTGGCAAAAATTGAAAATAAACTTAATCTGCCTGCAAGTATAAGAAACCTATGTTCCACACAACTCAAACCTCTTCTGTGCGTTTATACGGACAGACAGACGGACATGACTATATCGACTCGGCTGTTGATGCTGATTAAGAATATATATACTTTATGGGGTCGGAGATGCTTCCTTCTGGCTGTTACATACTTTTGCACAAAATTATTATACTCTATGTACCTTTGGTACAGAGTATAAAAATTTGTCCTAAAATATTGTTGGCTATCACTTTGCTGTGTAGTAGTTGCTCATATATACATACATCTACATACATACGTATGTGTTTTGCTGCTACAGGAGCAGCCCAGAAATATTGAATTTTCGTTTGCTCATATCTTTACTACCGTTCATCCGATCTTTACCATTCTTTTGGCGGATCGATAAACAATCTTCATTACTAAATATGTCCAGAAGGAACGAACCTTCTATCTATTAAACTGTGGGATCTATTACGTTTTTTCCAATTGCCTGCAAGTATAAAAAGCATAAGTCCCATACATGTCAAACCTCTATCTCTTACCATCTCTGAGATCTGTGCGTTCATACGGACAGACAGACGGACATGCCTAGCACAAACTTATTATACTCTATGTACCTTTGGTACACAGTATAAAAATTAAAAAAAAAACAAGTAAGGGAGCTGTAGTCGAGTGCCCCGACTACAAAATACCCTGTGCCCTCGACTTCTTGTGTTTTTATACACAAATACACACACTCACACATACACACACTCACACATACACACACACACACTCTGACATACGCACGCTCGCGCAAACGCGGTAACTGACAATGCAAGGCCCCCTCTCTCCCACAAGCGTATAAAAGTAATCTGGATAGGACATGTTATTCATATGAATAAGCACCACTAAAACAGGTGTACAAACGGAATGCCAAAGGATTTGGAAGAAAAGTGAGGAAGGTACAACCGAAACTGAGATGGAAAAACTAGATGCGGAATCACATTACCCAGCATAGTGTCAGCGACTGGCGGGCAATAATAGCAGCGGCCGAGACTGTAAGGCGGTTGTGATTTACATGTCGGGCCAAGGGGAAGAAGAAGAAATAGCACCGTCATTCTTCTATTAACAGCAAATGTTAACGTAGCATTCCATGAATGTTGTTATTGTACATTTCAATAAACACTTAGTGACGCCAATGTTATTTCAAGTAGCCTTTTTAAAACTCCTATAAAAATTTTTGGTGGAATTCTAGTTGTCCTACCATAAATTTAATTCTTGAAACTCCATAATTAGTGCGTACGTTAATATATATGATCAGATGGCTTATATAAATGTCCGACAAATCCAATGGCTTGTAGCTGGTGGTTTAGTTCAGGGGCCGGCAGCTTCCTATCTGGCGTATATAGGAAAATTCTCAAAGCAGCGCTGCTCAAACACGCATAGTATAAGCTGTACAAGCGCCGCTGCGTTGCTTGCTTTCCTACGCCGCGACGCAGTCGTTGCTACTGAAATTGAGAGCAATTTTTGAGCTGCTCTCACACACACCAATGCATTGCAATGCAAAAATGTAAATGTATTTTTTGCCTCCCTCTGGTTTAGTTTGACAAAACTGCTATAAATCAAGTAAAATTTGAATTTGAAGGCGAATTTCGACACCATTGGCATTGCTAAAAACGTTTGTTTGATTTTTCTCAGCTGCGTTGATACGATGACTATCCAAGAGGCTCGGGATACTCACAAAAGGTCACAATTTGTTGAACTGTGTTATATGCCATGTTGTCGCTGCTTCCCTTTTGCTTATGGTAAGTTTACCGTTTGTTCTGACTGCAAATAGAGCTCACAGTTATGCGATGGCTGATCGCAGCCGGCTACATCATTTGACTTGGACTCGCCGGTTAGTTTTAGTTCACATGTGCAGCTGAGCAAAAGCAAGAAATTTTGTATTGGGACTATTGGCGTGCGTGGAGCACGAATATTTTAGCGATTCGACATGTTTGGAACAACACCTATTATAAGCAATCAGTATAAATCAGGGTGCAAACAGGTTCTGAGCCGAATCAAATCGCTTTTTTCAGCTGGTTAACCGAACCGCAACCCGAACCGGCGTTCCTGCGAAAATGCTGGACCGAGCCGAAAACCACAGATGAAAACGGTTCGGTTCGGTTCAGTTCACTGACGAGTCTCAAGACGCAAAAATTTTGGGAATTTTTATCGAATTGCTACGATAAGTCCTTATTGATGCCGGATTTTGGTAGCCACCGACCTCTGAATTTAACAGTTGAACAGTAATCGATTTATTTATCGAGTTTCTTCACCTTAATCCAACTTTAGCCAGGAGTACAGCTGTTAAAGTGATATCATTATGGACGAAGCATCCAACTATTCAAACTTTTTCATTTTCTAGGAATTCAGTATCGAAATGAACGAATTGTCACCTTAGAAATCATTATATTTCGAATATTGAAGCAAAAGTTCGGGGAAAAGACACTATAGGTGAGCTTTTGATAATTTAAAAAGTTGTTCGGTATAAGATAGCTTTCTCTGAGAAAATTGTTCAATATTTAAAGGATTAGCTAGAACAAATAGAGTTGGCTCAAAACTAGTACTTTATAATGTGTTCGATCCAACTTTATTTTTCATCAAATAGTATGTCCCACTCAGGTGTATAGTTTTTCAAAAGTCCAAAACAATAAATTTATGAACAGATTTAAGGATATTTTTGAATGTAAGACTTCAGAATGGGATTAAAGGATTAAGGTTTGGTGGAATGAAGGGTAATCTTAGAACAAAAAGAAGTTTTTGACTTGCCGCAATTTCAAAAGTATAAAAAATGTCTTTCCGAGCAGATTTGATGGTAAACTGTGCAGTTATACTCAACAAAAGGCTTTAAGAGCTGACATAGGGTGAAATTAAGGGCGATCTAAGAAAATAATGGAGTTTCTAACACGTTATCGGACTGCTTTTCCTTCAAAACTTCGGAAAAATATCTTCCGCGCAGACTTTAGAGCAACCTGTGAATTTATAATCAAGAAATTGCTTAGAACTTGAGACTCGGAAATAAGTTTTTGTTATTTTTATACTCTGTACCAAAGGTACACAGAGTATATTAAGTTTGTGCAAAACTAAGTAATAGGCAGAGAAAGCGTCTCCGACCCTATAAAGAATATATATTCTTGATCAGCATCAACAGCCGGGTCGATTTAGCCATGTCCGTCTGTCCGTATGAACAAACAGATCTCAGAGATGGTGTTCAAAGATATTTGAACAAGGGCATTTGAACCCAAGTAACTGCTGGGAAGTCAAATGTTCTTGTCACCTAAAATTAGCCGCACAAAACAAGAACACAAGTGCAGAGGTCATAGCATGTAAGAAGACCTATGCATTGATAATCTGTGCATTTCAGTGCAGGGGTCTACAAACCAAAAATAATATTATCCAAGCAACATATGTATATGTAAATGTTGCAAGGAACACTTATGTAATAATAACACCTTAGCAACATATGTATATGTAAATGTTGCGGGTGTCATTCAAAATGTTGCTATCCTAAAAAATGTATAAAAACAGAACGAAAATCGAAATAAAGATTCATTCATGACAATAGCTCCTAGTTGAGCTGAATTGGGTCACTCACAATTGTATTGTGTTTTAATCAGATGGTAAGATATAGAGGTTCGACATGAATGGGACATATGCCTCTTATACAGGAAGGCAGATCAAGTTAATTTTCAATTTTTGCCATATCTCCCACAGTTTAATAGATAGAAGGTTCGTTCCCTCTGGACTTATTTAATAATCAGGCCAAAGGAATGATAGCGATCGGATGAACGATAATCGAGTTATATGGAAAACAACAAATTTTCCAAATCTGAAACAAACTCGATAAGCGTATGGTATACAACTACCTACTTGCAAAATTTTGAGGCTTTATCTCTGATAGACTCTGAGATTGACCCGTTCATACGGTCAGACGGACGAACAGACGGACATGGCTGATCAAGAATATATATATACTTTATAGGGTCGCAAATGTTTCCTTCTACCCATTTTTAATGGGAACAGGCTATACACTGAGTCACCCTGCTAAGAAAGTACAAGTGCCCTGCGAGTCGCTCCACGTATTTAATTAAAATTAACGGCAAGAGCCACCTGCTGACAACCACTAAATTTGGGATATAAAGCTTCGTCGGAGACTGTTGGAAGTCGGCTGTTTTATCCCCCAGAACACCTGATTGCGATTTACCATCTGGGTAAGCGAAATATCAACTAGCAAGCAGAACTTCGAAAAAGTTGAGACTCCTCTAGACAGCTGTCAGATTGGACTTTGACCCCCGAAAAAAGTTTTACTAACAGCTTGAAGAACTCTGCGAAAGCTCGCTCAAGCAACGCTTTTTCTATAGTGCAACAGCCGAAAAGTATCCCTCAAATTATTAAGCCAAGTACTCTATGGTTCACTAGTTTGGTGGCCAGACCTGGGAAACAATTCGTCCTCAACAACATGAACAAAGTACAGAGAAGCGCTGAAATATGCATGAGCGGCGCGCTCCGAACAACTCCCACGGAAGCGCTTAACACCATAATTCATCTCGTACCACTATACCTAGTAGCAAGGCAGATGGCTAGCACTACGAGAATCCTACACCTGGAATGGGGGTAATTCCGAGCACTCAACTATACTCACTAACCAAAAGGGTATACCTTTAAACACAGACTATTGTGTTACTTAAACGACGTTCGACAAATTACACGACGACTATATCCCAAGCCGTAACGAGTGGGATAACCTTCCCCACAGCAAAGCCAACGCCATCAATATCTACACCGATGGTTCTAAGCTCGATGAAAATGTAGGTGGTGGTGTTTTCTTATCCAACCTAGACCTTAATCTATCGTTCCGTCTCCCTGATCACTGTAGTGTGTACCAAGCGGAAGCGGTGGTCATCCAGGAATCTGCCATCTACCTTAGCACACTCTCTATAAAGAAAAGAAACGTATTTATATACTCAGACAGTCAAGCAGTCCTTAAAGCACTTGACTCCCACACAAATAATGCTAAAACGCTCACTGAATGCCGCCTCTCCCTGAACGAGATTGGCAGACACTTCAGTATTCACCTAATATGTGTGCCTGGACAACGGAACATACATGGAAACGAGTCTGCGGACACACTGGCCAGACTAGGCACAACCACTAACCATACAACATATAGACTACTCATTTCATACAACGAAAATGGACACAAAAATTTCTTAGCGACAGGCCCCAGGCCTGTTAGCGGCGGGCCCCGTCGCTCTCTCGCGGCTCTCTCTCTCTCTTCGCTCTCTCATTCTTATGCCGCACACTGATTGCGAGAGTTCGCTCGTTCAGTCGCAGAGTGGCGCATCTTCAAGAAGGTTGCTCTGCGCTTGAATTCTTCTTTATATGTATGCGTGTTCATGCATTCACGTACACTGGTGCATGTGTGCGATCATTTCATTTCGACCCAGCAAGAATATTTGGTCTTTTGCTACTTTTCATACTAGGTACCCTAACAATATGGGCATATTCACTATTGGGTTAATGGTAAAAATAAGAATGTTATATGTTATAATATATTTCTTAATGTTTCAGCATACATTTCATATTTGTTTACAAATTCAAATCAGTGGCAGCAGTGAAATGTTTTGCATATATGTATGTATTCGAATGAATAAAAATCCATCTACTGAGATAGGAACAGGGCATATTGCAGTCGGTGTCACTTAAAACACCGACTGCTCTTATGTGGTTGAGAAATCAAATCAGCTGTTATTGTTGTTATGCGGCGGATGGTGCCTGCATACCCTACCGACGATTGCTTTTTAGGGGAGCGGGAGCGGGCAGAAACAAAAACAGCTGATTGGCTTTGTTTTGTTTACTTTTTTTATTGATATTTTTTCCGGACACTTGTTATGAATTTGGTTTATAGTTCTTATTTAATGATCTAGTTGTATATATTTTTATGTATGTTTGTTTTTTTTAATATTTTCTATATTTAAAAGTCGCTGCTCGAATTAGTTACCGATAAATATACACACATATACATATATACACCTGTGTTAAACAGTAGTGTTTAGACTTTTTTAAAACTTAAAAAAAATTAATTTAGATTAAATTTCTAAAATACTTTTTATATTTTTGTAAAGGTAAATGGAACAATATACAAATCTTCATTTTTTATTTAAATAATATTTTAATGAAAATAATTTAATAATTTTAATTGTACCAATATTTGTTAATATTGTTGTAAACACAGGTGTATGTAAGTAATATATGTATTTTGTTTTTAATAGATCAGAACACATTTCGCAATCTTTTTTTTTGCAGAAATTTAAACAATATATAGCCTGCAAAATATCGCAAGGCATTGCTATCAAATTCGTTTCCAGTTGCAATATCAAAAATATGCTCAATTTACGTCTCTTCATCTGAGAACATATCGAAATCGGTACTTTCTACTTTATCGGTTTTTACGTCATTGCAAATTGTTTTTAAGCTGCAGTCCTGGATAACATTTATTAACATTGTATCATCATCTGGGCCGCAATTACCAGATACTGATGTGGATGTTAATATTTTCATTGATAGCATTTTGGACATTATGATGTTAAATTCATACATATTTATGCGGGATGTTTTAAATTTAAAACTTCCGCAAAAAAAAGATTGCGAAATGTGTTCTGATCTATTAAAAACAAATATAGAAGCACAATGCTCCACAGAACATTTTATTATAAATAAAAATTATGACTCCGCTGATAAAAGTTTGAAACTGAAAGCTCCATCAGATTACTATTTCTCTTTAATTCAAATGCATTACAATATTTTTAAAAAAAATATTTGACAAAAGTCCTTACATGAAAAGAATAAAGGAAAAAATTAAACAGTCCTGTATACTCGCCACTCAAAAGTCTAGCATTTATTCAAATTGGTTTTCGGTTACCCATTCCTGTTATGAACACAGGATGAAAATGCTAGATGGATTTATTTTAATTTTACTGAGGAAAAACAGTAAATGGCTGACAGAAAAAATGTATACGAAAGGAAAACCTGTATCAACAGCGAGTGCAAGAAAACTAAAAATACTCAAACAGTAATAAGTTTCTTATAAAATGTCTCATTTTTATTTGTATGTATAGGTGGTATTGTTAGGTAGGTGGGGAACAAGGAGATTTTCAAAGCATTTTGGAATCTCAAGTCGACTCGTAAGTCTTCATTAAAGACTCCATTGCAATTGCAATGGCCTCCTCGTGGTGTTCCCTGGATACCGATTAAAATACATATATTACTTACATACACCTGTGTTTACAACAATATTAACAAATATTGGTACAATTAAAATTATTAAATTATTTTCATTAAAATATTATTTAAATAAAAAATGAAGATTTGTATATTGTTCCATTTACCTTTACAAAAATATAAAAAGTATTTTAGAAATTTAATCTAAATTAATTTTTTTTAAGTTTTGAAAAAGTCTAAACACTACTGTTTAACACAGGTGTATATATGTATATGTGCGTATATTTATCGGTAACTAATTCGAGCAGCGACTTTTAAATAAAGAAAATATTAAAAAAAACAAACATACATAAAAATATATACAACTAGATCATTAAATAACAACAATAAACCAAATTCATAACAAGTGTTGTTACGTGTCTGCTTCACCAAAGGGCAACAAGCCGGCTAGCTTTAGTCGTCGTCAGGGCTGGATTTTTCCCTATGCCCACAGACAGCACAATCACCGACAAATCGGCATCTCCACAACCAAAACAACAACAAAAAAACATCTACCTACAAACTCAGACAAATTCTAAACAAAACGACCGGGAAACACATATAAATTGAGGCTTGGCTGGTATGCCTCGACGCGCCCACCCTTCCTGCGACCATCCCGTGGTATTGGTTGGGATCGGCCACCCTTCCTGGACATCTACGCCTTACTATTCCATGACCGTATTTGGACCCACTTCCCCCCTAAAAACACTTTAGGCCATCATTTCGAATTTCACTTAAAGTTTATACACAACATATCTGGATTCTACACATACTTAAATTAACATCTTCTATTCATACCAAATTTATAATTAATACATTCTCCCCTCTAAGTGTATGGTTATATTACTAAATTTTCACAGTTATTTCTCTATTTTCATGGACGTGAACGAGCTAAGACGGATTTTGGACTCTTATACAAATACTTCGAGGGAATTGCCTGACATGGAGATGCTCGGATTCCAACCGAATATGAGACGCGTCTGCTACCTTTGCGTAGCTAAAAAGAAATTTTTTGCCTACCTAACCTACTGGAGCTCCAAATGGTAAGGACGACAAATATAGAAATATATACACGTAGTTTTTTTCAGATATCTCGATTGGTCCCCTTTTCTCTCTTGCCGCACCAATTGTAACTTTACTAATTTCCTTTTCTTTTTTATTTCAGCACATCTGAGCTCGCGACACCATTAACAAGGGATGACTTTGTACCCCCCACGTGGATGTTCCACAAATTATAATCATCAAATATATCAGAAAAATGTGTAAGATAAATATATGTAAAACTAAGAATAAATAAATAAATAAATAAATATGGAGTGCTATGGCGGCGGCAGTCTTCTTCAAAAAAATAGCAACCCGTCTTTGGGGTTAGGTTGGAAATGTGGGCCACCAACGTGCCGTTCCAAGGCCAAGAAATCGCAGCGGATTTTTCTGGACGCCTCCCTCGGGACAAATTTTGGAACCTGGCCACAGAAAGGGCTCAACTTGGGGGTCCCTCCGAAAAATTTTGGTGAGAGCCGCAGGTGCTACCCAAACAATGGTTGGATTTGGGAGCTACCCGGCCTCTCGGAATGGACTCACTTTTTTTCTTTTAGCTCTCGGAGAGGTGGCCACTGTCGTGCTCCGGAACGTTGACCCTCCTTGAGATTAGGCGGCGGCTGAGCCTGACCGTCTTCCCCAGCTTAGTAAGTTTCCCGCAGGTGAAGCCGGCAAGTCGTGCCCTCAGCTTTGTTTTTTTCTAACAAAAAAAATCGATCTTAACCGCACATTTAATTAATAGCGCGCGTTTATTTTTTCCGCTCTGGTGACTTATTTAAAAAAAGAGTGCGCTTTGCCTTTCATCCGCCGCCTCTTGACTCGACTGTCTCAAGGCCCACCCATTCCACCCCCTTTTATCGCCTCGCTACCTCACCGTTGTCCCATTTCATGGCGTCCCAAGGTGAACGCCCGCTTCGAAGGCCATGGCCTAGTTTCTCGTGGGAAGTGGGTGAGAGGGGGACTGCAACTGTTGCTCTCATTTGAACTCAATTTCCCCTCTACGATCTAGCCCACTTCCTACTTCCTAAAACTCTCGCCAGGGGCGCCTTCTTTCCCCTCATTCGCGAGAGCTGTCCACCCGCTTCGATCTACCTTTTTTAAACTGGCGCCTTACCGAAAACATATCGATATTCGGCCAAATGCAACAGTGTCCGGAAAAAATATCAATAAAAAAAGTAAACAAAACAAAACCAATCAGCTGTTTTTGTTTCTGCCCGCTCCCGCTCCCCTAAAAAGCAATCGTCGGTAGGGTATGCAGGCACCATCCGCCGCATAACAACAATAACAGCTGATTTGATTTCTCAACCACATAAGAGCAGTCGGTGTTTTAAGTGACACCGACTGCAATATGCCCTGTTCCTATCTCAGTAGATGGATTTTTATTCATTCGAATACATACATATATGCAAAACATTTCACTGCTGCCACTGATTTGAATTTGTAAACAAATATGAAATGTATGCTGAAACATTAAGAAATATATTATAACATATAACATTCTTATTTTTACCATTAACCCAAAAGTGAATATGCCCATATTGTTAGGGTACCTAGTATGAAAAGTAGCAAAAGACCAAATATTCTTGCTGGGTCGAAATGAAATGATCGCACACATGCACCAGTGTACGTGAATGCATGAACACGCATACATATAAAGAAGAATTCAAGCGCAGAGCAACCTTCTTGAAGATGCGCCACTCTGCGACTGAACGAGCGAACTCTCGCAATCAGTGTGCGGCATAAGAATGAGAGAGCGAAGAGAGAGAGAGAGCCGCGAGAGAGCGACGGGGCCCGCCGCTAACAGGCCTGGGGCCTGTCGCTAAGAAATTTTTGTGTCCATTTTCGTTGTATGAAATGAGTAGTCTATATGTTGTATGGTTAGTGGCACAACCAACAAGCTCCTTTCAGAGAAGAGCACGATAGGAATGCCTATGGCTACCTTCTAGCTTTACAAAAAATCCGAAACACTGCGTCTCGCCATGGACCGGTGGAAAGACCTTTCCACCTGTGCGGTAGCGAGACTAAAACATATCACTTCTGGTAGGGGCCTTGACGGGTCACTGTCTTATAGGCAGACACGCAACACGCCTAGGCGTACAACATTTCGATTTCTGTAGAAGCAGCAGATTTGAGGAAGAGGAGGAAACGATACAGCACCTTCTGTGTCATTGCCCCGCTTTAAATAGGAGAAGACTTAGGTTTCTTGGTCAACCTCTCCTACTCAATCTGTCCGAGACATTCGACATAGAGATCCCAGCTCTGCTTAAATTTATTTTGTCCACACAATGGTTCATTATCGAAGATCACCCTAGGGAAAACTTTCGTTAAAGCTATAGCAGCCGATGCAGTAAAATTTGGGGACTATTTCAGAGACCTGTTGACACCAATTGATATCGTAAACCCGTTTCATTTTGCAACTCCATATATCGAAAATGATATACTAGATGGGGCTGTCACCACGCAATAAATAACAAATATTGTACTAAAACTAAAGAAGAGGAAAGCACCTGTGCTCGAGTCCCTTCAGAATTTTTCAAATTTGCCACTTGCAGAAGGAATTAACAAAATCATGGAAACAAGGAGTGTTCCGGATGGGTTTAAAAAATCAGTAACATTCCCAATATACAAAAAAGGCGACCCGCAAATAGTTGGCAATTACAGAGGAATATCATTCCGGAATGCGACTGCACAAGTTTTCTCTGCCGTGCTTCTTGAGAGCCTAAACCAATGGGTTGATGAAACCGACCGGCTAATAGAGTTCCAAGCAGGGTTTCAGAAAAGTATATTCTACCATCGATAATATATTCAGCGTCACCAGTATCTTCAGAAAATATATTGATAGCGGACGTAAGCTTTACGCTTTTTCGTCGATTTCAGTGCAGCATTCGACTCGATCGACCGAAAGGCACTAATTTTTAAATTGAGCAATTTTGGCATTTCGACTAAATTTCTTCAAGTCCTCGAAAGCATGTATAATGGAAATGAAGCAGCCGCATGCAATGGAGAAATATTATCAAATTGCTTTCCCACAGAGTCGGGTGTCAAGCAAGGTTGCTTGTTGAGTCCACTTTTGTTCTCGATCTATCTCAATGATGTATTGGACTATCTACCGGAAGGCATTTACATAAATGGTATCGAGATAAAGGCCGAAGCCGATGACATTGTTGTGTTAGCAGAATCGCCAAAGAAAATGCAAAAAATTATGCGCTGCAGGTATTCTGCAAAACTTGGGGCCTTAAAATTAATACCGAAAAGTCATAGATCCTAGTTTTCAAAAAACACTGGAGGAGACTGTCCTTAGACGAAAAGTGGTATTTGGGAGAGACTGCTGCTTTTAAGGTGAGTGCAAACAATAGCTACTGATAGCAACGGAGTGATTGTGTGGTTTTAATTAGTGAGAGCGAACCAAATTTGAACCCCAAAACGGAGGAAGACTCCGTCTGCATCGTGCCACAAATTTGGCCAACATCGAAAATTGGGAAAATTTTACAACTCCCCCACAAGGTGCCAGTCCCTCTTGGTAATTAAATACTTTTTTTTCGCTTCTCTTTGGATTTTGTTACATTAGACCAATTTCTTCTCTTGAGAATTGGCACCCAGTCCCATAGCTCAAAAGCTCTTTGGTGGTCCCAGTACCTAAAGAGAAGTGGGAAAGATCAGCTGACGCTGCTCCAAACGAATGATCCAGCCAGATTTTGTAGGCAGAGCGAGCAGGCAGTCCATAAAGCTGTAAAGCCATCCCAAACGCAAACTGGCAGCTGAAAGCTCAACTCGTGTCTCCGTTGCTGCTTGAGCCTATCATTACTTTCGCCAAGATCAGGCCAACTCATTGACCAGTGTCCACAGCCGCTTGCCAGTGCGATCTCGAGGAGGACATCGTGAAAATTCCGCCAGAACAGATGCTCGAATCATTATTTTTTTTGTGTGTAAAAGTGAACCAACTACAAGTGTGGGGTTATGTTGTACCCAAATCGACTCCCTGAATTTCGTTGATGTTGCCATTACCTCAATAGAGTCAATGCAACCATTCAAGCCAACACCCTAGTTTAGTGCATTCTTTTGGTTAACGTAAATATCTGCAATCATAAAAATGACAATTCCTAATAATTGGAGCTAAAGAGAAACACAAGCTTTTTCCCACGAAAAAGATCGTTTTTGTATTGTATCGTTTTGTGTATTGGCTTTGGTTGGTTTCTCCAAATCTCTTAACAAAATACTAGAGGTTTGAAACCAACCGACACCGAGAATTGGTTTTGGGTTGGAATTTGGTTGGAAGAGATTTGTGGACACCTACGTCGGCTAAATTCACCGCTAAAACTATTTTGATAAGTAAAATTAGTTTTGGAAATGTAAACTACATTATTTTACTGGATAGGCTGCATCAAATAAATAACATGTTTAATTTGATTTAATATGTTACGAACCTGTTTCTGCTACTTTGGGCTAGGCCGGCTAACTCAGTCCATTCAGGGCGGGATCTTTCCCGATGCCCACAGGTCGTACAATCTCAGCCAACAGCGCATCTCTGCCACAACAATTTAAAAAAAACATTAAAACACACTAGCGGGCTCTAGCGAGGACAATTGCAAATGGAGACCGGCAGTGAGGTTTTGATGACACACCTCTGCGCACCCACCCTTCCAGTGACCACGAAACGGCAACATTTACCTGATCACCCTGCCACATATCCGGGTCAGCCTAATCCATGGTCATGGAGATCTCCCTCCTCCCCCCTACTTCAAGACTTAAGCCAAACACGCGCCGGTTTATCCAAATATTGATTTTTTCCTTTTTAAATTTACTCCCAGCGCCCAGCAAGAATTTTTGCTCTGGGGACCCAAAAATGCCAGGCAGAGCTAGCGGACTGCAATCATGCGCAGCGGAAAAATTCGCCGGAGCCCCAAAAGGGACGACCTCGAGGATACGGGACTTTCTCCAATCACTGGGAGATAGCCGCCATAAGATCCGGCCGGTCCCTGGGTTTTATTGGGCCCAGACGGCCACAAGGAACGGACTCACTTTGATATTCCTTGCTCTGGATCTTGCGTTTCCCTGAAGAACTCGGGATTTGGCTCCTCTCTGATGCACTGGACGCCGACGTTGCCCCATCTAAGACTCCTCCGGATGCTTCCCTCCCTCAGATGCTGGGCTTTCTTGACTCTCGCTTAGCCTTACTGCAACCACAAAAACACTAACTTCGACTTTTTTCCTTTATATTTACTCTAAATTTAACTCACTTTTATATTTCAATTTAATTGCCAGAAAGGCGGCTTCCAAAAATTATTACGAGACATCTCCTGGAGAATAGGCTCCAATTCTTCCAAGAGTGGGAACTGATCGGCAGTGAACTAGATGTATATATTAACATATCGGACCCCAACTCATGGAAAAAGTCTCATATGGACATTATTGAAAAAATGTATGACTCAACAAGGAACTCCTTCAGAATTTTGGCTGAGCAAAGCACCACCCGAACGAGCTTTAAAACTCTAAACTTAGGCCTGGGAGACCTAAACTATTTCAATGATGAAAATACACTGCAACATATCAGCCTAATATGTCGAGCTCGAACGGAAATGCTACCTCTCAACCATAAGCATCACATGGAGACGACTAACACGCAATGCACCTTATGCAACCTCGGAGCTGTTGAAGATGTGCTACATTTTATCGCAATGTGCCCAATTACAAGCGAAATTAGAAGTCTGCATCTTAAGCAACGCTTTTTGAATACCGAAGAAGTCAAGGACTGGTTAAATGGGAAAGACTGGAAGGCGCTCGCAAACTTCATTTGTCACGCTCTCAAATATAGAGGGCAAATATTGGCAGAATATTTTTAAATTATAAACATACATAATCGCTATACTTACATATTTAAGAAAACATTAAATAACACAAATCTGGCTGACGGCTATAGCCATTGCCTCACACACTAATAATTGAAATACTTTATATCTTAAAATTCATCATTGTAAAATTCACTTTGTAATAAAACCTACCTAGCTACCTACCTACCTATTTCAATTTAATTAAATAAAATTTTTCAATAAATGCGCGGCACATAAACAATTTACTTGAGCTGATTATCTTCGCCTCTTGGGTTTTAGCTTTGGGCGGCTCATCCACGTTTGCCTTCTACCAACTTGAATTAAATTTTTTTCAGCGACGATCGTCTGTGCGCTCTGCCCGACTTTTATGGAATATTTCACCGGCCACCCAACTGACCCCCCTATATAGGCCACTTCTCCCGCCATTTGTGCCTATCCCAACATACCGGGTCGATGGCCTGATCTAAGGCCATGGCCTGATTTTTAATTCGGGTGTGGGTGGGAAAGAGACTGCATCTGTATTGCATTCTGAGAGCGGCTTTCGCCTCTCATTTGAATTTGAATGCAGTACACTACCTTCCCGACAGAGGGCTCTTCGCTGCCATTTCCCCTCACCAGCTGTGCTACCAGATCATTTTAATCGGCGCTGCGCCGCTATTCGATCTATCGATAACGCGGAATGTTACACCATGCGAAAATTCTCCAGACGCCGCCATAAGCCCGCATCACCAAGAATATTCGCACGCATTCCACGGAGCATCCAACAGCCGGCCTACCCTACAAACCACGCCTATATTCTCCCCAGTGCCCAACGTAGGGTCACACCCACTTCATCGTTTCATCTTCATCGGTAAGACGATCCCAATTTGACGGCGCTCCTACCAATACTTCCAAAACCCACTTCTTCGCTCTCACACAGACACAATACATATGTACAGCCAGTTGTTTACAGGCGGTTGTTTACATGCGGATGAGAACACACATACATTATCAGGTACGTGTTTATGAATGTAAACAAAACTAAGAAGTTTTGATTCTTTGTGGACAATTTCCCTATTTACAGCCGCAGATCTTTCGCATGGAAAACCCCAACCGACTTCCCCGCCAGATCTTCCAACTCGTAGGCATTGCTACCTACGGGACGAACCACCCGACAACGCACAAATTTGGGGGCGAATGTAGCATTGAAATTGTGTGCGAAATTGCTTAAGACGAAGTTGCGCCTCAAAATTTCCTGTCCAGGCGTCGCATAGAATCTTCGAGCTCGCTTGTTGTATCTCTGGCGGCTTTGTTCATATGCTTTGTGAAGATTGCTGCTGATCAACTCCCGAATATTTTCCCTCTTGCTACGCGGCTCCATGGTGGTCACCTCGTGATCCGTCAGCGACTGAAGCTTCCGCGCCAATTTGTAGCTGGATCCGTTCAAATACATG
This sequence comes from Lordiphosa collinella, assembly GCA_018904265.1. Lineage (NCBI taxonomy): Eukaryota > Metazoa > Arthropoda > Insecta > Diptera > Drosophilidae > Lordiphosa > Lordiphosa collinella. The sequence continues at coordinate 133,572 of JAEIFV010000275.1, forward strand.
TGTTGCCCGAATACGGCAAAGAAAGGCGTGACGCCAGTTGCCTCATGCACCGCGTTCCTTATGGCCACCTCGATTTCAGGTAAGTAAGCATCCCAATCTCTATGATCTTGGCCCAAATAGGTGCGGATCGCTGCCAGCACAGTTCTGTTCACTCGCTCAGCAGCATTGCTCTGTGGCGAGTATACTGGTGTTTTGATGTGATTAACCCCAAACGCCTCGATCATCTCAGCGAAGGTCTTGGACACGAACTGCTTGCCATTATCGGAATGTATGGTTTCCGGCACCCCGAACTTATAAAACACCTCATGAACCAGGAATTCAACCACACTGCTGGCCTTGGCCTCAGGCATCGACTTTAAAAAGGTAAATTTTGAATAGTGGTCGACCACCACAAACACCCAAGCCTGACCACGTTTAGATCTTGGATATTTTCCTAAGAAATCAATATACAATTTCTGAAATGGTCGTTCGGTCACCACTTCCTCGCCTATGTCTACCTGCAAGCGATGATTCGGCGCTTTTGTCTCCTTACAGCGCTGACATCGGCGTACGTAATCCTGTACCTGAGTGATCATATTTGGCCAATAATATAGCCTTCGGAGTAGATGCAGCGTTTTCTTAATGCCCCCATGAGCTGCTTTGACGTCCATATGAGCCTGATCTATGATTCCAGCCGTTAAGGAATTTGGCACCCATAACTTCCAAACAGTCCCCTCGACCTAATCCTCAAGACGCTCAAATCCGACCTTTTTATATATCGCCTTGCCTCTGACTTGTAAATCGGGTAATAATTCCTTATTTTGTTCAATCTCTTCCCGCAGCTGACGATAATCTTCCGAGTCGAATTCTGTGGTCTGAAATCCCAGCATTGTTTGTGGGTCCGCCTCCAGCTCTTCCACGTATCGCGACAGCGTATCGGCCACAACGTTCTCAATGCCTTTTCGATGCTCGATTTCGAAATTGAATGCTTGGAGCTGCAAAGACCATCTTGCCAATCGACCACTTAAATCTTTAAGTGACATTAGCCACTTCAAACTCGCATGGTCGGTTATCACTGTGAACGGCATGAGTTCTATACAAGGGCGAAATTTTTGAATGGCCAAAATTGCAGCCAGGCATTCTTTTTCCGTCACGGAGTAGTTAAGCTGATGGCGATTTAGCTTGGCGGAAAAAAATGCTATCTGCCGCTCTCCTGCTGTTTCATCCCGCTGTAATAGAACTGCTCCCACTCCTGCATGTGACGCATCGCATTGGACATAGAAATGTCTGCTAAAGTCGGCATGGACTAACACCGGGGCCCGTGTCAAAGCGAGTTTCAGTTTTTCTACTGCTTGTACTGCCTCTTCATTCAAAACAAACTTTCTTCCTCCTGTCTTTTTAAGGGTATCCGTCAACGGAACTGACAATGAGGCAAAATCTCGTATAAAGCGGCGATACCAACCAGCTGTTCCTAGGAAGCTTCTAAGCTCGCGCACGGACTTTGGTACTGGAATTTTTAAAATCGCTGACACTCGATCTGGATCCATTCTAATCGTGCCCCCGCCCACAATAAATCCCAAGTATTTTAGGTTTTTAAAACAGAAATTTGATTTCTTTAATCCTATTGTCAAATTTGCCATTTTCAGATTGTGGGCTACCTGCCTCAAATACTGCATGTGGGTTGCAAAATCAGCCGAGATGATGAGCAGATCGTCTAGATAAACGAACACATTAGTTCTTAGCTCCGATGGAATGACCTTATCCATCAATCGACACAAACGCTGGGAGGCGTTGCACAGCCCGAACGGCATCATTGTAAATTGGTATAGCGGTCTCCCGCTCACGGAAAAGGCTGTGTATGGCTTGCTCGCCTCGTCCATCTCGATCTGCCAGTACGCATACTTGAGGTCCACACTCGATATGTAGTGTGTTTGCTCGATTCTTGAGAGAACGCCTTCGATGCTCGGCAGCGGATATGCATCCTTCACTGTCTGTTTGTTGAGCTTGCGAGCATCGAGACAAAATCGATTTTTGTCGGGACGACGCACAACTGTCGTACGATTGCTCCATGGGCCATCACTGGGTTCGATCACTCCCAATGCAAGCATCAGGTCTACTTCAGCCCAAACCAATTCTTGCATGGCAGGCGAGAGCGGATAATGTCGGTCTTTGACTGGTTCCGCTCCATCTATTAGCTGGATCGTGTGCTTTTCTAAGGATGTCCTACCCAATTCAACCTTTTCAAAAGCCAAAAAATCTTTCTTCACTGCTTCTAATTCTTTATTTTCTTCTTCTTTCAGCTCCCATGCTTCAGTCTCGGGCTTCGGACACTCCTCATCCACCTCGAAACAGTGTTCCATTTGCGTAGCTAACACCTCTTCAACCAACCTCACGGATGAAACAGATTCCTTCGGATCAATGATGGCGGGTGCCAATGCGAATGCCTGCCAAAAATCGACGCCAAGGTACAGCTCATGTTCCAGTCCTGGACAGATATAAAACATTATCTCTCTGGATAATGCTCCATATTCTACTGAGAGATTCACCCGTCCGATGATTGATCTGTCTTCTCCTGCTGCCGTACGCACCGTGGATACATACTTCGCCATCTCTATGCCCAATTCTGCTATGAACGCGCGACTGTTTCGCCCCAAGATGCTTACAGTTGCTCCAGTGTCTAAGAGTCCCCGGATTACCTTGCCTTGAATGGTCACTTCGGCAAAGGGTCTTGGATCGGTGTCTGCACTCCGGTATACTGCCTCCACTACTTGTTTTCGCGTTTGTCGACGTTTACGAAATCGAGCTCGAGCCTTTTTCACTCTCATGGTCACCATCCGCATGCCTTCCACGAGATGTTCTCCAAAAATTCTGTTCCGAGCAGCCAAATATGCCCTCATCCTTTCCTCGGCCGGTAAGAAACTAATCCTATTATTATTTTGAATATTTATGCGATTATTACTGTTATTTATTTGAATTTTAGCTATTTCCGCGGGGGTGCTATCAACGAGCGCGGCTCTCCCGCTTTGACTGCGCTCGATCTTGCGTTTTCCGCACAGTTGGGACAAGTTGGGCTGAACACGTCAGGTCTTCCGCATCGAAAACAAAATATCCGCCGTTCCTTGGCGAGACAATCGCGAAATCTGTGATCGGGTTGACCACAATTCCAACAAGTCAGCTTGTTGTTGGGCAATAAACGCGTCTCCTCCACCGTTTCCGTCACTAAACCTTCCTGCTCATCGATATCGGCCACTATTTCATTCACACGATTATTCGTGGCGAACTTTTGCGCTGTTCTATATGCGGGGCGTGGCTCGCGTCTGCCGAAATTTGCCTCGACTTCCAGGCATTCCTCCCTGAGTTCTTCCACATTGCGGACCCGCAATGCATAAACGAATCGGGCTACTTCCTCGGAAAGTCCTTTTTTAATGATTTGGACCATCTTTATTTCTCCTAGTCTTGCCCTTAATCGACGTATGGCGTGAAAATATTCTTCAATTGATTCATCAGCCCGCTGTCTTCTATCATGGAGTGCTCTCAAACGTTGAAACTCGTCTCCCATTCCTCGGAATCTTGTGATCAGCTTTTCCTTCAGATCATCCCATGTCTCTGGAGGAGTTTCCCTTACAAATTGCCAATACCATTCTGATGCCTGGCCCTTTACAAGATGGTAAAAATTTTTAAGTACTTCCCCCCAAGAGCACTGGCATTGTTTCTTTAGGAATTCGATTCTGAAGACAAAGTCTTCCACGGTCATTTTATTGGGATCACCATCAAAATAAATTTCCCATTTCTCTACTCGTCCCCACCAGACTCCTCGCCTCGCGTTATGTTCGCTGCTCGCGCTAATCTGATCCATATCTGGATTTAGATCAGGCGGGTCATCTAAATGTCGCGCATCCGGTCCTAGTTCATGGCGCATTATATTCTCCGGGTTTAGAAAGCGTTGGTTCTCCCTTGACTGAGGACTGGTTCTGCATTGATCTCTACTCCGAATCGGCTTTGGTGGTACTGCCGGCAGACCAATTTGAGCAGACCCAAATTCCGAACTGGTCCGTTTTTTGATCGCTCCAGTCCGCCTCTCAAAGCCGCCGTCCATGTCAACATCTCGTGGCGCCTGCATTTGCGCGTTTATGGCTTCTACGGTTTGTCTAAGCGGCAGTAGGACGTCGTTAATCGACTTCGTCCACTCTAAAAAGCCTCTGGTGACTTCTTCTCGCAACGTTTTGCTGATGGTATCTGCCAGCGATCTTTGGTAAGTTTCTTGTCCTTGACCCAAAGCCATATTAACTGCTGAGGTAATTTCCGGCGGAATCGCAGGAACTTGAGCTCCGCCATTCCAGCTGTCGTCCTTAACCTGTTGTGGGCTACTCATGTCTGCGTTGCTTGGTACTCGCCCTTGTCGGATATTTGGCGGGGGAGTCCTAGCTAGTCCTCCTCTTAAATCAAGTCTTGACCTCAAATTATAATCTTGGCCCTTTCCTCCCTTCATCTATTTCCTACTCTTACTGAACTTTTATTCCTTCAATTATGCTAATTTTACTAATTCTCTTTCCTTTTCTTTCTTTTAGATCTTGTTAATGGATATTTTATACACCTACAACCACAACTTTAACACAGATATTTATTTTTTTTTTATATGAATTCGACCAATAACATAACAATGAGGGGGAAAAAGGTGACTCCGACCGGAACCAACCCGAATATGTGGTTTTCTGCGCTTTTTTTTGCTGTCTCCGATTTCCTGTCCAACCAAGCTGCGAGAAATATCGACTACTTCACTCTTCCTTACGGAAGACTGAGAGTTAAGATTTCTCACCATTTTTTTAAGTTTTCTTTATCACTTCTTGGTTCGGATCGAATTGACCGGCCTGTTGTAATTTCTGGATGCATCTCATGTTCAACTTACGGTCGCATGGGCCACCCAGATATTTTCAACAGGTCGTCCAACAAGATCTTCGAACGGAAGAAAAAAAATTGCCCCTTCTTTTCAGCTCATCTCCTCATCTTTAGCCACCATCCTCAGATGATTCGATGGCTTCAAGGGTCACCTCTCATGTCAGATAAGTGATCCCTTTTTACCTTTTCATATCTATAATTATTTTGTGCTGCTTTCTTCCTCCCCAGGTCGTTCCAAGTTCGAGCAATTTTGGGTTCCGTTTTGTAATATACCCCAAAGCCTTCGTTCCTTTCCTGACCTGGCTCGGAAATAGCCTTTTGGGTGAGATGCCTTCTCTCGACCGGTTTATTTATTTTTTTTTTAACTTGAAACCTTTATAAGGGCCGGATTGGCACAGATGCCCCTTTTGAGGAGCGCTCTGTCGTACCCCAATCCTTTTTCTGGCTTCAGTTGGGCGCCATACTGTTACGAACCTGTTTCTGCTACTTTGGGCTAGGCCGGCTAACTCAGCCCACTCAGGGCGGGATCTTTCCCGATGCCCACAGGTCGTACAATCCCAGCCAACAGCGCATCTCTGCCACAACAATTTCAAAAAAAAAACATCAGAACACTCTAGCGGGCTCTAGCAAGGACCACTGCCAATGGAGACAGACAGCGAGGTTTTGATGATACACCTCGGCGCACCCACCCTTCCAGTGACCACGAAACGCCAACATTTACCGGATTACCCTGCCACATATCCGGGTCAGCCTAATCCATGGTCATGGAGATCTCCCTCCTCCCCCCTACAACTTACAATTTAATGCACAATAATTTCGCACAAGCCTTCATACCAAAACACAAAATTTTTAACTAATGACTAACAATAATTTCCTAACATATTTTCCTATATTCTTTTAGGTTTTAATTTAAGTAATTATATATATATATTTTTGTGACCAAATTTACTTAATATAAATTTTTTTATCATCTTTTCTTTTCTGGGTTCCGCCGCCCGAGCTAAGATGTGACCAAAGCCACCAAGGGGATTTTTGAGTGCTTACTGGATATAAATAAATTCAGCCTACTCGCCTATGCTAGATTGTGGGATTCATTTTCCCAATTTCACCAATCTACAGTACTCCTACCTATCCTGATGGAGCTCCAAATGGGACAGATAAGTGGACTATTAAATTAAATTATTAAATTTAAACTATTAAATTTTTTTCTTCCCTCATAGGTGACCAAGGCTTCGCAAAATATGCAGATCAATATGTCCCCCTGGTCCAGGTCAGATCCGAGCTCGTACTCGGGCCGTATTGTATGTACAAAGATATATATATGAATTTAAATATAAATATAAATCCCTTCCCACACAGATTCCCCTCTATAACTAGACTTAAGCTAAATACGCGCCGGTTTATCCAAATGTTAATTTTTTTCTTTTTAAATTTACTCCCAGCGCCCAGCAAGAATTTTTGTCCTGGGGACCCAAAAATTCCAGGCAAAGCTAGCGGACCGCAATCATGCGCAGCGGACAAATCCGCCGGAGCCCCAAAAGGGACGACCTCGAGGATACGGGACTTTCTCCAATCACTGGGAGATAGCCGCCATAAGATCCGGCCGGTCCCTGGGTTTTATTGGGCCCAGACGGCCACAAGGAACGGACTCACTTTGATATTCCTTGCTCTGGATCTTGCGTTTCCCTGAAGAACTCGGGATTTGGCTCCTCTCTGATGCACTGGACGCCGACGTTGCCCCATCTAAGACTCCTCCGGATGCTTCCCTCCCTCAGATGCTGGGCTTTCTTGACTCTCGCTTAGCCTTACTGCAACCACAAAAACACTAACTTCGACTTTTTTCCTTTATATTTACTCTAAATTTAACTCACTTTTATATTTCAATTTAATTAAATAAAATTTTTCAATAAATGCGCGGCACATAAACAATTTACTTGAGCTGATTATCTTCGCCTCTTGGGTTTTAGCTTTGGGCGGCTCATCCACGTTTGCCTTCTACCACCTGCCCGACTTTTATGGAATATTCCACCGGCCACCCAACTGACCCCCCTATATAGGCCACTTCCCCCGCCATTTGTGCCTATCCCAACATACCGGGTCGATGGCCTGATCTAAGGCCATGGCCTGATTTTAAATTCGGGTGTGGGTGGGAAAGAGACTGCATCTGTATTGCATTCTGAGAGCGGCTTTCGCCTCTCATTTGAATTTGAATGCAGTACACTACCTTCCCGACAGAGGGCTCTTCGCTGCCATTTCCCCTCACCAGCTGTGCTACCAGATCATTTTACTCGGCGCTGCGCCGCTATTCGATCTATCGATAGCGCGCAATGTTACACAATCATAAAAATGACAATTCCTAATAATTGGAGCTAAAGAGAAACACAAGCTTTTTCCCACGAAAAAGCTCGTTTTTCTCTCACTTGTGGTACAACAGAACATGTGTCTTATAAAAGCTAATCCGCTCTTGCTGTAATCTATATACGGCGGGGGTGTCCTGGAAATCTCTAGAGATTTTGGCTTCGGTTGGTTAGCAAATCGCTCGAAAAATCCGTCGGTGTCCCAGAACTTGGAGAGATTTCATTTTCTTATTAAAAAGTCTAGTCAGAAGGTGTATGTATAAGATTATGGTCTAACTACAAAAACAGGGCTGCGTCGCTCGCAAATAAATAACAGATTTTGTTCATAACAGTATTGATGGTTTCAGACTTGCCAGCCCTGTTTGTGTCTTTGCTAAGTTCTCTAAGTTTGCGTATGTTAGGGAAGTCGCATTGGTTGGTTTGAGTATTGGCTTTGGTTGGTTTCTCCAAATCTCTTAACAAAATACTAGAGGTTTGAAACCAACCGAAAGAGATTTCTAGGACACCGAGAATTGGTTTTGGGCTGGAATTTGGTTGGAAGAGATTTGTGGGACACCTCCGTCGGTGTCCTAGAAATCTCTTTCGGTTGGTTTCAAATCTCTAGTGATTTAGGTAGAGATTTTGCTAAATTCACCGCTAAAACTATTTTGATAAGTAAAATTAGTTTTGGAAATGTAAACTACATTATTTTACTGGATAGGCTGCATCAAATAAATAACATGTTTAATTTGATTTAATATTGAAATTAGCTTGTTAATAATTTTTCGCAAAACCAACCGAAGGCTGCCATATCAATCAAAACCGTCGTGCCATTAGATGGCGCCACCGACCTCACAAGCGCCGCATGGGAAATTCAACAACAACAAACGTGCCAAGGGCTGGCAAATTCTGCTCAATGATTGGCGCGCAAATATTTTAAATTTAAATTATAATATTAGCATGAATCATTAAACTTATGCAACAACTAACAGATTTCATTTAACATAATTTTAATTAAAAACTAATATAAGGGAAATTTTTTGCGCGTGATGCAGCCCTGTTTTGTGAGATGGACAATTATTTTGAACCCAATTGGACCAATTCTCTTTCCCACTAAGAAAATGAAATCTCTTGAAGTTCTGGGACACCGACGGATTTTTCGAGCGATTTGCAAACCAACCGAAGACAAAATCTCTTGAGATTTCCAGGACACCCCCGATAAAAACCAATTTTGAAACCAACACCAACCGAAAGATCTTTCAGCGTGGGATTTGTGCGGTAAGTGAAAAACCGAAAAAGGCCCCCTGAAGACGGACCCCGATGTGGGCTCGAAATATATTGTCGGGAATATAAACTAAAAGGCCGTTTTATTTTCGGATGTCGGTGTCCCAGAACTTGGAGACGGATGACCTCGAGCCAGCCCAACCAAACCTTTGAATTTTCTTGATTAATTATTGAAGTTAATCGGGGGTGTCCTGGAAATCTCTAGAGATTTTGGCTTCGGTTGGTTTGCAAAACGCTCGAAAAATCCGTCGGTGTCCTAGAACTTGGAGAGATTTCATTTTCTTATTAAAAAGTCTAGTTAGAAGGTGTGTGTATAAGATTATGGTCCAACTACAAAAACAGGGCTGCGTCGCTCGCAAATAATTGATAACAGATTTTGTTCATAGCTGTATTGATGGTTTCAGACTTGCCAGCCCTGTTTGTGTCTTTGCTAAGTTCGCTAAGTTTGCGTAAAATAGCGAAGTCGCATTGGTTGGTTTGTGTATTGGCTTTGGTTGGTTTCTCCAAATTTCTTAACAAAATACTAGAGGTTTGAAAGCAACCGAAAGAGATTTCTAGGACACCGAGAATTGGTTTTGGGTTGGAATTTGGTTGGAAGAGATTTCTGTGACACCTCCGAATGAAATTGAATAATTAAAAGGCCTAGGTTAAATTTTATTAAATTTGATTTATGTTAATTTTTGGTTAGCCAAATTCATTATGAAGTCAACTGAAATTAGGAATAAATATTTTGTTTTGAATATGACTTGCTAAGTTAATTCTTATTGGGAGCCATGAATCGTTTGAAGGGAGAAATGAGGAGTTATATATAAAGCTTCAAATATTTTTTTTGGGATCACCGGTTAAATAAAACTTAAGGAACATGGTAATCGTGGTAGGGTGGGCACCAGCTGCATCAACAACACCAGCGCAGCACCTGAAGCATAGGCTGCCACTCAGATCTTGCGCAGCCGATGCATAGAGATAGCTCTCCTTCTCTTTCTCGTCCCCTCTTTTCATCTTTTATCTATCTTACCCCCTCTATATCAGCTCGATTGCCTGTCCCGATGCAACATTTGGTTGCACGTTGCATGCTACAGATATTTCCTTAAAAAATTATTCCGACTACCGATAAATACTCCAAACAGAATTTCATATCTAGAAACTGGACTGTCACCGCTTCACATTTTTACCGCAGACAAGTACTTTAAGTAAATGCAGAAGGTTGCTCGTATGCCCGAAAATAGACTGCCTAAAATGTTGACCCAGTTTCTGCTAAGCGGACGTCATCACTTCTTTCTGGAATGGGAACTTCTATCAGCCAAGCTTTGCGAAACATTAAACCTGGATGAAAATTCAGAGTGGGAATCATGGGCCACAGAAATTTTAAAAAAGATGGAGGCATCATATAGATCATCTTTTATGAGTGAATCAGCGAGGAGCTATCAAAGAATCTACAAAGAATTGAACTACGACCTAGGAGAAAGTAATTATTTCAACGATGCGTATTCAGTGGAGCAAATTCGCACAATATTTATGACCAGAGGTGAAATGCTAAAAGTTAACTTTGTCCCAAACATACCAAGCAGCAATACAGTGTGTTCCCTATGCAATTGGAACAAGCAGGATAACATTCTTCATTTTGTGGGAAGCTGCCCAATTTTGAGGAAACACAGAATTTTACATCTTGGCAAGGCAAGACTACATCCGCACGAAATTCATCTGCTGCTTAATGTATCAAATTGGTTGATCCTTTATAATTTTGTAAGCCAAGCAACCAAGTAACGGAATCAAATAATCGAAGGGTCTTTTTAACACAGAGTAACTCGGCCAACCGAATCTCGCGCTATGAAGTTGAACAATCTGGTATCTGGGGACAACCCGGGAAGCCAGGTGTATTAGACCGAATAGCGAAGAATTTTGAAGGCAGTGGTCGACAGACGGTTAACACCAAGTCGATTTATCAATTTGAGTATTTTATATAAGAAAAAAACTTCTTGTTTAGATATCGAATTAGAATCTTAAGTATCATCTTTGTATCCAAGCTATCAATTTAAATAAAGAAGCACACTACTACTACTACAAGGTGGGCCAAAAGAAGTCATCCGATGTTGTTTGGCTTTCATTTTTTTTTTAAATAAAAAACGTATATTCCGTTTTTTTGTTTATATTTATTTGAACCTTTAGAATTTCGATCATTTCGAGAAGATGATATCGGCCAAATGGGCGCTGTTACAATTGATTGCCATACGGGCTCGTTTTATGGCATTTTTCATCACTTCGCCAAGAACTTCGGGCTGCAGATTCTCGCACTCGTGTCGAATGTTGTCCTTGAGGGCTTCCAAGGTCTCGGGCTTGGTTACGTAAACACGGGATTTCAAAAAACCCCACAAAAAAAGTCTGGAACGGTTAAGTCGGGCGATCTTGCAGGCCAGTGCATCTCTATGAGGCGACCCGGGAGCGCCGCCTTCAGAATGTCGGTGGTGGCTCGCGCAGTGTGTGCCGTTGCTCCGTCCTGTTGGAGCCACATGTCCTCCAGTCCTAATTCGTCCAATTGCGGCAGAAAAAACCCGATTAACATGACCCTATAACGCGCACCGTCCACTGTTGTCGTTTGACCAGCGGCGTTCTCGAAAAAAAATGGCCCGATGACTCTTCCAGCGTGAACGGCGCACCATGCAGTCACTTTGAGTGGGTGTAATGGCTCCTCGTGCATCACTCGTGGATTTTCGGTGCCCCAAAAGCGATAGTTTTGCTTGTTCACGTACCCGCTGAGGTGGAAATGAGCCTCATCGCTCATTATGATTTTAATCCAAGAATCGTCCATTTCGTCCTCAAGATTGAGGATGGCTTGGGCGTAGGTTACACGCGTTTGGCGGTCGACAGGCAGCAGCTGATGCACGGACTGACCTTGTACGGGAACATGCGGAGGTCTTTGACCAAAATTCGCCATAGGGACGACCGGCTGATTGTTAATTGCGAGGCACGGCGTCTAGTCGATGTTTCCGGCGACAGCTCGACATCCTCGGCAACAGCGGCGATATTCTCGGCCGAACGGGCGCTCCGGTGCCGGCCACTCTTGGCAACGTCTCGTGTGGTCCCATACTCTTCAAGGTTGGTGGCCAAACGGCGCAGTCGGTGTAGGGCGGCCGGGATATCTGCGACGAAATTCGCGCTACGCCAACACCACAGACGAATTGTAAAGCAAAAAAATAGACTCGATTATTCCGCGTTCTTGGGGAGTATATCGATCCATGGCTTGGTCACTTGTATTCTACATCTGTCTAGTCCACAAATGTAAAAACAGATCTGACTTTGGCGGCTATTTGTAAAAATAAGAGCATCTTCCGATAGGGTGACCTCTTTTGGCCCACTTGTATATACCACTAAACAAATTATTCACACCGTTCTGTAAATAGTTTTAAAAACACATTTTATTCTTTTGTATAATTTTAAAATCTTTAAATTGTAAGTTACTTAAAAAATAAAAACTGGTAGCATTTCAATTGTAGATGAAGTTTTTTTGAAATAGTTGTAATAGCTTTGTGCTCTTGCCAACAAGTCGATGAATTTGTCTAATTTAAATAAATTAAGTGTACGTAGATTTGAATTTTTACGCTCGAAGTACAGATATAGATATACAAAATTTCCAATAATTTACACTTAACTAAATAAATTAATTTACAATAATTTAATATTCATAGATAATGTATCTAGTGTATGATAAGATTTCCTTAAAATACGATTTGTTTTTTCTGTGGCATTATACAATATATAGTCTATCATTTTTTATCGTTGTCAATTTTACTCTTATCCAATGATGATGATACCATTCCGCCTCCATTGGAAGGATACAATTTTTCCAAATAATTTAATGATTCGTTCAGGAATGTCTGAAAATAGGAAGTTAGATAGTTATTGAAAGTATTGCATTAATATCAAAGTAATTAAAATACATTTTTTAGTGAAATCAAAGTTTGGATAGAAAAGATACATTGGTAAGCACTATTCTATTTGGTATTTTTATGCGACATTCACATAGATTGCAAATCTGTAACCTCATTTTTGCCAATATTTCTAATAACTTCCTCGCTACCTCAAACACAGAAGAGATAAGATAGAAAGTTAGAGTCTCTTGAGAGTGATCGACGTGCTGTTTTAATTCGAAAAAGGTCAATGCGCGTCAGCGTCTAATAGGATTTCAAAAAACAAGTTCCGTCCCTCTGCTCTTAAATGGACTATCAAAATATTAAGGGGTTTTATCTATGTTTTCAACGATATTTTTAAGTAGTGCATCATTTGAATTTGACAGATTTGCGTTTTCAGAGACTTGGTTAGGTACCTCCATTTCTGATTGTGAAACTGATTGCAGTTAAAACCAGCCAGCTATCGGAATTGATCTCTATTAATGTTCCTGAAGATGATGAATTTTTTTGCCGTATTGGTAACCTTTCCTTTATTTTCTTTATTTATTACCTTTTCCAATATCCCACCATATTCAAACTTTTTTTTTCACAAGCCAAGAGATTGAGAGGAGCTCGGCTTTGGCCCTTTGGGCCGTGTCAAGCCAAATAAAATATAGCTTGTACATATTAATATTTTTTTATAGTTGTGAACAAACGGAACTTCTTGACCTCGAGACAAATAAATTGGAAAAAAATTTTTTTTTGATAATTACGAAACATTTTGAGATATAGCTCAGCAAAAATCACATGGTCGGATCTTAATTGGTCAACTTCTCTCATACTAGCTGTGTTTTAAATTGGTACATTACCAAACAATTGCTGTCACTGACAGCACCAATGCTGTAGTCTCTAGATCTAGATCAGTGGCACTCAATCTCTGCCCGAAGATTCTTACAATGCACTGTGGTCCAGAAATCCCATTTTTTGGCCAAAACTCTGTCATTTCTACACCAGACTAGCTAGGAAGCTGAAAATTTTTACGAATTGTTCTTAAAAGATTGAACTTAGCGCACATAATTTTAAAAAAAATTAAAAAATTTTATAATTTTTTAAATTTTATTAATTTTCTGTTTTTTGGAACCAGAAACAGAAAAATCAACTTTGAATTGCTACCATTCAAAAATCGATTTGTAAAAATGTTCAAAATTTTGGCATAAAATAGCTATAAGTATTCTTAATCATTTCCGACAATCGTTTTATCCAGTTTCCCAAACAAAAAAGTGGGACTTTTGGCCAAAATTTCGGCCGGCTGGCCCAGTGTGCAATGATGAACTTGCAAACTTTCTTTCAGTGCCTGAATATACCTCTTCAAGTTTACAAATAATTAATGATTTTCTCATCCTCAACAAATGTATGTCGATTCTTATGTAAAATCACGCGCTGAATCCGAATATTTAAGTAGAACAGATTTCAAGACAGTCCAAAATTATGGTTTTTAGCATTTTTGAAAAAGATCTTCTCATTTAATTTTAAATCTCCCATTTATGAAATATCTTATAAAATTATCTTTCAATCATTTATACGTTGTTTTATTGTCAAACTTGTAGTGTGGATGCTATTTACAGAGATATCGAACATTTCGTTTCATTTTTATCGAAAATTTAAAAAATCCGTTAATTACACCGATATTTTAACTAACAAAATTTTTTTTTAAATTTCTTTCTCTTTTGGATGATGTAAACTAATATATAAAAAATTAAAAGAGTGTTTATTAATCGAAATCTGTTGGAAATTGTAGAAGTTATTAGCATTTATCTAAAAAATTAGCAATTTTAGTTTTTTCGTTCAAATGGTATTAAAAATGTCTTTGGTTCGTTTGGCCCCGCCGTTTGTGTGCACACATATTGAATTTGTTAAAGAGCTTTTAGAGATCAGCACAGACACTAGTTGTTCTGTTGTATAATGAGTTTGATCCTATTCCTTGGTAATAAAGTGACCGAAATGATCACTAGTCATGCAGTCTCATGAAAGCTTTGGAGAGCAACAAGGATATACTAAACACATGTGTTTTTGTGCAATTGGGAGAGTCGGGCACGCCACGAGCATTTCGTTCGTGGAACCACTTGTGAGTAAGGGCAAAATATACTGCCACCCCTGCATATAAGACTGGGTTTGTTTAAAAATTTTGTGAAGGCTTTACAAAAAGACGGTGAGGCATTTGCATATTTGAAGAGCGTGTTCCTTAACTAATCCTAGTCAAAAATCAAAGAGGGTGTGTTTGTTGGGCCGAAAGTTAAAAAAACTTTTGGAGGACTCCAAATTCAATTCAATGTTGTCCAAGGACAAGGAATTAAGACAAAATATGTAAATTTTGTATATTATATTAATGTTTTTACAGGAGTGAAAATTTCGCTATAATTAATTTTTTGGATTTCTCCCTTGAAAACCTCGTCGATGAGAGTCAAGAGCATACTGAACGATTTGCTCAGGATATAAATATTATGGAATTACGCAATCAAGGATTTTGGCATAAGGCCATGTCGGGTGACTTTTGATGGTTTCTCACGCGAGATGAAAACTGTGCACACAATCGGCGCGCCGTTCCTGTTTTCCTATATGATTGGAAATAAAGCTTTATCGACTGCCAATGATCTTGGAATGATTTTTTCACCTCAAATAGAGCTTCAATCCAATTTTTACAAAATTTATGTTCACTGCTCTAGTTCGTCCTAAGATTGTATACTGATAGTCCGTCTGGTGGAGCTGGTAATTGTAGTATTCAGCTCGGCAAGAAACTATATTTTGGAAGACTGCTTTGAAAAAATGTCGGAAAGTAGGTTGGTAAATTTCGGAATATGTCGAATATGTAAAAATACCTTGGGTCCAATCTAATTTTTTTTATGAAACGAATTTATATGCACTCAGAAATGATTTTGGAACAACCGGTTCAAAATATGATTTTGAATAAAGTCCGGGGTCTAGTCATCAGACTTCGTATTTATAAGTTTTTGATGCTTTTTTTCAAGATTTCACCAGTTTACCCTACCCATTCTGTTGTTTTTTGAACATGAAAAATAGGGGAAGTTAACTTCGGCTCGGCCGAAGTTTTGTATACCAGCTTCCATTGAAAAAAGTTTTTCTAAGTATACTTTTTTGACCTTACTTTTCTATGGGATCTATACTATATAGATGTCTGATTTCGACCAAACTTTGTAGGATTGTGTAAAAGTATATAAAATAAGTGTATGTCATTAAAAACAAAAAAAAAATTTTCTCACTAGAACTAGTTTTTCGACCGATCGTTCCTATGGGAGCTATATGCTATAGTCATCTGATTTCTACCCAACTTTGTAGAATTGTGTAAAAGTATATAAAATAAGTGTATGCCAATGATAAGGACGTTTTCATTGAAAACAAAAAAGTTTTTCTCACTAGAACTAGTTTTTCGACCGATCGTTCCTATGGGAGCTATATGCTATAGTCATCCGATTTCGACCAAACTTTGTAGAATTGTGTAGAAGTATATAAAATAAGTGTAGCCAATATGTTTTCAAAGTTTTACGTTTTCCGACGTTCCCTATAGTCATCCGATTCTACCAACTTTTAATATATTTGTTGCCAATGATAAGGACGTTTTCATTAAAAAAAAAAAGTTTTTCTCACTAGAACTAGTTTTTCGACCGATAGTCATCCGATCCAGCCGGTTCCGACAAATGTGCAGCTTCGTGCAAAGTTTGGTGAGGATAGCTTTAAAACTGACGGAGGAGATAGCATAGAAACAGACGGACAAAAGGACAGACGGACAGACGGACAAAGCTAAATCAACTCAGCTCGTCATGCTGATCAAGAATATATATACTTTATGTGGTCAGAGATGCTTCCTTCTATGCGTTACAAACATCCGGACAATTTTATAATACCCTCTGCAAGGGTATAAAAACGTTGTACATATCAAGTTTTAATAAATAAATAATTATTTCATTCCATATATGCACAGCTCTTCTAGAATGTTGTGTCACCGATTCTTTCACAATTTTATCCTCCCTTTTTTCACTTTTTGGAACGGAATGCGGTGGACACTATTTATATTCTTTTATGGCGTTTGAAAACTTGGTGTTTATTTTAATAGATTTTTGTAAGCTGAACACGAATCTGTTTTCGAAAATGCTCCATCACGCTTAGATTTTTATTAATTTGAGTTCAAAGTTTCTTAAAATGACTTTTTAACCCTTTCTGGGATCGTTTTGTGAGGATTATGAACTATTCTTTCAACTCTTTTATATTTTATTAAACTCTTACTTCTTAGGTTTAAGATAATCTATCCCAAACAGTTCTGCGATTTATTTAAGCTAAGATAAAGCCTTTTGAAATCTAATAAAACGTCCACAGCTGATTTTTTTTTGTGCTGAACACGAATCTGTTTTCGGTATAATTTCTCACGTCTAAATTTGTTAAAATTTTAGCTTAAAGTTGCTGAAAATGCATTTTTTGACACCCTTTATGAATTTGTGGCTCTCTTAAAGTATTATTTATAATTTTAAAAAAATAGGGGAAAGTTAACTTTGGCTCGGCCGAAGTTTTGTATACCCTTGCAGCTTCCATTGAAAACAAAAAAGTTTTTCTAACTAAGACTACTTTTTGGACCTTTCTTTTCTATGGGATCTATACTATATAGAAGTCTGATTTCGACCAAACTTTGTAGGATTGTGTAAAAGTATATAAAATAAGTGTATGCCAATAAAAAGGACGTTTTCATTAAAAACAAAAAAAAAAATTTGCTCACTAGAACTAGTTTTTCGACCGATCGTTTCTATGGGAGCTATATGCTATAGTCATCTGATTTCTACCCAACTTTGTAGAATTGTGTAAAAGTATATAAAATAAGTGTATGCCAATGATAAGGACGTTTTCATTGAAAACCAAAAAGTTTTTCTCACTAGAACTAGTTTTTCGACCGATCGTTCCTATGGCAGCTATATGCTATAGTCATCCGATTTCGACCAAACTTTGTAGAATTGTGTAGAAGTATATAAAATAAGTGTATGCCAATGATAAAGATGTTTTCATTCAAAACAAAAAAGTTTTTCTCACTAGAACTAGTTTTTCGACCGATCGTTCCTATGGCAGCTATATGCTATAGTCATCCGATCCAGATGTTTTCATTCAAAACAAAAAAGTTTTTCTCACTAGAACTAGTTTTTCGACCGATCGTTCCTATGGGAGCTATATGCTATAGTCATCCGATTTCTACCAAACTTTGTAGAATTGTGTAGAAGTATATAAAACTAGCAAATATCCCGGCTTGCTTCGCTGCACCGCCGTCAGTTAAGCTATTTTAACCAATAAGAGTATCAGTTTTTCTTTTCCGACTTGGGGGTGGATTTCACAAATCGGAAAATATTTGACCGTATCTTACATACATCGGCTGAAAGCAGAGATTAACTCTTATGCCCCTTCCGCGGTTAAAAATAAAGTCTCTCCTGACATTTCCGATCTTGGTGGTGAACTTTTCAAATTTAAAGCTTACAAACACAATTTGATAAAGATCGGCCAACAAATAACATTTTCTACCAATTCTCCAACCATTCTTCAAAGTTGCATTGCATCCGGATGAACGCTATAACTTTTCAAATTTCGCAGATTGTGCACCATTTTCCGCCCATTTCTTCTGCTTAAAAACCTTCCGGGCCCGATCCCCAAAGTTTCACTGAGATTAAGAATTTTGCAAATATTGCGGTTTTTGGACCATTTTCCACCTCCATGTCCACCTACAGATCCACCTCCGTGGACAGCTCCATGGCCACCTCCATGGCCACCTCCATGGCCACCTCCATGGCCACCTCCATGGCCACCTCCATAGCCACCACCATGGCCACCTCAATGGCCACCTCCACGGCCACCTCCATGGTTACCTCCATGGCCACCTCAATGGCCACTTTCAGGTCCACGTCCAGGTCCAGTGCCAGCTCCAGGTCGAGGTCCAGGTCCCGCACACAGCCAGTACAATAAAAAACGGCAGCCCGAGTTACTGTTATTTCGTTATTTCTTATACCATCCCTACAAACCAAGTTTACAGCCAATCGTATGAAAATAGGGTTTTGTCTGCTGAGTTCTCCGACCCTAAGGTCAAATTTTTCAACTTCAGAAAATAACATTACAAATTATATCACTTACTATTCTTACAAACCGAATTTCAAGTCAATCGGATGAAAAAAAAGATTTTGCATATCGAATTTCCCGGGAATTTTCCTTGCGCGCAGATTTTTCGAAATCGGGAAAATACGTATCCAACTATTTATCATACTTTGCTTACAAACCGAAATTCAAGTCAATCGGACGACAAATATAATTCTCACCATACAGGCTTTTCCGACGCTTTTCCGGGGATTTTTCCAATTTCCCATCATCGAAAAATCACATTTCAATTCATTTCACTTACTATCCTTACAAACAGAATTTCAAATCAATCCGATGAATAATAGATTTTGGCATATCGAATTTCCCGGGTATTTTCCTTGCGGGCAGATTTTCCGAAATCGGAAAAAACGTGTCCAATTATTTCGTATGCTTCGCTTACAAACCCAGTTTCAAGTCAATAGGATGAAAACAAAAATGTTCCCAATGCAAACTTTTCCGACGCTTTTCCTGGAATTTTCCGACCCTACGGTCGAATTTTCCAGCATCGGAAAATCACATATCAATTTGTTTCATTTACAGTCCTTACAACCCGAATTTCAAGTCAATTGGATGAAAAATAAAATTTTTCCCATTCAATCTTTCCCGACGCTTTTCCGGGAATTTTCCGATCCTACGGTTGAATTTTCCAACATCGGAAAATCGCATTTCAATTTCTTTCACTTACTGTCCTCACAATCCGAATTTCAAGTCAATCGGATGAAAAATAGATTTTTGCATATCGAATTTCCCGAGAATTTTCCTTGTGGGCTGATTTTCCGAAATCGGGAAAACACGTGTCCAATTATTTTGCATACTATGCTTACAAACCGAATTTCAAGTCAATCAGATGAAAAATAAAATTTTCCCCATACAAATTTTCCGACGCTTTTCCGGCTTTTCCGGGTGGAATTTTCCAAAACCCCGTCTTAGCACGCACTTTCACCACATAAGGAAACTCTTGTCCAAATTTCAGCCCTCTAGCTCTTACCGTTTAGGCTGTGCGACGGTCACCAGTCAGTCAGGTTGAACAGTTTTATATATATAGATAAGTGTATGCCAATGATAAGGACGTTTTCATTAAAAAAAAAAAGTTTTTCTCACTAGAACTAGTTTTTCGACCGATAGTCATCCGATCCAGCCGGTTCCGACAAATGTGCAGCTTCGTGCAAAGTTTGGTGAGGATAGCTTTAAAACTGACGGAGGAGATAGCATAGAAACAGACGGACAAAAGGACAGACGGACAGACGGACAAAGCTAAATCAACTCAGCTCGTCATGCTGATCAAGAATATATATACTTTATGTGGTCAGAGATGCTTCCTTCTATGCGTTACAAACATCCGGACAATTTTATAATACCCTCTGCAAGGGTATAAAAACGTTGTACATATCAAGTTTTAATAAATAAATAATTATTTCATTCCATATATGCACAGCTCTTCTAGAATGTTGTGTCACCGATTCTTTCACAATTTTATCCTCCCTTTTTTCACTTTTTGGAACGGAATGCGGTGGACACTATTTATATTCTTTTATGGCGTTTGAAAACTTGGTGTTTATTTTAATAGATTTTTGTAAGCTGAACACGAATCTGTTTTCGAAAATGCTCCATCACGCTTAGATTTTTATTAATTTGAGTTCAAAGTTTCTTAACCCTCTAACACGTAAGCCTGCCTGAAGGCACGTATTACGTTTTTGGCCTTAACAAATAAACTAACAGCTTTTCAATCGCTTAAATAATTTTTGGCGGTTGACAATAAACACACAAAACTATGAGTCTCAGCTTTGAAAGCTCTCCGAAGCTTTTAACGGGACTTATATTTCGCTATGCACAAGCCATATGTTTTTTCGCGCGTAAAATTTGTGCTGCTGTATGTTGTGTTTTGCTGTGCAAATAATAGTAAATAAAGAAAACCTATCCAGCTCATAATTTTTTTCTTGAAAGGTAAGTTCATTTACTATTAAAATTAAGTTGCAGATTTGCAAATACATAAAAGACATGCGTTGTGACAGCGAAATAGCGATACGTGCCTTGAGGCACGTTTGGGGCTCCAAGACAACTTTTTGTTGCCAGCTGATATTTCAAAATTGATTGCAATTTATGTGTTTGTTTCTGTTGATGGAGTGATTTTACTTAATAGAATTATAAATATTACTAGAAATGGCAAACCGGGTTCGGTATAAGCTGTCCGACTTGACAGATGAGCAGTTGCTCAAGATATTTGACTCAGTTCCGTCGGATGACGAAATGTTAAGCTCAAGTGACGACGAGGACGACGACATTGATATAGTGGAGGCTCTTAATA
This sequence comes from Lordiphosa collinella, assembly GCA_018904265.1. Lineage (NCBI taxonomy): Eukaryota > Metazoa > Arthropoda > Insecta > Diptera > Drosophilidae > Lordiphosa > Lordiphosa collinella. The sequence continues at coordinate 154,433 of JAEIFV010000275.1, forward strand.
CTGCATTAGAGGATGCTGAGACTGTGTCATTTATTGAGAGAAATGTTGAAAATGTCCAAAACAATGCACAGAAAGCTGAGACTTCCCAGAAAACTGCAAAAAGGCCGCGATCACCCATACCAATCAGTGAAGATTCGGCGTGCGCATCTCCGCCAAATTCTGGTGGGTTCAATGGAGCTGGTAAGCCAAATTTAATTGCTATGTTTTATTTTAGTTAATAATTAGTTTTATTTATACAGGTATTAAATCAATAACAAAAGATTCGAGTAAAATTCTGTGGCGAGAGAAATGTATGCAGTTGCATGTTAACAATGTCGCGTTTCGAGGCGATTTCTCGCTGCCAGCAGAAATAAAGGAGCTCAAAACTCCACTAGAGCTATTTTGCTATTTCTTTAATGAGAAAATCATGAATATGATCGTCGACGAAACCATGTGCGCAGCTTTAACGGATGATATTAACAATAAGTTCAAAATTAACACTGATGAGATGCACCATTACATAGGTATTTTGATGTTCATGTCCATTTATCGCTACCCGAATCTGAAGAGCTACTGGGGACAAAATGCGTTCGGACCTATACAAACCTGCATGACCCGAAGCAGATTCGAGGCAATCAAGAAGTACTTCTCGCTACGTGATGAGCGCGAACGTATCAAAAAGGGTGAACCAGGCTACGATCCTTTGTTCCGTACGCGAAAATTTGTAGACTGTCTCAACAAACGGTTTGACTCGGTGCCAAAGTATGCCCGTCTTTGTGATGACGAGCAAATGTGCAGCACAAAAATGAAGCACCACTTGCGTCAGTACATACCAAATAAGCCGCACAAGTGGGGCATCAAACTATTTGTATTGTGCGATTCATTTGGATACGCATACCGCTTTGACATCTACAGCGGTGCCGGTGATAATGTGGTCTTACCTGGTCACCCAGAACTTGGTGCTTCGGCCAACATTGTAGTGCGCTTAACACAAACCGTAGAAAGATTTAAGAATCACATCATTTACTTCGATAATTTTTATACATCTCTGCCTTTGATGGTTTATCTAAGAGCGAAAGGTATTTATAGCCTTGGCACGGTGCGTGTAAACCGTATCCCCAATTGCAAGCTACCAAACGATATTGTCATCAACAAATTGCCAAGGGGTTTTTCGACTGAGTACGTACTCTGGAAAGACAGCAAGCCTGTTCGCTTTTTGTCCACCTATGTGGGTGTTAAGCAATTTGAAACGACAAACCCTCGCGAAGGAACTGCAAAGGCTGCTCGTTTTGACAGAAAAGCTAAGCGACACATTTCAATTGACTGTCCCCAAATCGTGCATGAGTATAACGCTCACACGGCCTAATGGGCCGCTTTTATATCAGAGCAAAAACTCGGGATGCCGCAACACGAATTTTTTATCACCTAATTGATATGGCAGCCACCAACGCCTATATTTTACACAGACGTATCCAAACAGAGAACGCAAGCAAAGAAAAATTACTCGCTCTCCCAGACTTTCGCGAAACACTGGCCGCAGGACTGGTGACATATAAAAATAAAAACTTACCGGGTCGTCCAATCAATACCAAAAATGCATCTACACCGCGATGGGCAAACCAGTCTCCATTCTCTCAGTCAGGACGAACAATAAATTCACCATCCTCACAGGCAGAGCGGGCAAAGCAGTCTCCACTCTCTCATCGACCTTTTCATCATGAGCTCAAACATGGTCAAAAATCAAAACATCCAATATCGGACTTGCGGTTTGACCAGCTGAACCATTTCCCACATTGGTTGGATCGAAACAGTGGAAAAAGATGTTGCAAGCACTGTAAATCTTCACAAACGCAATGCATATGCACGAAATGCAATCTGCATTTATGCTGCACAGCGAATAAAAACTGTTTTTTAGAATACCATAAGAAAAACTAAAATAAATCTTCGTTACTTGAAAATGTTTTTTTTTTCACTCAAAGCCCCAAGCGTGCCTGAAGGGACTCTTTCCTTTCTTCTCACCTTACAGGTAAACCGAATATTCTACATTATTTCTAAGTACATATTTGAGCTTAGAAGCATTCATTCACTTTAAAAAAAATTATTTGAATAATTTTTTTCTATTATTTTGGAAAGTAGTCTTAGAGGGTTAAAATGACTTTTTAACCCTTTCTGGGATCGTTTTGTGAGGATTATGAACTATTCTTTCAACTCTCTTTTATATTTTATTAAACTCTTATTTCTTAGGTTTAAGATAATCTATCCCAAACAGTTCTGCGATTTATTTAAGCTAAGATAAACCCTTTTGAAATCTAATAAAACGTCCACAGCTGATTTTTTTTTGTGCTGAACACGAATCTGTTTTCGGTATAATTTCTCACGTCTAAATTTGTAAAAATTTTAGCTTAAAGTTACTGAAAATGCATTTTTTGACACCCTTTATGAATTTGTGGCTCTCTTAAAGTATTATTTATAATTTAAAAAAAATAGGGGAAAGTTAACTTCGGCTCGGCCGAAGTTTTGTATACCCTTGCAGCTTCCATTGAAAACAAAAAAGTTTTTCTAACTAAGACTACTTTTTGGACCTTTCTTTTCTATCGGATCTACACTATATAGATGTCTGATTTCGACCAAACTTGGTGAAATCTTGGAAAAGCATAATACACTGTTAATTACGAGGCGTTAATTTGGAGGCGATCCCATTTAAAACTAAAAAGTTTTTCTCACTAGAACTTCTTTTTCGACCGATCATTCATACTGCAGCTATATGCTATAGTTATCCGATTTTGATAAAACCTTGTAGAAATATGTTAAAGTATATGAAATAAGAATATTCCAATAAAAAGGACGTTTTCATTGAAAACAAAAAAAAAATTTTCTCACTAGAACTAGTTTTTCGACCGATCGTTCCTATGGGAGCTATATGTAATAGTCATCCGATTTCGACCCAACTTTGTAGAATTGTGTAAAAGTATATAAAACAAGTGTATGCCAATGATAAGGACGTTTTCATTAAAAACAAAAAAGTTTTTCTCACTAGAACAAGTTTTTCGACCGATCGTTCCTATGGGAGCTATATGTTATAGTCATCCGATTTTTACCCAACTTTGTAGAATTGTGTAAAAGTATATAAAATAAGTGTATGCCAATGATAAGGACGTTTTCATTAAAAACAAAAAAGTTTTTCTCACTAGAACTAGTATTTCGACCGATCGTTCATATGGCAGCTATATGCTATAGTCATCCGATTTCGACCAAACTTAGTGAAATCATGGGAAAGGATAGTATACTAAGAAATACGTACTTTGGAGGCGTTTCCATTAAAAACAAAAAAGTTTTTTTCACTAAAACTAGTTTTTTGACCGATCGTTCCTATGGCAGCTATATGCTATAGTCATCCGATCCGGCCGGTTCCGACAAATGTGCAGCGTATATGTACCAGAAGACTTCGTGTAAAGTTTGGTGCGGATAGCTTTAACTGACGGAGGATAGAAACAGACAGACGGACAAGGCTAAATCAACTCAGCTCGTCATGCTGATCAAGAACATATATACTTTATGTGGTCGGAGATCCTTCCTTTAATGCTTTACAAACATCCGCACAATTTTATAATACCCTTTGCAAGGGTATAATTAACTATTCCTAACAATTTTCTTAAGAGAAGATATACTACATGTGAATACATGTGCTCCAACTGACCATATTTTGTACCGCCCATGGGATGGCAATGCATGTTTTTTTTTAATTTTTATAAAAATTTAATCGGAAGTGTCCCTGAAATCTCTAGAGATTTTCATATAAACGGTGTAGTTTCAAACTACAACTTCTTGCCCTTACATGTGAAGCGTATCCAAAATGAAAGGTTACTAAATTAGATTACAAAAGTTGAGAGATTTGAAACCGACTGTTCAGCGCCAAGTATGTTTAGGGCTTACGGGTTTCGTTCCCTATAATCTAGTAGGCGACATTATTCTTGACACTTTACTTATAAACTCCTCCTAGTTTAGTTGAAAATCCAATTGTTTATACGAAAATCTCTAGAGATTTCTGAAACACCCCCAATAAAAATGCCTTGCCAACTACAGTGATTTGGCATAGCATGTGTTTGGGCAGTATACAATTTAATACGTTTGAGCACATGTACACTCAGAAAAAAATTCGCCCTGAATTTTAGAAAATCGCCCTATTTTAAAATTTGCCCTGGTACTTAGAAAAATTTTCTAATAAACAGGAAAAGTTTTCTGAAACTAAGAAAAATATGCCATAAAAAATTTTTGTTAGAATAAAATTTTCTAAAAACAAGAAAAGGCCAGATTTTTCTGATTATTAGGGCGCATTTTTCTAAAGACTTTTTCTTAAAAATAGGGCCAAATTAACCTTTAATTTTAGAAAATAGTAGCCCTTAAAGAGACTACAGGAATTTCTTAAAAACAGGAACATTTTCTGGAACTAATTTTCTTAAAAATATGGCGATAGTAGCCATTGCTTTTAGAAAAAAAGGCGTTAGATTTCAGAAATTTTTGCTCCAGTGCAGAAATATAAGTAGCCCATTCAGACGTGCCACTGCAACTCTGTGAAATAGCCTAACCGTCTAAGCGGCCGCCGTCGTTGCGCGCGACAAAGGTCTTGGGTTCTAGTCCCAGTCAGGCCCTGAAAATTTTTATTTATTTAATAAAAATTTATCAAAGCAGTTGGGGTGATTTTCAAGCGAACTGGATCTGGACCCGGTGGTGGATCTGGACCACCCACCCGGTGGAGGATCTGGACCACCCGGTGGAGGATCTGGACCACCCGGTAGAGGATTTGGACCCGGTGGAGGATCTGGACCACCCGGTGGACGATCTGGACCACCCGGTGGTGGATCTGAACCGGTGGTGGATCTGGACGGTTTACCTTTTCTATTCTTTAGAAAAATTTGTTTCTAAATTAGAAAAATTTTTTTTATTTTAAGAAAATAATTTCTCTATTATTGAGAAAAATTTTTCTTTATAAAAAAAAATATTTGCTTTTATGAATTGTTTTTCTGACTTTAAGAAAATTGTTTTCTATGATTCAGAAAAAATTCTAATTCTAAGAAAAGTTTTCTTATATTCAGGGTTTCTAGCCCTTTGGTTAAGAAAAGCTTTCCATAATATTTAGAAATTATTTTTCTAAATTTTGGGGTGAGTCGCCTTAGTACGGATTTCAAAGACGAATTTCTAATTTTAAGGGCTAATTTGGTACTTTTTTTTATGAGTGTATTCAAAATAATATGGGAAGATGGGGTGTTCTGAGCCACTGGGTGTTGTGAGCCACCCGAATATTGGCCCCAAAAAATATAAGTTTCTCTCTTCTTATTACCTTACTTTTGACAAGCAACCGATCAGTCGACAGGTGCTTTAAGTTGGAGAACCAGAACTCAATTTTTTTTTTCAAGGTTAAAATTTGTACACCTTAGACTTGTGAATATTGCTCAAATCTTTTTTTGGAATCCAAAGGTAAGTATGACAGAATCATATTTGATCAATTGAATTTTTGACCGAAACAAGCAATTTGAAAAAATTGTTTGTTTTGTGTTTGTGGCGTCAGAAAAGTGATATACATATGGGGTGTTGTGAGCCACTTGGTTAAAAAGTCGGTTTTGACTTCCGAAGAGAATGTTGCAATGAGGTACCCAAAAAAACCATAAAAAAAGAAAGACAAACAAAAGAACAGCCACCACCAAAACGTGCTTTTAAATAGAAGAACTCAAGCCGGCTGCCGTCAATAAATTTTCACATTTTATTTAGAGTATGAGAAAAACTATTTTTTCTGCTAAGAAACACGAATTTTGTACTTTTAAACGGGTGGCTCCTGAGGGCTTTGCGACGCATTGCTTCACGGTCGTACCGCAAGGTTCTAGTCAACTTCCTCTAGTTAATAATAAGTAATGTATATATAGTAATAAATGAATTCAAAAAAAAAAAAAAAAAAAAAAAAAAACCCCACAAATTCGAAATGTCAAAAAATCACATTTTTCAAAATGATATGAAAAAATCCCAACAATTTTTCCAAAAACTAATGATGAGCAAAGTTACATGCATCTATTAGCTAAAATATATTTACAGAACGAAAACAAAACTATAATCACAACACCCCATCTTCCCCTATATCTTTGCTGAAAAAAATCGCACAAATGTTTGCTGAGAAGTAAAACTTCACGATATTATCAAAAAGAGTTAAAGCAATAGTAAAGGTTCCCCAAAAACGAGTATAAAAATGGTCGATAAAGTAACTTTCAGTAACTTTCAACTCAAATTACACTAAATCTAGATGTGATGGTCCATTTCTAAGACAGATTCGTGTTCAGCACACGTATATAAATTATCTAAAATTACCAGCAACCGTTCGATATACTGAAAAAGTTTTTTTTTTGCCTTGTGTTATTATGAGCCTTGTTCAGGTTTTCACTGAAGTGAATTCGAATATGGTTCATTTTCTGTTTACCAATAACTGTTCAAGGTAATCGGTATTCAAAATCAAACGTCTTCATCTGATTAGCTCCATCATTTCTACACATGTACCACATTTGACTTCGACAAATTTTTTGGAAAGTGAAAACCGGTACCAAAGGTACACAGTGTATATTAAGTTTCTGCAAAAGCATGTAACAGCAGAAGAAAGCATCTCCGATCATTCAAATTGTAATATAGATCGGATAATAAAAAGTAGAGTTATAAAGGTTATAAGAGTCGTTGCATACTTTTCAGATCAGTATTGGCTGCTTGCTAACAAAATGATTGATATGTTTACGTTAATGTAAATGCTCTGTGAATTAACATAAGAAAAGGCTATTAAACATTAATTCCATTGAGTAACAGGTATATCGAAGCCGAGCTGGGCCGACTTTAACTTACGCTCTCGTATTCTTTATTATTTGTACGCATCAGTGCTTACCTGAAATGCATGGAGAACAGCCATAATTGCAGGAGAGCCAAATCCGTGCGTTATCAAGGAAAAATGTGTTAAGTGCCTCTGCATCGACGGCTCCAGCAAGTGTTGCGATCTTGTGCCGAAGTGGGTGGTTCTATCTTGGCTTAATATCTGCATCAACTCTTTTGTAATCTGCAATATTTATAAATAAGATATGGAACGTAACAAAGCACATTTGGTATTCATGCCTGTTGCGAGTGAAGGATGAGTTCTTTCCTCCTATAAGAATCCTGGGGCTCGGTTTGATGTCGCACAATGTATTCAGCCAGTTGTCTTGCAGGAAATTCGGTTTCGCAAACAAAGTGGAAGTCCTTGGCTAAGTGCGTCGCCTCCCCTTCTACCAAGGAAGTCAGTAATGTCACGTTAGCAGCTTTTCGCCTTCCAGCAGGTAGGTTTAAGCCGATTTTTTCAAGTTTTTCTCTTAGCAGTCGTCCTCCGTTCTTACTCTTTGCCCTAAATGTACAAATTTTCTTTAATTTGGCCAAAAGGAAAGTCCAGAACACATCCATACCTTCTAAGAACTCCTCCCAGTAACGAAGCGTTTAAGCACTCGGGGGGAGACAATCGGCGCTGCACTTCTGCAATTGTGACCTTATATTTCGAAGTGCTGGATAAGAGACTAAGGCGACCAGGAACTGCACAGAATACTTCACTAGGTGAACCCGAACCAATGTTGCCAGCGTCCTTCCCACTTTTCATGCCTGTAAGCGAATCATTAAATTTGCGAACATTTTAATACAAGTAGAAAATACGAAAATCATGCTTATTCATTCATACAAGCATAACCTATTGTAAAGGAAATGTATTATTTAAGTATTTTTTTGTCATTGTTAAAGTGTGAGCACATTGCACAAGGATCATTTTACCCTAATCCTGCCAATTAGAGGTGTCAGCTTCAACGTCGCACTACATACAAACGCATTTGTTCTCGAGGGGTTGTTTATGCATTGCTATTTAGGCGTGTTCATGGTGCCGCCTTAAATGCACTACAGTGATGGCAGTGTTTTCCAAGGACCAGTGGGATACAACTTTCAAGTATAATTAAATAAATGTGTACACGTAGGAAAGGAAGTCATACACAAATCTGGTAGAAGTTTTCTACGAACAGATGCAAGCAGTTATCGGAATAGTCATTACCAAACCAATATAACAATCGCAGTTCCGCATAATTTAAGAGAAATCGCAAGAGCAGAACTTATTTAAGTAATAACGCTAATCAGTCACCAAGTACCATCTTTCTCTTTTACATGCTTAAACAAGTAATTAAGTTGATCAAGCCCGACTGTTTATTCTTGGTACATACGAAAGTGTATGCTCAGTACGTAGTTATTTTGCTGCTGCGGTAGCAGCAGAAAAAAGCGCGTTTATGTTAACCTTACCAACTGTGTAAGACGATTTTTACAAACGATTTTTACAAATTGGAACGTGGCTAAAATTGAAAAAAAAAACTTGATCTGCAAGTATAAGAAGCAAGTATATAAAGCTTACGTCGCATACATGTCGAACCTTTATCTGTTACCACCTTTGAGGTCTGTGCGTTTATACAGACAGAACGGCGGACAGACGCGCGGACGTCCAGACGGACAGAATTCATTTTAGAATTCATTCATTTGGAATACTTTCCTATGCCTGCTCCATACATTTGCATTTCACTTTACGACTAAACGAGTACCATTCCTTGGGCAAACTTTGGATGTTCTGTGTTAAAAAAAAGGAAACTTACTCTTTATAAGAGGCAGATCTGACATAAATGCTACATTGTCGTCTAGGGCAGGTGCTTGAACATCATCAACTGCATTTTGTAAAGCTTGGTGCAGCGCCAAAGATTCATGCTCATGACCGAGCCTAGTTCCATGCGCAGCTCCTGCTGATAATGCACTACCGTAGTCACTTCTTCTATCCGTATATGGGAATCCGTGAGACAGTTGTGTCTGAAAGAATTATACAAATATTTACTGGCATGTGTGATTGTATATGTAGCTTAAAGATAAATGAAATTTTGGCACAATATAGTGACTTGGTGCTTAGTTCGAAAATTCATTTCAGGCGAACGTAACTTGACTGAAAGGCGATCAGTTAGAATGTTGGATTCAGTAAGAAAGCTTTTTTCCTTAAAACTTGTAATTCAATAATTGGTAAATGTTTAGTACATAGGTTCCTATTCAGTGTGCTGCTAGGTTGCAGCGCAGTGTTGCTAGATCTATCAATTTTGAAAGTGGAAATGCTTATAAAGTTTTGGAAATGCTATTAGCTATAAGTCTAGCAACTTTAAAATTACGTTTAGCTATTTAACTATTTAATTGGTTTGAAACCTTTGCTATAGAACTTTCCCTGAGTAAAAAGTCTCAGAAGTGAATTTCGGAGTGATACTTATATAATTTAAGGCATAATCACTAGAAATTGCTTTAGTTCATGGTTGATTTCGGTAGAGGTTCATGAGATTTAGTACTTCAATTTATGCGTAAAAAGCATTTCCTGTACTAGATGCATGACCGAAGAGCAAGTAAGTGAAGCCATGTTTTCAGTACTAACTTTTCAAATCAGCGTTAATTTCAGTTGTGATTATGTACTGAGCCCCCTGAAGGGTTCTATCCACAGAAGTGATAGTCTAATGAAAACATTCAGGGTGTCTTCAGACTATATATATCTTTGAAGAAATTGACTACTATAAATTATCGCAAAATATTTTTATTAATTATAATGAGCGAAAAAAACTCAAATATTGCTAATATGGACGAAGTCACTAAATTCTAATACATAATTCTCAGTACTGAGTTCAGCATTTTTTGGACTTTCAGCTTTTGTTGTACCTAGATTCGGGTTCGGTTCGGACTCTAAAAAAAAGGGAGATTGTGAATTCCTTCCGGGACTCTGTCCTTTTTCAAGAATTTATTAGTCTTAGCACCTTGAAAAGTAATTTTGGTAATTGTCAGGTATAGAAACCTGTCCAAAAAATTCCAAAATAATTCCTTCAATACACTGAGAATTATGAAGAACTATCATGCAAAAAAATCGCGGCGGTCATTCATGGCTTTTTTTAAATTAATATTGAAGTTTGCTGATGGTGTACCGAAATTATGTATGTGCTTTACTATACTAGACAATTACCGTAATTTTTTAAGTTATTGTTGGATTTTAGTCTCAAAAACATTTTTTCCAGTTTTTACCCTTAACAATTTTAGCTATTTCTAGCTATTCTTTTGCACAAATATATCACCTTTTGGATCCCTTATACTGAAAACGCTGTTAAAGAGCGGTTTGCAGACCTCATTTAACGTATTTTTGTATTCGTAACTCATTACAAATTAATTTGTTACAAGTATCTTGGACTTCAGTTCGAAAACAACAGTTTTTAAGTTATCATTTTTAGCTATTTATTTTAGCAACTTATTTATTTTTAGCAATTTTTTTTTCTGAAAATCTAGCAACTTTTGAACCTCATGTTCTGGCAACACTGTTCCTATCCACCAAACATTTGGAAATAATGTCATCGATGGACCGCGAAATAAGACGAATCTACGCGCAGAAATAAATCGGCGAAAATCCACGTCCGAAAAATTACCACTTCTTGGGATATTCGACCAACTTCTAATTTCATAAAATTTTAAAACGCACCAAGAACACGAGATGTGTATCTCGATGTCTACACGAGATTGTTTTGGATATTGGGCTCCAATAAAGAAAAATAAAATATAATAAACCTGCTCACATTACCCGTCCTAGCTAGGTGAGCTTACACAAAAATATATTGTTTCCCGCAATTGAAGTTTTGAAATAGAAACCTTTTTGTTCTCCATACCAAAGGTACACTGCAAACTTCAAAATTCATTTAAAAAGAAACCCCGGACTTCCGCCATTTAGTTTTTGCACATACATTTTTTTTGTAAAAATTCTTGCGGCCCATCGACGACATTTTTTGTTTATTAACTTTTGATGGGGACCTATTCTAAACATTTACCCATTTATAACATAGCTTTAATACATGTCTACCGAGTTAGAGCCCTCTTCTGGTATAGGCGACACAATTTTACCTGTTTTTTAAAAACTTGTGGAAATTTTTTTTTTTTGTGTTTGTGTTTCATTAAAAACAATACAAAATTAAAAATTTGTGAATGCGAGGGCTGTTTAAAAGCTTCTCGTACTCCAAAAATGGGTCTTCAAAAAATTCTGCCTCTGCTTCTGACAAAATCCAAAAGTCGCTTTCGAAGGCAAAGCAAAAAACGATTTCTGCTAAAAGCGATGCAGCCGTCGTAGCTTTGTTTATTTTTTTCTAAATTGACTTTCCTCTGCTTTTGATCAGGAGCGCAGGTCGGAGCTGTTCCTTGCGATCAAAAGTAAAAGTCTACGGCAGCGCCGTCCCGACAAGAATGCAGGGGCTGTCGTCAGCTGTCAAAACACATGAATTGAAGGGAATAGGGTAACTATTTTGGAGTCGGGGCACTCGACTTCAGCTCCTTTTCTTGTTATACTCTATATCAGAGGTAAAAATAGTACCTATATAAAGATTGCGCAAAGGTATGTAACAGACAGAAGGAAGCATCTCCGACCCTATAAAGTATATATGGGGCGCTCCAAGCAAAAAAAATTATTTTCTGAGATGATGTGTTAGAATTGGATGAAAGGAAGCTTATTATGAGACAAGCTTGACCCCAAGATTTGAGCAGTATTGGAACTCTTTGGCTAAAGTTCTGCGCTTAAAAGGGTCAAATTTAGAATTTTTAAAATTTTAAATAACTCAAAAACGGTTTAAGATTGAGCTTTGGAATTTTTTCCTAATGTTCAATTTTAAAACGCCCTTTTAAAAATAGTTTTAAAAAAAAACACAAAATTTTTAAGCTTATAAACTTATAAATTTATAAAGTTATAAACTTATAAACTTATAAATTTATAAAGTTATAAACTTATAAAGTTATAAACTTATAAACTTATAAACTTATAAACTTATAAACTTATAAACTTATAAACTTATAAACTTATAAACTTATAAACTTATAAACTATATAAACTTATAAACTTATAAACTTATAAACTTATAAACTTATAAACTTATAAACTTATAAACTTATAAACTTATAAACTTATATAAACTTTAAACTTATAAACTTATAAACTTATAAACTTATAAACTTATAAACTTATAAACTTATAAACTTATAAACTTATAAACTTATAAACTTATAAACTTATAAACTTATAAACTTATAAACTTATAAACTTATAAAACTTATAAACTTATAAACTTATAAACTTATAAACTTATAAACTTAAAACTATAAAATACATAAACTTATAAACTATAAACTATAAACATAAACTATAAACTTAAAACTATAAACTAAAAACTTATAAACTTATAAACTTATAAACTTATAAACTTATAAACTTATAAACTTACATAACTTATAAACTTATAACTTATAAACTTATAAACTTATAAACTTATAAACTATAAACTTATAAACTTATAAACTTATAAACTTATAAACTTATAAACTTATAAACTTATAAACTTATAAACTTATAAACTTATAAACTTATAAACTTATAAACTTATAAACTTATAAACTTATAAACTTATAAACTTATAAACTTATAAACTTATAAAACTTATAAACTTATAAACTTATAAACTTATAAACTTATAAACTTATAAACTTATAAACTTATAAACTTATAAACTTATAAACTTATAAACTTATAAACTTATAAACTTATAAACTTATAAACTTATAAACTTATAAACTTATAAACTTATAAACTTATAAACTTATAAACTTATAAACTTATAAACTTATAAACTTATAAACTTATAAACTTATAAACTTATAAACTTATAAACTTATAAACTTATAAACTTATAAACTTATAAACTTATAAAAACTTATAAACTTATAAACTTATAAACTTTATAAACTTATAAACTTATAAACTTATAAACTTATAAACTTATAAACTTATTATAAACTTATAAACTTATAAACTTATAAACTTATAAACTTATAAACTTATAAACTTATAAACTTATAAACTTATAAACTTATAAACTTATAAACTTATAAACTTATAAACTTATAAACTTATAAACTTATAAACTTATAAACTTATAAACTTATAAACTATAAACTTAAACTTATAAACTTATAAACTTATAAACTTATAAACTTATAAACTTATAAACTTATAAACTTATAAACTTATAAACTTATAAACTTATAAACTTATAAACTTATAAACTTATAAACTTATAAACTTATAAACTTATAAACTTATAAACTTATAAACTTATAACTTATAAACTATAAAAAACTTATAAACTTATAAACTAACTAAACTTAAAACTTATAAACTTATAAACTTAAAATAACTTAAAACTTAAATTAAAACAAATTAAACTTATAACTATAACTATATTAAACTTATATTTATAAATATAAACTTATAAACTTATAAACTTATAAACTTATAAACTTATAAACTTATAAACTTATAAACTTATAAACTTATAAACTTATAAACTTATAAACTTATAAACTTATAAACTTATAAACTTATAAACTTATAAACTTATAAACTTATAAACTTATAAACTTATAAACTTATAAACTTATAAACTTATAAACTTATAAACTTATAAACTTATAAACTTATAAACTTATAAACTTATATAAGCTTATAAACTTATATATATATTAAACTTATATATATAAAAACTGCTATTTGTTTATTATATGTAGTTATGGTAGACATGTCTGCCGAATAATGGTTACACTACTGCCTTAATAAGCCAAGGGGTGGTTCCAACTGAAAGCTGAGCCAATCCCAGTGCTTTGGCAATTATGTATGCGAGGCGGTACTCATACTCTCGTGTGTATGTATGTGCGCCCTCTTTGGCACACAGATGCGCACAAGCACTGGCGAGGATACGCCTTTTAAAACATCAACATTGGAAATGCCACAATTGTTGCTGCCGCATAGGCAAGGGGCGGCTTATTCATCTTAAAAACATTCACGAATATAAACTCTTTTTCTTTTAGCGAAAACAAAGTCTGGAATTTTCACCGTTGTTGGCAAGACATTTCTCCAAAATCCCAAGAAAATTTTTAAAATTGTTCGGGGGATGTTTTCAGTTTTTATAATGCACTTGAATGGAATTTGTTAGGAAATAACTTCGACAACTTGTTCTAGAGTGGGGAGACTTGGGCCCTTATGAATATTCGTTGGTTTCGGAAATGAAGTATGTTACAAAATATGCAAGAATATTGTGGCAGACGAAATTGTAAAATTTTTAGTATGAAGGAGCAATGAAACGGCACTCTGTTCTTAATTTGGTATTTAATGGCATAAACTTACTACGTGTCCCTGCAACTCAGCCTCTCTGTGTGTTCTGTGAATTCCAAGTTGATCCTGTGTGGACCTTAGACCCGCCAGTTGGTTGTAGTGGTGCAGGGGGGCATGGTGGAGTGATGACAGGGGTTGGCCATAAGGATCAGTGCCCAAGTATTCAAGAGCACCGTGGTTCTGTAAATAGCCAGATATCTAAATAATATTGGAAATAGCAGGTGCGACTGGTGTGGGCTGTGACATAGAAATCTTACCTGTTGTTGAGGGGGGCTTTGAGTGGAATGATGGAAGGGTGGTGGAAAATATGGAGGCTGGAAATCGGATTGAAGTGATTGATGATGCATGGTAGCTGCCGACCCATGGGTACTACTATGGCCGCTATGTCCAGAAGTCGGACCGCCTCTACCCGCGTGCCCGCTAGAGTGGGTTGTGTAAGCCGGGCTACTGCTAGACAGTCCTAGACTACCATGACCACTAAGGCGTTCCTGTAAGAGAAATTAATAAAAAAAAATGTCAGCACTTTGTAAATTCCCTGGTAAGGCATATCAGTATTGGGAAAGTCCCCAGGGGCTGTAGTTTAAAAAAAGTAAAAGTATGATTAATTAGCATTGAGCATCAATTATTTTCCAACTATGAGGCAATGTGGCGGCCCTCCGGTTGTTCTCGCCTTTGAAAATCCTAATAAAAGTATTCTGTTTCTAAGCAACAGACTCTTTCTGAGTACTTCGTCTTTAAACTGTATCTCTAACAATCTTTTTTCAATTTGTTTTACCCTAGCAGAGGGTATTATTAAATTGTACAGATATTTCAAACGTATTGAAGAAAGCATCTCAGACCACATAAAGTACATATATTCTTGATCAACACAACGAGCTGAGTCGATTTAGCCATGTCCGTCTGTCAGTCTTTTAGTACAAATACGCTGCACATTTGTCGAAACCGGCCGGATCGGATGACTATAGCATATAGATGTCATAGAAACGATCGGTCGAAAAGCTAGTTTTAGTGAGAAAACTTTTTTGTTTTCAATGAGCTCCAATGAGCAAGG
Organism: Lordiphosa collinella; assembly: GCA_018904265.1. NCBI lineage: Eukaryota > Metazoa > Arthropoda > Insecta > Diptera > Drosophilidae > Lordiphosa > Lordiphosa collinella. The sequence goes on from JAEIFV010000275.1 coordinate 169,750, forward strand.
GTATACGAAACTTCGGCATAGTTGAAGTTAACTTTACTCTATTTTTTTTGCATATTTTTTAGCTTAGATATTAAAAAATATTAGCATTATTCGGTTTTTGTCAAAATTCAAAATACTTTCGGAGATATAGGCATTTTTGTGAAGCATTGATGATGCCTAAATGGCCGCATTTATATAACACTTAAAACTTTAAACGTGTTTTTCTCGAAACCATGCTTTTTAAACATGTTCGCACGATAACTCAAGTTTTTCTGGACCGATTTGTATGAAATACGCGCCGAACGACGCATAATTAACGGCGCTATCGCGTGAACTTCGATAAAAATCGCACCTTATAGTTTTAAACATCTTCGAGCTGGACTAAAAAGAGTGTTTTTTGTGTTAATTTTTCTTAAGTTCATTTTGGTATGCTAGCCGCTGAGCCACACCCGGCCAAATTTGTTTTAGTTTAAAACACTACTTCACAAAGCCGCCATATAAACGATTTTCCAACAACAATATTTGATTATTTTTCGATTTTTAAATGCTATTTTACAGGTTGCGCAAGATTTGGGCAAAAACTAATTAGACCAGCGCACTGAAGTCCTGAAATCTGATTTTTCGCCAAAACTCAATCATTTCTACACCAGACTTGCAAGGAAGCGGAATTTTTTACGATATGTTTTTAAAAGATTGAACGAAATTGTCTGATTCTTCAGGATAGTCCAAAAGCAGGTTCTTGTGACTCACTGACAAACAAAAATGCTTTTCTGGATTAATTTTCTGATCTTTTGCACAAGCTTGTTATAACTGGATCCGAAGAAACTAATAACGAGTTTTTGAGATTCTCCATCGTGTTTAAATGCGAACTTTTGCGACTATATTTAAGGCGAAAATTTTGTAAGTTTTTGTTACGGGCTAACAAGGTTTCTTTCGACGCCATCGGAATGCCATCGAAAGTTGTACACTTCTATAGTATATCGGCTCCAGCATTAAAATCTGGATAACGCATCCTCTTGGCAGATCGCCTCTAGTTAGTTAGTCTAGTTATAAGGTGTGTGTATAAGATTATGGTCAAACTACAAAAACTGGGCTGTGTCGCTCGCAAATAATTGATAGCAGTTTTTGTTCATAGCTATATTGACGGTTTCAGACTTGCCAGCCCTGCTTGTGTCTTTGCTAAGTTCGCTAAGTTTGCGTAGGTTCTCAAAGTCGGTTTGGTTGGTTTGAAAACAGCCGAAAGAGATTTCTAGCACACCGAGAATTGGTTATAGGTTGGAATTTGGTTGGAAGAGATTTCTGGGACACCTCCGTATATGCGTTTTTGGTATCGGGAACTGTGGGAAATTCGACGAGATTCGAAACTTTAGTGAATTGACGTTTTGTGTGGCAATGTCCTTTTCTATTCGTCCTGCACCCAGTCTTTTGCCTGGGCGTAGAACAACCAAATGTTCATCGCACTCAAACCACTTCTTATCCCTATTGCATTTTCTCCAATATTCAGAGAGTCTTTTGCAGACAAAGTTGAGTTCCTCAATAACGCAATTGTAATCCTGCTCAGAATAGTTCAATTTTTAAATATCATTGGAAAATATCAGTTTGGCTAGTGTTGAAAATTTATTTGCTGCCGCCTTTTCACCAGGCCATACTTAGACAGTGCGTGCCTGAAGGCCGAGATGAATCCTACAAAAAGACAATTAACACAGCAATGAACCATAATTCCACACAAGTATAACGTCCCTGCAGAGAAACTGTCAACTAGTAACAAAAAAAAAAAAACTGTCCTACACCTAGTTGTAAAGCAACTAGAATTTAACTGGTAGCAAAAAAGGTAGGTTTGGGTGAGTTGGGCAATTGAGCAGCGGCAGATGGCAAAGCTTTTGGTGTTAGAAGTGAAAATTAATAAGAAGTTTAGAAATACAAGGATTAAATCAAAGTAAATGCAAAGTCAATGTGAATTGCAAAAATTTAGTGTGAATTGTGGTTGTGTAAAAATTTGCGAAAAAACTGTAAAGAATGTACTGTACATACAGTATAGGTTGCATAATTGGCCCAGTCACAAGGCTACACAAAAGCCAACTGGTATTAAACTGGTTGGAAATGGCTGCTGCAGGGGACAATTGGAATTAAACTGGTTGCAACTGGCTTCTGCCAGGGACAATTGACGACTTCAATACATTGATTTGGATGCGAAGTTCAACCAGTTGCGAGTTTTTAGAGACTGGTATACTTCTGGTATTACTTCTGGTATTTGTCGGAACCGGCCCGATCAGATGACTATAGCATATAGCTGTCATAGGAACGATCGGTCGAAAAACAAGTTTTGGTGAGAAAAACTTTTTGAAACGCCTCCAAACTTCGTATTTCTTAGTTAACTATGCTTTTCCATAATTCCACCAAATTAGGTCGAAATCGGACATCTATATAGTCTTAAAAGTATTCTTAGTTAGAAAAACTTTTTGTTTTCAATGGAAATGTCCTCAAAATTGGCATGTATTTGTCTTATATGCTCCCACACGATTCTACAAAGTTAGGTCGAAAACGGATGACTATAGAATATAGCTGTCATAGGAACGATCGGTCGAAAAACTAGTTCTTGTGAGAAAAACTTTTTTGTTTTTAATGGAAAAGTCCCTTACGTTGGCCTATATATTTTTTATATATTTTTACACAATTCTACAAAGATTTGTTACAATCAGATGACTATAGCATATAGCTGCAGTATGAACGATCGGTCGAAAAAGAAGTTCTGTTTTAATTGGGATTGCCTCCAAATTTCGTAATCAACAACAAAAATTTTCGTTTCAAACCTGAGTTAAATTGAAATGTAATTAATTTAATTAATATTCTATAGAATATTCATAATTTTTTTTACTATTAATCAGAAAAAAAAGTTTTTAAGGCCCTATGAGCTGAGACTTCAGTCGATGGTACTGATAAGACAATTAACGTTATAGTTTTAAGCAGCTTGTTAAAATGCCCAAATCTTGAAAATGTGTTAATTTCTCTGTTAATGCTATATAAGACTCTTATTTTTAAGCGTTAAAATCACGGAGACAAATTCTTCATCTTGAAGAACACAGTTTATGGCGTTTAAATTGAAAGCAAAGCTAACGTCGTCTATGCCTAAGTTTAAATACACTTGAAACTTTTGTGACCACTGACTTAATTTTGTGACTTAATTTATAAGCCAAATGTCTTGTGTACTTGGAATATTAAATAAAAAACCTAAAAAAAAATTGGTATGGCAGATACAAGAAGTGACCATCCGATTTTGGCGGTTCCGACATAAGTGCAGTCTGCAGCTTAAAGATATCTCTGTGCAAAATTTCAACTCGATAGCTTAAAATCTCAGGGACTAGTTTGCGTAGAAACGGACAGATGAAGAGACGGACGGACAAAGCTCAACCGACTCAGCTCTTAATGCTGATCAAGAATATATTCTGTATACTTTTCGTGGTCGGAGATGATTCCTTCTGTGCATTATAAATTTCTGGGCCAAATTATAATACACTTTTCAAGTGTATAAAATCACACATTTAATTGATTTTAGAATCTTTATAAGTTAGCTTCGGAGATGGTTTGGTCTTATGATGAGGTATTAAAAGAGTTTTGACTTTACTCTTAGCTCAAGCCAGCTCGGATTAATAAGTTAGCAGAGGCGCATGCTTCGCTATATAATATCCGATCTTTCTGAAAATTTGACGGGAATTTTCAAGGGGCTAGGGGCTGGCGGAAGGTGCTACCCCTGCGAACAGACAATAGGAATCATCAATACAAATTTGGTTGAGGTAGCCTTTATAGTCTCAGAGATCTAGGTGAAACTTATAAAACAATGACGATTTCTCGAGTTATTTAAGTTATTGTTAAGCGCCAGAACCCTCCTTATGAAGTATTTATAGCTGATTTATGATATTGGAAAAAAAATTTAAGAATAAGTGTCAGCACATTTGTTTTCATGCTACCTTAACAAATACTTTTCCAAACAACAAAAATTAGACGCCAATGCTTCAAACGTGAACGATTTATTTCTTTGACCCCAACCAAAAACACGCAGAGGTACAGTGGAGTCTCAGGACGTGTATTCCAAAGTAAATGAGTTTCCTAACTCATTAGAATTGGCAGGTGTTAAAGAGCAATCGAATGAAGCTCATGATCTGTTTATCTGGATGTTCTTTCTACCTGAGGAAAAAACAACTTTAAGTCTTAACTGATAGCTGGTGCATTTAAAAATACTGTGAAAAAAGTAAGGGAACACCAATGGCTAATGGTTTATCAAAGCACGCTAACATCTCGCATTAGCAGTCAAGTGGTTTGTTAAAGGAGCAACAAGTCACAGCTTATAAGAACCCCACGGTTTTTTTTAGAAAGAAAGAAGCCAGAAAGAAGCATCTCCTACTCTATTTAGTATATTTATTCCTAATAAGAACCCACAGCCGAGTCCGGCGGTCCGTCTGTTCGAATGAACAATCAGATCTCAGAGTTAGTAAGAGCTAGAGGTTGTATGTATGGGATGTAGACTGCTTATACTTGCAGGCAGAACAAGTTAACTTTCAATTTGTGGCACTTACCCTGTCTCCCCCGCGATTTGGGAAAACAGTTTAATTCCCACAGATTTGTAGATAGATGGCTCGTACCTCTTAGAGACGTTGGATAGGTACTGCGGCAGCAAAATACATACTAAGCATACACTTTCGCCGGAACTGAGCATATTACTGTCTGGCTTAAGAGTCTTTTTTATACTGTGTACCAAAGGTACAAAGAGTATATAAAGTTTGTGCAAAATGTAACAGGCAGAAGGAAGCATCTCCGACCCTATAAATTATATATATTCTTGTCCGTCCGACCGTATGAACAATCGCGAATCTTATCTTCCGCGATAAAAAATGTTTGCTGGGACTCTATAAGAAACGTTCTATATGACATCTTGTAATTTAAAATTTATAAAAACTAATATAAAATAAGAAAGAAAGTCGGTCAAGCCCAACTATAATATTCTTTGTACATGTGAAGTGCTGCCCATCACCGCTGCGACCGGAGCTGCCCATAATTGTTTGTTTTCCTTTTAACTCGACTATCGTTCATCCGATAGTTTCCATTCTTTTGGCGGATCGATAAATAATCCTGATTTCTAAATATGTCCAAAAGGTACGGACCTTCTTTATCCATAAAACTGTGGGATATATAACGTTTTTTCCAAATCGCTGGAGTAAAGCGATACCGACTAGGCGAATCGCATTCTTATCTTCCTACGGGAAGAAATATGACACTATGCGATAACTTCTAGGCGAATACTTCTGGGAGATAGGAAAAAGTTTCCGCTAAGCGATAAAAAAAAACCAACTTTTGAGAAAAAAGCGTTTTCCCATTCTCTAGTTAGGAACGCGTTTCTTTCCTGGAATTAAGAATACGCTTCTTCCTAACATTAACAGGAAATTCTGAAAAACTACGAATTATATAAATTTTTCTCTTATACTGGGATTCGAACAATGGGACCTCGGACTGCACATTATTGAAATGCAGGCTAAAATTCGGGCCTACTTAGTGATGTATCGCCAATTTTCCAATTGGATGAAAAAATACGATACCACATATCGCTTTATTATCCCTTGAATGATGAAAATGCCATAACTAATGTAATTTGTTTGCGTAAGTCGCCAAACTATCCACAAATTATCACCTCAAACAATCGCCAAACTCTCCCTTTGAAGATAGTTATAAGCAACACGACAAAGTGTTTGCAGGGGAACGACTTACATATATAACAAGTTCGTGCAAGTGTATGTAACAGGCAGAAGCAAGCATCTACAACCAATTAAATTTTTACGTGGTTTGTTCAAAAAGAATTGCGAAACTTACGTTTTTTTTCCAAAAACTATTTAATACATTTATTTAAGCCAACGTTCTTCCAATCCTCAAGGCACTTAAAAAATGTTTGGTGACCTTGATTAGCCCTCCTTTGATGCCGTCTTTATCGTCGTAGTGTCGTTCTTTCATGGGCCTCTTTAGTTTAGGAAACAGAAAAAGGTCACGGGGGGATACGGGAGAACAAGTTGGCTGCGCACAATCAACTATTTGTAAGCAGGAGGGTTATCATGGTGCAAAATCCAATTTTGATTCATCCCCAATTCAAAGTTTAAGGAATTTCTTTGCAATCAAAAAAAATGTATTCATATTCAGCATCAATAGCCGAATTGATTAAACCCTGTCCGCCTGGACGTCCGCGAATCAGTCCGTCCGCCTGTCCGTCAGTCTGCATAAACACCTAGATCACAAAGACTAGAAAAGCAAAAACAGATCTAGTTTGTTTCCAATTTTTACTACGACACGTCCCACTCCTCGCAATAAAAAATGTTGAATAAATCTTACTAAAGCACAATACATAAAATCTGTAAGATTTTCAAAAAGATCGGATTTAAAACTCAACTTCTGCCATATAATACATAGAATAAGTAAATATGTATATTCTGTACCAAAGGTTCGCTGATTGTATTAAGATTGTGCAATTGTATGTAACAGGGAAAAGGAAACCATCAAAAGACTAGTGGATAAAGCCATGCTCGTCTTTCTGTCCGTCCACTTGAACAAACAGTTCTCAGAGATGATAAGAGATAGGGGTTCGACATGAGTTGGCCATAAAGGGCATACACAGGTCAAGTTTATTTTCAATTTCCAACAAACGCCCTCCCGCCCCCGAATTGGCTTATACGTTTTTCGCATATTAAGTAATCAGGCATTATTTATCGAAGATCGGATGAACGAGGGCACAGTTATAAGGAAACAAACCATCATGATGGGCAGCACTTCACTCGCCTAAACATTTTGTGTGGCATCCAATTCAAAATTGATCAGAAATATACAAATTTTGTGATCTACAGAGAATGTAATTGTCGGGCTTAAAACGTGGAAGCAAAATTTCGGAATATACCGAATATTTAGAAATTTCCTTAATTTGGTTGTGTCGAACCGAGAATAAGGTTGGGAACTGGTTAGGTGTAGCAAGTTTCTTAACTTGAATGGCTTAATGTTCAGTTCGGTTCCCTTCCGAGAAGTGGCCAAGTTATAAAATTGGGCATAGACATAAGAGTCTAAAAATATAACTTAATAAAAATTGATAAAGCTGTTCCTTATGCGGGGGTGGGAGGGGGATTGACAAAAATTAATAAACCAACTTGATATGCGCGCAAGCAATAGGAGTCTACATTCGAAATTGATCTGCATTAGCCCTTAAAGCAGGGGCCGGCAGCTTCCTATCTGGCGTATATAGGAAAATTCTCAAAGCAGCGCTGCTCAAACACGCATAGTATAAGCTGTACAAGCGCCGCTGCGTTGCTTGCTTTCCTACGCCGCGACGCAGTCGTTGCTACTGAAATTGAGAGCAATTTTTGAGCTGCTCTCACACACACCAATGCATTGCAATGCAAAAATGTAAATGTATTTTTTGCCTCCCTCTGCCTTAAAGTCACGTCCCAATTTTACAGCTAGATTAACTCGACTCTTCATGAAACTTTACCCTCTATGCGTTAAAGGCATCAAGACCTCTTTAAAATACCCTCTGGAAGGGTATAGAAGTGTATTAATTTGAGTCTCTACAATTTTCAATATAATATTCAAATCAAATAGGGAATCTCTTCATGGCTAATAATAGCAAGTCGAAGTTTGAGTTGCATCTTAAGCTGGCCTTACATCGATTGGTCTGAAAGCAGATGGCGTTCAAGTCGACTCCGAAGTGCTTCTAATCGAACTTTAATTGGAAATCCGAAGCCCTGACTTTCACATCGAAACATCTGCAAGGGCAGAATGAGTTCTCTTTTTAGTTATCTTCTTGGATAGGGGATTAAATAAAAAACATTATGTATCATTATACCTGAACCTGAATTACTGCTGGCATATCCACATACGCTAAAGTCATTTTATCATAATTAAATACACTTTAAACATTGGGTGTGCGGGTATTTTTTAATCCAGGAACTACACACTATTATTAGCACACTAATCACACAACTATGTACACAAAATCTGTATGTACGTTGTTTCATAGAACTATTTAATACATTTGTTCACCGAAATTAATCAGAATTGGCAAAAACACACATTTGTCGACCCGACGGCAGCGACAGCAGACCGTGAAAGACGAATGCGAAATGAGTACTAGACGGCAGCAGCATGGATAGGCCAGTAACAGCGCCATCAGGCAAAGCAAGCGCCGACTTCGTGTTGCTTCGTTTCGTAACGTATCTGACGGGTTGTAAGGAACTTTGTGTTCTCCGTGCATAGGATGGTTATGCGAGTGTTAAAATAGGTTATTTAAATTTGTGCAGACATACCTTTTGCTTCAGTTATGGGATGAAACATTAAATTTGATTTAATTATTTTATTTTATTTAACGATGTTTGTGGTTTTAGTGAAATAATCAAAATACATACATATTTTGCACTCCCCTTTGTGGAAATTTATTTCATTCATAATGGTGGACTTGTCTACATCTGCTAGCAAGCAGCAAAACGAAATTCAACGACAATGTAAAATTCAATGGAGGCGATGGAAGCATATGGACAAATGTATCTCTACGGTTGCTTTATGAACGAACTGCCATCGGGCAAAATAAATGCAAACAAAATGTTACAGTAAGTCACGGCAGCCATGACCAGCAGGCAGAAGGGTTGATCGCCAAAATTGTAAATCGCAATATCTACAGCATAAAGGGCAGTTACCCAGTCGGCAGTTAAGCGTCAGTGGCTGTGAATGGATTGCGATATCTCAAGCTATTCCAACATCCTTGCCAGCAGCATCGCTTTACAAAATGCAGGATGTGGTGTCAATGCGAGATTCAAATGATAATACGGCAGGTTATCCATTATCCATAAATGTTTTTGTTGATTCTCGACATATGACAATGCAGCAACTACACAGGTGAGCTTGCCCCCATTCACGCACACATAAATAAGTACGAAAATAAATGCATTAGGGCTATTAAACGATTCTTGAGTGAAACGACCATTCCTTTTACCTGGTTTTTAACTCGTGTCTGTGGCTGGGGAAATGCGGAACATGGAATGACAGTAATTTGACACAAAACGTTGAGGGTTTCAGAATTTCAACAAGTTTATTTAAATTCCTTACTTTGTGCAATGGCATTGTGGTCCAAATAAGGCAAAGACTGTGTCGGCTTACGCTAGTCTCGTTTTAATTCATATTCTTGTAGCTTTGGCTTATCAAGCAACTAAGCTCAATACATGAGTACTTAAATAGCAATTAGATAATTTTCAATTCCTTTACGAGGCGTGTTCTATAAGAGATAGTTATTTGGATTTATGGGGTCGAAGATCCTTCTTTCTATGCCTTTGCAAGGGTAAACTAATACAGGAAGCTAAGCTTATAATCAAGTCAGAAGGCTATTGTTTTATGGGAGCAAAAAGATCAAACTTTTCAAATTGGCAAGATTAGTTTTCTATTTTTACACTGAATGCTCCTAAGGGAGCTTTATTACATATTCATCAGATTTTACACAAATTTTGTAAAAAGCGAGAAAGCAAAGCTAACTTCGAATGTGCCGCAGTTTTAATTCACTTGAAACAGATCATGCCAATGGCAGCTACAAGAAGTAACCAACCGATCCGCGCGATTCCGAAATATGTGCCGTGTGCAGCTAAAAGATGACTCTGCTTCCAAACTGAGGGACTAGTTTGCGTAGAAACAGTCAGACGGATGAACAAAGCTCAATAGACTCAGCTCCTCATGCTGATCAAGAGTATTCACTAGAGTGGGTAAATTTTTTTTGCGACCAAGTCAAAATCTTAATCTACGACGAATTCTAAGAAGGATTGGAAACCATGTGTCTAAAATCAAAATCGAGCTTCCCGTTTTAAAGAAGAAACTTTTAGTACTTTTTTTCAAATGTGCTAAAATTAAGATAAACAAAAATGAAAGTCGGTCAAGCCCGACTATAATACACTCTGTACCTCCCATAGATTGTGTTAAGGTGAGTGAAGTGCCGCACATCGCCGTTGCGGGCGGTGCTGCCCAGCAAAATGATTAGTTTTCCTCAAAACTCAACTACCGTTCATCCGATCTTTACCCCTTTATCCTTTGTAGAGCTGAAGAAACATCGATGTCTTGCGACTTCGATGTTTCGATGTTTTGGAAGTAAAATATCGATGCAACATCGATGTTTTTCAAATTTTAAGAGTCTGACAATGTACCTTCCCAAAGCACTTTCTTACTTCAGATTAAATAGAAATACATTATGAACGTTCCTTTCTTTATTATAAAATATATTCAATATATTTATATTTATTTGTCCCTTCTAAGGTTCTAGATCAATTATTTCTTAATATACTCTGTACCAAAAGTCTGTCTGTCCGTCTGTCTGTCTGGCCGTCTGTCCCTATGAACAAACAGATCTCAGAGATGGTGAGTGATAGAGGTTTGACATGTATGGGGCATTGCTTCTTATACTTGCAGGCAAATCAAGTATATTTTCAATTTTTGCCAATTCCACTCCCGCCCCCGCAAATCGGAAAAATCGTCATATCTCCCACAGTTTAATAGATAAAAGGTGCATTCCTTCTGGACATATTTAGTAATCAGAATAATCGATCCACCAAAGGAATGGTAAAGATCGGATGAATGATAGTCGAGTTATAAAGAAAACAAACAATTATGGACAGCACCGGGCGCAACGGTGGGCGGTGATGGGCAGCAATTCACAGGTACAGAGTATGTTATAGTCGGGCTTGACCGACTTTCTTACATGTTATTATAAAGTATTTTGAAAATTATTCAAATTTGTATTTAGAATAATTAAACGATCAAACATCTTCGGTTTTATATTTCTATTAGTGGGCTCATGTCTTCATCAGTGTTCATCTAATAAACAAAATATTCGTAATATATATCCCTATTACTATATTTATTAAAAATAAAATTAAACATTTTACATTTATTAAATCACAAACAATTCCTCTGCAAGCTTCTGGTTTTTTAGATTTTTTTAACTCACATTGGTAAACTTTGGTTTATAGAATCGTTGGATGTTCTTGGATATTCTAGGATATCAATGCGTTTATTTCCTGCTCAAGCGCTTTGACAGCTCGGTCAGCACTGATCGGCACATTAAAGACATTCTTTTTAAATTGCGTGTCTATGAGAGATGCTATCCTTGAAACTGCGCAGTAGGTCAAATGACTACTTTTTATGTGCGAAATTAATAACGACCACAAAATCATGGCATTCAAACTAAAACTTGTATGAATTTTATAAGTTTATAAAAATTATGTCAAAATGAAGTGCGCTGTGGCCACATCTGCCGACATGTAATTTCACACATCTTAGATATATGCTTACCACTTTGCAAAAATATATCCATGCTGATGCACACACTCCATCACCACCGCAATTGAACGCAATATCTTTTAAGTCACTAAATAAAATAAAATATGTAAAAAGGTTTAAGAGACACAAATTGGTCATCTTACCTTTCTTAAAGACGCCAAGTAAATTTAGTAGGAAAATATTGTGACCGATGCATCGATAGTAGAAAAAAACCATCGCTGTTTTTAGCTTCGATGTTACCATCGATGTTTCTCCAGCTCTAATCCCTTGGCAGATCGGTAAATAGTCAAGATTACTAAATATGTCCAGAAGGTTCGAACCATCTACCTTCAAAACTGTAAGATATATGCTGTTTTTTTCAAAATTGCGGGGGCATGGCCAAAATTAAAAATAAACTTGATCTGCCTGCAAGTATAAGAAGTTTATGTCCCACACATGTCAAACCTCTATCTCTTACCAACTCTGAGATCTATGCGTTCATACGAAAAGAACGTTCCGATCTTTAAAAATAATTTAGATGTTTATAAAACTTCAGTATTTCAATATAGTTTTAAAAATCTCTCGCTTAAAATGAAGAAAAAACAGATTATAAAATTGTTTTCGAACAATAGCGCAGTTAAGTTAAATATTTTTGCTCATGAAATTAGTGTGTGTTCGAAATTCTAACTTCCTAAAACCCTATTAAATATTATTTATATTTGCTATTTGTAATTGAATTAATTATGGAGTCTGCTATACCAATTGGTTCTTCTTCTAATGATGATGCATTACGCGTCATGGACAATCTGTTGCACTGGGAGACTAAAACCTCAAGGTTGTCTACCTCAGAAGTCCGAAGAAGAATTACTCTTGCAATCCGATATTACTACGGTCTCAGTAGGAAGTTCAAGAGTAAAACCCTCTCTCGCTTATTATCCCAGTCCTGCAACACGGCGCAGAAGAATGGACATTAACAGCAGCGGATGAGGCTGTATTTTTTTTATACTCTGTACCAAAGGTACATGAGTATAATAAGTTTGTGCAAAAGCCATGTCCGTCTGTCTGTCCGTATGAACGCACAGATCTCAGAGATGGTAAGAGATAGAGGTTTGACATGTATGGGTCTTATGCTTCTTATACTTATACTTTCTTTCTTGTTTAAATATGCTTAAATTGAGATAAGCAAGTTAAAAAGTCGATCAAGCCCGACTATAATGTACTCTGTACATACCAAAGTTTGTGTTACGGTGTGTGAAGTGCCGCCCATCGCCGTTGCGGCCAGTGCTGCCCATAACTGTTTGTTTTCCTTATAACTCGACTGTCGTTCATCCGATCTTTACTTATCCTTTGGCGGTAAATAGACCTGATTATTAAATAAGTGGGAGATTTGACGTTTTTTTTAAATTTCGGGGGCGGGAGGGGGCGTGGCAAAAATTGAAAATAAACTTGATCTGCCTGCAAGTATAAGAAGCATATGTCCCAGACAAGTCATACCTCTATCTCTTACCAGCTCTGAGATCTGTTTGTTCATACGGACAGACAGACAGACGGACATGGCTAGATCGACTCGGCTGTTGATGCTGACCAGGAATATACATACTTTATAGGATCGGAGATTACAGTTTTAGTTAGAAAAACTTTTTGTTTTTAATGTACAAAACTTCGGCCGAGGAAGTTAACTTCCCCTCTTTATACCCGTTACTCGTAGAGTAAAAAGGCTATGTAACAGTCAGAAGGAAGCATCTCCGACCCCATAAAGTATATATATATTCTTGATCAGCATCAACAGACGAGTCGATATAGCCATGTCTGTCTGTCTGTATGAACACCTAAATCTAGGAGACTAGACGAGCTAGAGCCTCCAAATTTTGTATGTAGATTTCTATTGTCTATAAATCTGCGTATAAAGTTTATTTCAAATCTTGGCCACGCCCCCACAATTGAAAATGTTGAATAGGAGACAAGTGTTGAAGATATGAAGCTCATATTTTGCAGTGTAGTGTATGTACCCAATATCTACAATCTCTGAAATGGTTATATTGAATTTTTGCAACGCCCCCCCGCCACCCCCGCAATTCTGAAAAAACGTCATATCTCCCACTGTTTTTAGAAAGATTGCTTTTACATTCAGACAAATTTAGTAATCAAGATTATTTATCAATCAGCCAAGGGATTGGTTAAGATCGGATGAACGATATTCAAGTTATGATCAAAAGAATGTTTGCTGTTGCAGCGCAGCAGCTGCGCTGCTTTTAGCCAGTACACGTAAGTAAGCTAGACCGATTTTTCACTTATTATACTCTGTACCAAAGGTACAGATTATATTATACTCTGTACCAAAGGTACATAGAGTATAATAAATTTTTGCAAAAGCCATGTCCGTCTGTCTGTCCGTATGAACGCACAGATCTTAGAGATGGTAAGAGGTAGAGGCATGTATGGGACTTAAGCTTCTAATACTTGCAGGCAGATCAAGTTTATTTTTAATTTTTGCCACGCGCCCTCCCGCCCCCGCAAATTGGGAAAAACGTCACATCTCCCACAGTTTTATAGATAGAAGGTTCGTTTCTTCTGGACACATTTTGTAATTAGGATTAATAATCGATCCGCCAAAGGAATGGTAGAGATCGGATGAACGCTTGTCGAGTTATAATGGAAACAAACAATTATGGGCAGCACCGGTCGCAACGGTGATGGGCAGCACTTCACAGGTACAAAGTATGTTATAGTCGGGCTTGACCGACTTTCTTTCTTGTTTTTTTTTCTGAAACTACCCAAAACTGACAAATTCAAAGTTTTTTTTTCAAATGCAGTCTGCAACAATAACCAATATCTCGAGTTTGAGCAAAAATGAGCAAAATCTATTAGTTACGTCGAATTGTATAAATTTAAATGAATATAAAGCACAAACTTTTCTTTGTCTAACGTAATTTACATACCTTGTGCTACATTTTCCATTTCACAAACATTACTTGTTCAATAAATAATTAGCTATTATTATTGTTTCAAACAGCACGTGTTTCGGCGGAAAGAGAGCAATGAAATTTTTGTTAAAAAAGTTTGAATGCACAAAAAACTTTTGCGCCGGTAATTAGGGCTCGTGGATCTATATTCTATTAGAGCAATTAAGCTTTTTTTTTAATTCTAAAATTTTTTTTTTACTTTATGCCCTAATTTTTCATTTTCCGGCCAGTGTGCAGTGGTGTGGTGCATCATGAGTTCCCGCCAAGAGGTCGTACAGTTAATAAGGAATATTACGAGGAAGTTATGCAACGTTTGCGTGACACAATACGTCTCAAACGATCGGAATTTTGGAAAAACAAATCGTGGATTCTGCATCACGATAATGCACCAGCTCACACATCAATGTTTGTTCGTGATTTTTTGGCCAAAAGCAACAATGTAATCATGCCCCAACCACCGTATTCACCAAATTCGGCTGCGACATTTTCCTATTCCCAAAACTGAAGAGACCAATGAAAGAAAGATCAATTCAGAATCGAAGAACGAGCTGATGGCTATTATATCATTGAAGTCAAATATATCTGATTGCGTATTGCACTATCCTTCGGGAAACTCATTAGAGACTTATGACAAATGTAATGGCAGCTAAAGATTCTTAGACTTAGGTTAAATAAATATCCAACATACGATTTGATCACAAAGTTATTTAATTGCGCAAAGTACTAGGCACTTACATATGTAATTAAACATTTGTGTATGCTCGTGCGTAAATAAACAATGGTCATATTGTCCGAGAAATGCTTAAGAAATAACGCGCCAATGAAGCCGATAGTCTTGATCGACTGCTTTGACTTCGCGTCTCTGGAGTGTACATATGAGGCCTTTGGCCGTCTGCGAGAACGTGGAAATTGCGAATTGGGCACGACTTTATTGTGGCTTAATAAATTAAAATAATTTTGATTGATTACTTTGGATTATCTTGTCATTTGCCAACATCAAATAGAATATTTAACGATACAGATAAACCGGTTTGATTTTGTTTTGTCAGAGCTCTCGGTTTTTTGTTTTTGGGCATTTTGGTGGTTTTCTTTTTCTTCGCCACAGATTTCTGGCATGCTCACTGATCTAAGACTAACCTAACCGTTTGTAACATTTTTAGCCAATGCAAAGTAGATTTACTAGTCCTAAAGCGTCCGCCAGCCCGACCATGGAACAATGGCAACAAATTACTTTTGAAGACAATGACCTTGAAATGCAGTGCTGACCCGCGCAGTGATAAGAGATGGCACAGGGCGGCGACAAACTGGTACAGGTGTACACGTTTTTGAATTAACTTTGGGTCGCTCATCCGTCGATCGCCGGTTTATTCTCGGCTCTTGCCGTCATCTAACGGCCATGTCAGTCGCGACTTTTGGCGTGCGGTTTGCCTGCTCAATGCTTTCTGACCCTTTGCTTGGACAGCGTGCGCTTATTGGTGCCGTGTTTCTAAATTTGCTTTTTGCTGCTATTATTATTTATTTATTTTGTTTTTATTATTATTTCAAGTTTTCAATCACATGAGGCTCGGTTCTAAATTGTACGCTTTTGTTTGCTGTTATTGTCCGTCGTGAATATGCTGAAATTTTGAATTTACACTGGTGGTCAATACTCCCGTGGCGTAATTCAAGATAAAGATAAATAAATTATAAAGGTTCCAATGGTTTGCTAGCTGGTTGACTATCTGGTTTTTGAAGGCACAGGTAGACAGTTGGAAGCTGTTGAGCAGGTCGAAATAGTTTCACCTCAAGTGTGTGCAGAACGACAGCCATACATCCAAAAGTACGGTTGTATGTATGTACATTGTATGAGTATGTATGTATGTGTGCACACATGTATATCTGCGCACTTCACTTGGTATTCTAATGAAATGTTATCCACTTGCAAATGATCAATTGCCATTAAAAGAGCTTTGACTCCAAAATCAGGGTTCTCATTTCAATCTAGCCTTCCACAATGCGAAGCTATTGGACTTTTACAATGTGGCCCAAAAGTTTCTAGCGCAAAGCAGAAGGCCCGTCTGACAATAGGCCACAGCACAATCAAAATGAAGTTTGAAATTACCGCAGTCTCATGCCAATAACAAAAAACATGTAACTCATTTTATCAACACCTCATACTTAATTTTTTTCTAGTAAAGTCTTGACTCAGGTTAATACATATGTAAAGGGTGAATCATTTTACGCATGACCTCTAAGAAGAGGTGCATATTGGGAACATAATACTATACTCAACTTGGAAAATCATTTAAGGGAAGCTTGAAGGCCAAAAAAAAGGTAATTTTGTGGGAAAACTATACTAAATTTCGAATTGGAGTTTAAACTAAATGAAAGTATACACATTGAAAAATATGTTAAATTTTTGTTTATTTAAAAATATTGAAAATATTTCGAGATATCGCATGTTCCTTGAAGCGCCGTACCCACTGGCGTTTCTTGAAAAATCATCAGAAAGTAAAAAAACCAGAAAGATTATTAAAATCGATACTATAATATAGTAGTTTCATTTTGAAAATATTGACTTATGACAAAATGGCGAGCGTTTAACCATAAGTAATGATTTTTGGCCAAAAATTAATAATTATTTTGTTTATAAAAAATCTTAGGAAGGAAAAGAAAATCCTCTGACATCTACTAGAAAATCTATACATAAATATAAAAGTGAAAGTAGGTTTGTACAGTTTATTCATGTCGATCAGGAAAGTGTCATAGGCTATGTCTCATGTCTGTGAAATGGACCAAAAACCGCGAAATTTGCAAAATTATACCGTTCATCCGATTGCACGGTTTCTAAGTTGAAGAAAATTGCAGAAAAAATCCAAAAACCGCAAAAATTGAAAAGTTTACGGCTTCGGTAAATCTTTGGAGAGGATTAAAATCGGTTTAAAAATATGCAAAATCCGCTGCTTACATAAATAAATTAATTAAATTACCCATTTCTGCTAAAATTTTTCCCAGAAGCTTGGAACGCATAGAAGGAATCGTCTCCGTCCACATAAAGTTTATATATTCTTGATCAGCATGACGAGCTGAGTCGATTGAGCTTTGTCCGTCCGTCTGTCCGTCTATCTGTTTCTACGCAAACTACTCCCTCAGTTTTGAAGCTATCGAGCTGCAGTTTTGCACAGAGATACCTCTTTAGCTGCACACTGCACAGATGTCGTGGAAATCGGATGGTCACTTCTTGTAGCTGCCATACTTATTTTTTATACCCTGTTCCCATTGAAAATGGGAAAAGGGGGATCATGAAGTTGTGCAAAAGTATGTAACAGGTAGAAGGAAGCATTTGCGACCCTATAAAGTATAAATATTCTTGATCAGCATCAACAGCCGAGTCGATTTAGCCCTGTCCGTCCGTCTGTCCGTCTGTCCGTCCGTCTGTCCGTATGAACGCGTGTTTCTCAGAGACTATAAGAGCTAGAGCAACAAATTTTTGCATGTAGATAGGTGTATACCCGATTCAAAACGAGTTTGTTTCAGATTTGGAAAATTCCTCCCCCTCCCCGCTTTAAGCGCAAAAAACTGTCAGAGCCACAATTTTTAAGATAGACCTTCCAAACTTTACATATATCAAGTAAGGCCCAATATCTATCTATTCTGAAAAGATCAATAAGATCGGACAATAAGCGCCGAAGTTATATACGAATCAATTTTGCTTGTGGGAGAGAGGGGGGGTCTTGCATTGTCAGTTATCGCGCGCGGCCGCATGCCATGGGTTTGCGTGTATGTTGGAGTGTGTGTATGTGTGAGTGTGTGTGTATATAAGGGAAAACACACGAAATCAAGGGAACAGGGTATTTTGTAGTCGGGGCACTCGACTGCATCTCCCTTACTTGTTTTTATACCCTGTTCCCATTGAAAATGGGAAAAGGGGGATCATGAAGTTGTGCAAAAGTATGTAACAGGTAGAAGGAAACATTTGCGACCCTATAAAGTATATATATTCTTGATCAGCATCAACAGCCGAGTCGATTTAGACCTGTCCGTCTGTCCGTCCGTCTGTCCGTCTGTCCGTCTGTCCGTCTGTCCGTATGAACGCGTGTTTCTCAGAGACTATAAGAGCTAGAGCCACAAATTTTTGCATGTAGGTAGGTGTATACCCGATTCAATACGAGTTTGTTTCAGATTTGGAAAATTCCTCCCCCTCCCCCCTTTAAGCGCAAAAAACTGTCAGAGCCACAATTTTTAAGATAGACCTACCAAACTTTACATATATCAAGTAAGGCCCAATATCTATCTATTCTGAAAAGATCACTAAGATCGGTCAATAAACACCGAAGTTATATACGAATCAATTTTGCTTGTGGGAGAGAGGGGGGCCTTGCCTTGTCAGTTATCGCGCGCGGCCGCATGCCATGCGTTTGTGTGTATGTTGGAGTGTGTGTATGTGTGAGTGTGTGTGTATGTAAAGAAAAAACACACGAAATCAAGGGAACAGGGTATTTTGTAGTCGGGGCACTCGACTGCAGCTCCCTTACTTGTTAAATATTGTTTAGTATTCCAAGGACACAAGACATTAAGCTTATAAATTAAGTCATTGGTCACAAAATTAAGACAGTGGTCACAAAAGTTTCAAGTGTACTTAAACTTCGGCACAGACGAAGTTAGCGTTGCTTTCTCGTTTTAGTGTAATTTGGAATGCTGAACTCGATAATCGATTTCTTGGATGGCTTAGGTACAGAAATGTTAGATGGAGTCAAAAAAGGTATGAATCGAAATGTTGTTGAATTTTTCCAATTACCGCTAAGAACATTGTTTTCAAAACGGATTAGTAGTTTAAATAAACCGAGCAAAAATGTTTGATAAAAGTAATAACAATTGAGTTTTGCTCGCAAACGCACGATAAAATATAAGAAAGTGGTTCAAGCGCGACTCTGCACAGAAGTGGTGTTCCTGAAAGTAATTTAGATTTGAATTAGATTTTGTGAATGCAACTGATTTGATTTAGATTTCATAAACAGCGGGAGTGTGTAAAAACTGTGGAAGTGGAAGTAACTATGGAGGTGGAAGTTTGTTCTCGAATTTTTTTTTGCGAATTTTGCGTAATAAAGCATACAATATTTTTTACCCTAAATAAAGATGAATATAAGAGAATTCTAAAATACCTTATTGGGGGCAAAAAACACTAGTGTTTTTTTGCCAGAAGCCGTGAACGCTTTGTCACGCACGTTACATTTTTCCAGTAGCATTATAAATACATTTTTTATAGACCTAAAATGTATTTATTTTAACAAATTAATTTATATTATTTTTTAAAACACTTCTGATGTTTATAAATAATTTTTGTGAATGAATATCTATATATAAAACTGTTCAACCTGACTGACTGGTGACCGTCGCACAGGACAAACCATAAGAGATAGAAAGCAGAATTTTTTACAGTAGTTTTATCTTATGCTGAAAGTGAGTATGATGAGTGTATGGACCTTTTTTGATTTTCATCCGATCAGGTTCAAATTTATTTTCAGAGATCTATATGAAAATTTAACTATGACTGCATATTTTCCGGAAAATTCACCCCCCTTGGTGGAAAGTGGGTGGTAAAGGTTATATGGGTTGAATTTTAGATCCCAGCGATTAGCTCCAAGATCGTTTTCAAAGTTACTCATAAAAAAATATGATCAACGTGACTTTCAACTTTTGGAATATCTACCCCCAAAGTCGGGAAATGGTCGGAAAACTGTTGTATGCAACTTTTTAGCTTATCATCCGATCAGGCTCAAATTTATTTCCAGAGATCTATATGAAAATTCAACAATGGCTGCATACTAATTTTCCGGAAAATTCACCCCCCTTGGTGGAAATTGGATGGTAAAGGTTGTATGGGTTGAATTTTAGTTCCCAGCGATTAGCTCCAAACTCATTTTCAAAGTTACTAATAAAAAACTATGATCAACGTGACTTTAAACTTTTGGAAAGTCTACCCCAAAAGTCGGGAAATGGACGGAAAGCTGTTGAATGTAAATTTTTTGTTTATCATCCGATCGGGCTCAAATTCATTTTCAAAGATCTATATGAAAATTCAACAATGACTGCATACCAGTCTTCTGGAAAATCTACCCCTCTTGGCGGAAATTGGTGGGTAAAGGTTGAGTGGGTTAAAGATATCTGGATTATAAAGGTGGCCATGAGCTGACTGAGAAAATTATAAAAATATTCAATTTTTCATTGTACTTGGTTGTGTGCGGGACCTGGACCTGGAGATGGCCATAGAGGTGGCCCTGGAGGTGGACATGGAGATGGACCCGGAGGTGGAAAATGGTCCAGAAACCGCCATATTTGCAAAGTTCTTAATTTCAGTAAAACTTTGGGGATTGGTTAGACGCTTGCCCGGGAAGGTTTCTAAGTAGAAGAAATGCGCGGAAAATGGTGCACAGACCGCGATATTTGGCAAATTTTTGGTTTTAGTGAAACTTAGTGGAATGGTGGACGCTTGCCCGGATCTTGGGCCGATCTTTAACAAGTTTTGTTTGTAAGCTTGCATTTTTAAATCTCCACCTCCAAGATCGGAAATGTCAGGTGAGATTTTTTTTAACCGCGGGCGTGGCATAAGAGTTAATCTCTGCTTTGAGCCGATGTATGTAAGATACGGTCAAATATTTTCCAATTTGTGAAATTCACCCCCAAGACGGAAAAGAAAAACTGATACCGATATCGCTTGAAATAGCTTAACTGACGGCGGCGAAGCGAAGCAAGCCGGGCTACTTGCTAGTATACTTATAAATCCGATTTATGTTGTGATGAGTCTGCTGTTACACAGTGGGAGAAATGGCCAGGCTAGTTGGTTATTAATGCAACAGCAAGCGTGAATATGAAGCTATTTGATTGAAATTTTGGCAAGTCCAAGTCTGAACGGCAGTTTGAGAAGCTTTTTCATGGCAAATTACTTCAAAGCTGGCACCAACAGTTACAGAAGTTTTTTAAAAAAACTTTTCGTAAGATGTCTCAAGGGTGGATCGCATCCACCGCACAGCGGTACACACTAACCGCTGAGCCACACCCGGCCGTATATTTCAATAGTCAATTAAACGTGAAGCTTATTTTGTACAATGACGGTAAGGAATACTCAAAATATGGATTGAATGGATAACAAATTCTAGATGATTTGCGTATGCTGAAAACGAATCAGGTAATTTAAAACTAAAGGTGTACAAAACTCGTATTTCTACCTGCTTTTAGAATCACAGGCAGGTTGTCATATTTTTAGTTTAGTTTTTAGTTAGTATACTGGTATAGATGTTCAAAGAAACCTGTCAATGTACCCATGTATTTTACTTGTCTGAACAGCCACATAACTGACATACAAATCTCTGGCAGCCTGTCACTGTGTCTGAACGCACCCTTAACGTAAAGGATTATTTCTTAGCTTTAAAATAAACTATTCCAATCAGTTCAACAATTTTTTTTAAGCGAATATATTCCTAGCCAACTATAGTGATTTTGGATAGCATGTTATTAGGCATACAGAGAAAAAGAAAAGTAAAAATGTAAAAAAATGTAGTTTTTCTACACGTTTCACAGAGATTTTCAACCCGCTACGTTTGTGTAGCTTTTCTGCATGCCACGTTTAGATTTCTTATTTCTACATGCGGCGTGTAGCTTTTCTAAACGCCGCGTCTTGCTTTCTAATTCTAAATGCGGCATGTAGCTTTTCTACATGCACATTTAGCATTTTCATGTAGCTTTTCTAAACGCCACGTTTAGCACATAAAAATAATAAAATAATACAAATCCTACTTTCAACTACACTATTTACACAAGGGAATGTAGGGAGGAGGGGAGTGTGGGTAAAAATGGGAGGAAGGGGCACAAAGAGGGCAGGGGTCTTCCTTCCGAAAAACTTACCATTTTTTTTTTACTTAACTTGTCTGGGATTCGAACTCACAACTCATTTACCTTGTCGCGGAAACTTATACACAATTGCCGGCAGCTTAGCCCATACGACTATATAAGCAGAGCTGGGAATGCTGATTAAAATTTATCTCCATTAAATTATTTCACATAGCTAAATAGTCAAGCACTAATACAATTTTTGATTTGAATTAGTTATACACTCTGGAAATCCGAAGAAGAATTACTCTTGCAAACCGATGTTATTACGGGCTCAATAAGGAGTTCAAGAGCAGAGACCTCTCTCGGAAAACGAAAATTGCGCTATACAAGTCGCTTATCATCCCAGTCCTGCTATACGGCGCAGAAGCATGGACAATGACAAAAGAGTATGAGGCGGCAATTGGCGTGTTCGAGAGAAAAGTTCTTCGGAGGATTTATGGACCTCTAAACGTTGGCGGCGACTTTCGCATCCGAATGAATCGCGAACTGTATGAGCTCTATGGGGACACTGATCTAGTCAAGCGCATAAAACAACAGCGTTTGCGCTGGATAGGACATGTTACCCGTATGGATGATAACGCTCCAGCAAAGCGTGTGTACAATCGTCATGCGAAAGAGTTGGAAGGCACTCCCCCGCCTGGTCGATCAAAGCGGAGATGGCGTGACCAGGTGCAGGGAGACATTGCGAACCTGGGAGTGTCCTTCTGGTGGAATGTCGCTCGGGACAGAGGCGAGTGGCGGGCATTAGTGGCAGCGGCCGAGACCGTAACACGGTTGTGATGGCCAAAGAAGAAGAAGAAGAAGTTATACACTCAGGGAAAAAACGCATAGTACAATCTATTACAATCATATTTGATTTAACTATGCCATTTTCGTATTAGAATTAATAAAAAAGCATTTTGAATTGACTAAAAACATATTTGGACGGCGAATTTCAGTTTCCCCTTTTATATTCCCAATTCAGGGAATTTCAACTTGAGAATTACAAACGGTCATACAAGCGGCAAAATGTCAGAATAATTTTGTTGAATACTTTAAGGCAATTCAATATAAGTAGAATTTTAGCCGTTTGACAACCAGCATGTGAGTCAGCATCCCAATCGTGTTCAAGTCCAAAGGTCCCGAGTTCGAGTCCCCCACAGAGTAAGTAAAAAATTCATTTAATTTTATAATTCTTAATTTTTCAGAATCAAATCTAATAGAATTCTACTGCTTCTGGGTTCATTACAAAATAAATTGAGTTTAGATTGGTTGACAAAATTTTTAAATAAAAAATTAATTAGAAAAAGTTGAAAATTCAAGCTTTAAGTCAATTATTAATGGCACTTGGACCTAGTCAAGTGCCAGCTGTTATTTTTTTATTTATTTCCCTTTCATTCAAAATTTGCTTGAAATATTTCCATTTCATTAAATTTTCTATTGGGATTTTTCACACCAGCCAATTTTTAATTGAAAAATTTCCCTTCCATTAAATTTTCAATTGGAACTTTTCATAACCAGTCAATATTTAATTGGGATATTTCGCTTCAATTAAATTTTCAATTGGGATTGAGAAATTTGTTTAAAAAACAAAGGCAACTGTGTACAAATTATTTTCAGTTCGGAAAGGTCTTGTTTTTCCCCAGGTTTAGATGGTGACCTGTTAAGGTTTCTACCAGAAGCGATATGTGTTCCCTTCTGTGGAAAAAATGCGCGCAGTGTTGGCCACGTAAGCCTCGCTACCGTACAGGGGGAAAGGTTTTTCCACCTATCCGCAGCGAGACGATGTGTTTCAGCTTTTGAGTGAAGCTTAAATGCTGCCATAGGCGTCCCTACCGTGCTCTTCTCTAAAAGGAGCATGATGTTGGTACCGATTCTAGATAGTTTTTCCGCAGACTCATTTCCTTCTATGTTGCGATGTCCAGGCACCCAAATAAGATTTTTACTGAAGTCTCGTGCGATCTCATTTAAAGATGAGCGGCATTCAGAAAGCGTTTTAGTATTGTTGGTACATGAGTCCAGGGCTTTAAAGGCGGCTTGACTGTCTGAGTATATGAAGACGTTTCCCCGCTTGGTAGAGTGCTAAGGATAAGTGGCTGCATCCTGGATGGCAACAACCTCCACTTGGTACACGCTACAGTGATCAGAAAGGCGGAACGATAAGTTAAAATATAGGTTGGAGGAAAAGACTCCACCTCCTACTTTTTCGTCAAGCTTAGAGTAGATGTTAAAGGGACTTTGGGGAAGCTTGTCCCACTCGTGACGGCTTGGCGAATACACACTTAAAAAAATTGCTTTCCTAAATTTTAGGAAATGGTGATCCTAAAATGCATATATGGACTATAATTGAAATATTTCGGCAATTACCTAAGCAGCTCAAATGCTTACTAAAATTAACAAATTTAGGCAAACAATTTCAGGCTCTGTTCCTGACTTGAATTGACCGTTGTATATTCGGATATAGCAGCTCCAAGTTGGTTCCTAACGTGACCAGTTTTTGATACCAAGTACGTGCGATTTTAATAAGGGAGTGTTAATAATGGGGTAAACCGCGAGTCCTTTATTCCATAGAGGACCCACCAAAGGCGGGCTTCGTTTAAGTGAGTTTGTTCGTGATTTTTGTTCACAAAACAGCTCCTCCGCTCACGGAAAAATGCCACTAGTTCTTGATAAAAAAAACCCTGTTACTAAAACTGGGACAAAACATAAACGAAGTGCGAACATCGTGCATAAACACAAATTTGACATTAAACAATGATTAGTAATTAGTAATTAGTAATAGTATGGCCCGGAATTATATATGCTAAAAAGAACATGAGCATTATTCCCAAAATATGCTAAAAAGAATATGTGTATATTCTTTGATCGGTATATAGATGAAATTTTTCTCCACTTAACCGGGGGTGTCCTGGAAATCTCTAGAGATTTTGTCTTCGGTTGGTTTGCAAATCTCTCGAAAATAGTGGGAAAAATAGTGGGAAAGAGAATTGGTCCAATTGAGCACATAATAATTGTCCATCTCACAAATTGAGCACATAATAATTGTCCATCTCACAAAACAGGGTTGCATCACGCACAAAAAAATGTCCCTTATAAATTTCCCTTATTAGTTTTGAATTAAAATGATGTTAAACGGAAATCTGTTAGCTGTGGCATAAGTGTTACGATTCATACTAATTTTATAACTTAAATTAAAGTCGCATTATCCAAAATTAAAACGAAAAATTTAAAATTATTTTCGCGCCAAACATAAAGCAACATTTTCCATCCCTTGGCTCGTTTGTTGTTGACAAATTTCCCATGCGGCGCTACTGAGGAGGTAGATGGCGCCACTGGTACAACGGTTTTGGCCGATATGGCAGCCTTCGGTTGGTTTTGCGAAAAATTATTAAAAAGCAAATTTCAATATTAAATCAAATAAATCATGTTATTTATTTGATGCAGCCTATCCAGTAAACTAATGTAGTTTAGATTTCCAAAACTACTTTTGCTTTTCAAAATAGTTTTAGCGGTGAATTTAGCAAAATCTCTAACCAAATCACTAGAGATTTGAAACCAACCGAAAGAGATTTCTAGGACACCGAGAATTGGTTTTGGGTTGGAATTTGGTTGGAAGAGATTTCTGGGACACCGCCGAACAAGTTGGTGTCTTGGTGTAGAGGTAAGATGTTTGGACACAAATCTGAGATAAAGTTTATTTCAACTTTTGGCCACGCCCCCTCCCGCCCCCACAATAAAAAATGTTGAATAACTCCATCAATTTTAAAGAAATCAAGCACATATTTTGCATTGTAGTGTATGCGCCCAATATTTACAATCTGTGAAAGTTTCATAATGATCGGATAATAAATGACAGAGTTATAAAGGTTATAAAAAAAGTTGCATACTTTTTTACGCTACATGCACTTTTTGCTCACATAATGTTGAAATGTTCACATTAATGTTAATGCTCTGCTAATTAACATAGGGAAAGTCTATTAAAAACACTAATTGCCCTGAGTAACGGGTATATCGAAGTCGGGCAGGACCGACTTTAACTTACAACTTACTTATACATTTTAATTATTTAGCACTGCATAAATAGGTGGAAAAAAGGCAAACTTTTTTTTCGTGTCACTAAAAACATGAATACTTACGTAAGAGCGAGACGGCTTAGCTAACTTCGTCTATGACGAAGTATTAATACTCTTGCAAGTGCTCGTTCTGAGATTTCGGCCTCGAAACAATTTTTGAAAATCTGTTTGAAGTGTATATTATTTATAATGGACTCTAAAAAAAGAGACTCTAAAATAGAAAACAAAGAATTTTGTTACTTTCACCCATTTTCCGGCCGATCGGTCCCATGGCACCTATATGCTATGGACAAAACTGTGTAGAGTCATCATATTTGGACAAAACTGTGTAGAGTTAGGTGAATGCACATAAAATAAATAAATGCCAAATTTCAAGACACTACCATTAAAAACAACAAAACTTTTCCTACTAATACTATTTTTAGACCTTTTTTTTGTATGGGAGCTACTCCATATAGTGGTTCGATTTTCATTAAAATTAGACGGGACTTACACGGCGAAGCAAACTTCAAGAGGTTTTTGAAAATGTTTTCGTTTATAGGAAAGAGGTGTAGTGGTGTCGCTTGTTCCCATCTCTAAGATCTGTGCCTTCATATGACAGACGGACGGACAGACGGACATGGCTATATCGACTTGGCTGTTGCTGATCAAGAATAAATATACTTTATATGATTCCTTTTTGCTGTTACATACTTTTGCACAAACCTAATATACTATGTGTACCTCTGGTAAAGTAAAAGTAAAAGTAAGCAGGGTGATCTACGTTTCCTTTAGGATTGTCGTTTCTACACGTGGCGTGTAGCTAATTTTGTTTTCTCTGTGCAGTCAGAAATTTAATTCATTCTGTGCTTAAAAGAATAACAGACATTTTTGGAAAAGGAGTACAACTGTACGATAATATTAAAGAGTGTCAAAACATTAGTAAAGGTTCCCCACAAAAAACCGACGAAAAAGAGTCAAAATATGCGTTTTAAGCAACAGATTCGTGATGAGCACTCGAAAATCATCTAAATCACTACCACACCTTAAATAAACTGAAAAAAAATGTTTATTGCCTTGTGTTATTTGTTATTTGTTATTCAATTAACTCATAGTTGTATATACATATACCGCCCTTCTAAAGGTTTTTCATGACAGTTTTCTTTAAGAGTGGGCGTGGCATAACTTTGAAAAAAAAACTTGATCTGACTGCAGACAATGAATTTTTTAAAGTAGTTTCTGAGATCTAGCTGTTCATACAGAAAGACGGCGGACAGACGTAGGCATATCGACTCAGCTATTGATACTAATCAGTAGACAGCGAATTTTGCATATTTTCAAGACGCTTTTAATCCTAGTAGGTCAAAGTAAGTGTGCACAACAATAAATGTTGTGCTGCCTCTTTACGTTAATAAAATGCCAAAAAAATCGTATTTAATTGCAATACCACTTAAATTATCATTTAAGGCTCTCTTCTGGTCTAGACGACTGGATTTTACCAAAATCATGGTTTCCCTTTCTTGCTCTTCGGTCAAGAATCTAATACAGGCAATGCGATCTTTCATGACGTTCGCTTTTTAGTCATAAATTGAAGTACAATGCCGTAAATTATATAAATTTCACCCCGAAAGTAACTTCTGAGACTTTTTACACAGGGGAAGTTTCATAGCAAAGGTTTCAAAACAATTTAATAGGCATTATTTCGCACTTCGTTTTAAAAATATAGAGATAGCTAACATAATTTTAAAGTTGTGGGTGGCTCAGCTACCACTGTGCAAGTGGTCGTAGGTTTGATCAAACCGCGGAACATCTAATAAAAAGTTTTATTCTTTGAATAAACTTTACACCCGATCACCCCTCTCTGTTGATGGCTCCAGCTTTGTAGTAATTAGCCATGCAAAAGCTTCTCAAACTGCCGTTCGGATTAGGCGTTAAGCTGTAGGTCCATTTCTCTTGTGCGAATATTAGAAGCTCACAAGCCAAGAGATTTAGAGAAGCTCGGCTTTGGCCCTTTGGGGCTGTGTCCATCCATTTTTCATACAGATTTATAGCTAATAGCATTTCCGAAAATTTATAAGCATTTCCACTTTCAAAAATGCTAGATCTGGCTATTAAATAGCTAAAATGTCAACACTAATCCCATCAAAACATTTAAAGTTGGGATAATTTGAAATTCCCCCTATTATCCCAGCAAGTACTATTCCTGCCAGTACAACGCGGTAAAGGTAAACCTTACCGTGTAGATGGAGCCACCGACAAGCTAATTTATTTCTTGCGCTAGAGGGCGCTTATTTGTTTCAGTTTCATAAAGCGCCATCTAGCTCTAAAGTTTCAAGCCGCTGTGACCATCATTATACCCGCTACTCATACAGTTAACGGAAATTCAAATTTAGTCCAACTGATTGCATCAGGCAGAGGAAAGCATTTTTAACCCAACAATATTAATCAATCTTGATAAGCTTTGTCCGACTGTTCAAAGGAACGCCCAGAGCCTAGAAACTTTATGAGCTAATATTGAATGTCACACAATTTTACAGGTGTCTCTTATTGTACACTTACAAGAATAACCCAAAATAATGTCAGATTTTTCATTAAGGGCAGTTCGAGCAGATTCGACACGTTTTTTTGCAACAATAACGATAAATCTACTTTGTGGCCGACCGACGTATTTTTAAAAAATCTATGTTGTTTTGAATTTGTAAATTGAAAAACTTGAAAAATAAGTTTTTATATTGAGAAAGTAATAGAATATTGTATACTCTGTACCAGATGTACGCAGAGTATATAAAGTTTGTGAAAAAGTGTCCGTCTGTCCTTATGAGCAAAGAGATCTCAGAGATGGTAAGAGATAGAGGTTGGACATGTATGGGACATATGATTCTTATACTTGCAGGCAGATAAAGTTGATTTTCAATTTTTGCCGCGCCCCCTCCCGCCCCCGCAGATTGGAAAAAACATCATATCTTCCACAATTGTTTAGAAAGAAGGTTCGTTACTTTTGGACATATTTAGTAAAGTAAAGTGGCTTGTCAGGTTGACACAGCCCCAAGGCTTGTCAAGTTGACACAGCCTCTCTCAATCTCTTTTCTCGTGCGCTTCTAATTTTAGCACAAGAGAAAGGGACCTACAGTTTAAAAGGAGAAAGGACATATTTAGAAATCAAGATTATTTATCGATCCGCCAAAGGAATAGTGAAGATCGTATGAAAGATATTCGAGTTATAAGGAAAACAAACAATTATGGGCAGCAACGGTCGCAACGGTGATGGGCACTTCACAGTTACAGAGTATGTTATAGTCGGGCTTGCCCGACTTTCTTCCTTGTGTTTTCCTCCGCCTTGGCGTACTTTAACCCTAATTTCTCAAGAACTAACCGATTTGGACGAAATTATTTTCGTCATTTTCGCACCTGCCTCGGCGAAACGGGTAGCGAAGTTGGACCGATTTTACGAAAAAAGCACGATTTTCAAATCTTTGCAGCCCTTCAGCTCCGGTGTTCTTGAACCTACTTCAAACATGGAGGCAGGTGCGAAAACCACATCAATTCTGAGCAGTTCATTTTTAATAATATCAATTTCGGAAAGCCGTTTCAAAAAAAAAAATCCGGAACCATTGGACCAACTTTTTAAATAATAAATAATCCTTATTACTAAATATGACTAAAAGAAACGAACCTTCTATCTATTAAACTGTGGGAGATATGACGTTTTTTCCAATTTGCGGGGGCGAGAGGAGGCGTATATAGTAATTGAAAATAAACTTGATCTGACTGCAAGTATACGAAGTTTTTGTTCCATACATGTCAAACTTTTATTTCCTACCATCTCTAAGATCTGTGCATTCATACAGACAGACAGACGGACACTTAATTTACTCTGTGTACCTCTGGTACAGAGTACAGAAAGGGCATAGTCGGGTTTTGAGGGGAACTTAAAGTACCAACTGTAGTACCAACCCTGAATTTTTAACAACGACTTTTAACATTTCCATCACAAGCCTTTTTGGGCCAACTAGCTATTCAAAAATTTGAAAAATTTTTATGGCCAAAGCTGGCATGTCGACACTCCTCCAGAACAATTTTTCGGATTTTTAAAGTGCAAGCCATTACCTAAAAAAATTCTACTGAACCGATTTTGATGATGTAGGGCTCAATAGACGCAGAATTGACAAGGTTATCGCCCGTACAATTTTGTACTATTTTTTGATCACTGGAATGCAAAAAAAAATTGTCAAAAATAGATTTCTCATTTTTAAAAGGCCACAACTTTTGCAAGTTCAATTTTTTTTTCAAGATTCTGCTTCGGGCCATAAAGGCATTTATACTTAACAGTTTCCCGTTTTGCTTTCTGATAATGGGGACTTCCGGAAAGGTGTGAAACATCAACACACCTTTTTTCAAAAGACCCAGTTTTGGAGTCTGAAAACTTTTTGAGCAACCTTCGCATTCACACATTTTTAATTTTGTATTGTTTTTAATGAATTCAGCAACCAAATACAAAAAACAGAATTACAAAATTGTTTCCGATTTCTTTCCACAATTTTAAAAAGAACAGATAAAGTTCAGTCGTCTAGACCAGAAGAGGGCCTTAAAATATCAGCTGGTCTGAGAATTTTGGATAGATATCGACCGTGGGATAAGTAATATTTTATTGCAGCTAAATGTGAGCAGCATCCCACAGACCAGTTGTCAATTGCACATTGACTACAATAGAGCAGTATGCCCGAGTGTCTAATGGAATGCGGAACATACATGATATAATATTTGTTGGCTTTGATTTATTTGAATTATATTTTCGCTTGCTTTCAGAAATCCTTTATTTATATTTCCATGCCCATTAATTACTTTAGCCAGATAGGACATCGCCTGACTTAATTGGTATGACTCGGTAAAAAGTATTTTTAGGTCCTTCTCGGTCATTTCCGGAAAATCCATAATGTTCGAAGAAGAAATGGCCTGAAATGGAGTTTTCTGTCTTCCCCAGTCGCATTTTTCAACTTACCCAGCAAGTTGGTTTTGTGCACTCTCTTTTTATCCGATTTACAACACATAGATGTGTTGAGAATATTTCCTTTTGCAGTTACAATTGTAAATGACTTACAGAGTGGCATTTTTCTGGCTTGAATATGAACTTCGCTGGTACTCGTTACTTTAACTTTTTTAGTTTAGTCTGCATGATCTTACATAGGTTAGGTTGAGATGGCTAGGGACAATAAATTTTCCCTACACTTAGGCCAAGATAGGTCCGTTGCGAGGAGGGAGTCCTCCCGATTGAACCATTCTGAGGTCAAATGATCTTACATAAGTTCCATCAAAAATCAAAGCCAGCCTGCCAGATAGACCAAATATTTTGCTGGCCATTAATCCAGTATGTTCAATCAATTCTTTCCTAGTTATTGCATTAAGGGTACTGCATACCTTCAGCACAAAATTTTTTTCAAAATTTATTTTCTTGGCCTTATGGGGTGAAGTAGGATATTTGGGATCGGTCAACAAAAAACGGAGCTAGGCCGAATGAACTGGGTAAAAAAAAAGTAGATTTTCGATATCTTAACTTTGAAACCCCATAACTCCGTTATTTATTGAACGATCCCAAATATCCTAGTTTACACCATAACTACATCAGTTCTTAACAAAACCTCATTTTCATTTGTAATTCCGCATAATCCGTTCTTAACAAATCATGTTAAGCATGTTTTAAATTTTTAATCAACTTTGGACCGAAATACATTAACCACCTCAGCAACAACACCAACGACTAAAACTTTTTAAAATCATTTTACCAATTACCTATCGAATAAAAAACCGCTTGTAAATATCACTTTTAGTTTTTCTGTAATTTAATTGTTTGTAAACCTTTACAAAATGGTACCTGAAGGTTTACAGTACCCTTAAGCCCAAAAATATTTAGGAGGAACATCCTTTTCAAACGTGTTAATTACAGACTCGACTAGCACTGACATTTTTAGCTCTCTGCCTAAGCCAAGTATGGATGCAAGAACTCAGAATTTCCTGTTCGAATCTTAAATAGAAATGTAATAATCGCTTGACCTGGATTATGCGTCAAAGTGTTATTTCAACATATCTTGCAGTTCTATAATATCTTCCCAATTCAATCCAGTAAATACTCGAATCTGCTTTTTCGATAAACCGCACACTCCAATTTTTTGAAAAGTCACCTTCTCGTTCTAAATTGACATACCGTTCAAAAATAGACAGAAGTCTTCGAAAAGTCTCAGACCAGCTGATATTTTCATCAAGCTTTATAAAAACACGGATGCTAGTCCAGTAATTAACGAAGACAGAGACGATGATTAAAAATAAAAATAAATTCAAATATTTAAAAAATATATATACGTTGTAGTTTTTCTTTATTTCAATCACGTTCCACAACTTTTAAAATTTTGAAAAAATGTACAAAAACTGAATCTAGCAATGACAGTTAAACGAACGAAATCGATCTAAAAGAAATAAACTTCAAACCAAGCATGCAAACCGGCCGGAAATGAGAACCACTGTTCAAACAGACTTTTAACCGCCGCGGCGTATGAACCCTGAGATCGCAGAGATGGTAAGAGATAGAGGTTTGACGTCTATGGGACAAAAACTTTTTATACTTGCAGGCAGATCAAGTTTATTTTCAATTTTGGCCACGCCCCCTCCCGTCCCCGCAATTTGGAAAAATCGTCATATCTCCCACAGTTTTATAGATAGAAGGTTCGCTCCTTCTGGACTTATTACACAATGCACCACACAATTTTAATTTTCGTGATTTTGGTCATGAAGACGTTATTTTTTTAGGGTGGTCGAAAGAAGTGTTTTTAGTAGGACTGGTTAAGAGCTACAAAAAATCCAAAGACAAAAAAGGTAAAATTAAAAATAGCGTATGAGATATAGACCTGACTTTTTCAAAAAAACCTTAGCCAATCAGACCAAGCTCAGCCAGGGCTTCTACTACCATTGTTACCTTTCAAATTTGGTGGGTCCCGTTGGTATCAAACAATTTTTGTTGAAAAATGGTTCACAGTGTTATTATAGTCGGGCGTGACAGACATTCTTTCTTATTTTTAACACACTCAAAAAAAAAAAATCAATCCAAACGGGACTACATCAATCCGAAACAGGATTGAAAACAAGGTAATCCCGGATATTTTAAGGGCGATCCGAAAAAAAGATTAATTTGATCCCACTTTTTTCAAATTTATCCCGCGGTAATCCCATAAAGATTAAATTAATCAAAAAATTCGAGCTCAATTTAATCCCAAAGCAGGATCACTTTAAGCTTGTTCGAGATGAATTTGCTCCCAGAAAGATTCCTCTACCATTCCTTTCTTCCTCCATTTTCCATAAGACACCCACCAGTTTTGCTTCTTAAAAAAACAAAGAAATATAAAAATTATTGTAGTCTTGTCTGGGACTCGAGAAATCACAACCTTGCAGCTTTGCACTGAACACGAATGGCATGACATTTTATCGCACACCACCATAGCACGTGATTGTTGCCCCATGTCTAAAGTGCTATTTATTCTTTTCTGCTATCGTTCCTAATTTATGACCATTGTGATCTCGAACGGGATTGAAGTTAGCACATATGGAATGAAACATCCTCGAAAGGATTGCGTCAAGCCTTGAAAGATTGAATTAAGTAGAATATCCCGTAAATCGAGATTGAATTTTTAAGCTTGTGTCTGGATTACACTAAGAAAAAAAGATTGAATTTATCTAGCAGTTTGTTTTTTCTGTGCACATATTTTATAATGGCCTGTTTTGGAATTTCAGAATATTATGATTTCTAAAGTAAATATTTGACTGTTTAATCTTTATATAATTGCTTCTAATAGGCTATTCACACTGAGCACATCTAACCTCTAACATCCCACATCTTGATTTTTAATGCTTTATAACTATTTGCTTTGCCAACATTTGTTAAGCTTTTGCATTGCCAAATTATTAAGTGAGGCAGTGTCCAATAGAAACATGCTACAAACCAAAAAAATGTTGGCCAGGAAAATTTGTATGACTCATGATGTTGGATGTTAGATGTGCTCAATGTGAATAGACTCAATGTGAATAGACTATGAGGCAGACGTTACAAAATATGATTCCACTTGAAAGGATGGCGTTAGGTAGAAAACTAGAAGTCCCCGTTTCACTCGCCTGCATACATATGGTGCGAAGTGACCACAAGCAAGGATTGTATTAGAATAGTAAGTCAGAGCAGCTCAACATTAATTGGAAAAAAGTAAAATTATGCTCAAGAAAAAGAGGTAACATAATTACATAAGATATACATAAGAAATAAATGAGGTTCATATGTTGAAAAAGGACAAGAAGAACTATAAATTTAAATGTAAAGACAGTTGTCTCATTTCCTAATACACAAGTTAGACTATAAAAGCGGCGACTAAAATGAATAAAGATCAATTCCTAACAAGTACGCGATTGTGTTCTTTCTTAAGGACTCGGCAATTGTGCGAACGTTTCAATAGATTGTTGAGCTGTACTATCTGCTCTTTAGTTTAGAGAATAAGTTGCACAGTATGTATGCTTGAATTCACCGCGCTTAGACTTAAATCATACATAGATGTTCGGTCCTAAGGAACATCCACCCGTTTTTAAATTGAAACGCGAAATCTATTCGAAAGGATCTTTTTCCAACTCAACTATTACTATGCATTAATAAATAATATATGATCAAAGTAATAGCCTATTTCCACTATAGCAAATATGTACATATTTTCACATTTTATCACATATCCAAAAATAAATAACATTTTTTCCATAGAGAAAAAATGTACATATTTAATATATGTGTCCATTCGCCACGAGTGATAACAGTGTTGTAAAAGAAAATACTAGATTATTTGATATCGATGTCACATCAAAATCAACCCTAATGTTATCGATGTCACAAAAAGGCAACCCTGATTTAAAATTAATTTGAATTGATAATTGAAGAAAAGCGCGAGTTTCACAATATTATATTTAAAATTAATACATTTGATTTCATATGGTCCCAAAACGTAAGTTTATGTCTTGGAAGGACTACCCATTTATTTGAAAGGATGGTTGCCCAATTAATTGAATGGAAAGACGTTCGCAAAAAAATTGGACATTTAACGCGCTAATAGCAAAAGTAAATACAAGATAAGTAGGGATTATTTATACAGTTCTGAACTAAAAACGCAAGGTGTTTCAGACGGTGCTCTATCAGAATGAGAGCCGTAAAGTCAGTGCAGCCATCATCCTCTTTTTCAAACAGTGTGTTGAGGAAAGTGACTCGTGTGGCTTACTGGCCTCACATGGGAATTCAGTGTGCCTGAAGAAACGCAAACTGGCCGAGATGACACCATTTGTAAAGGCTATGGTGGCTGCCACAACAGAGCGGATGGATGTACTTGACCGACAAGCAACTGCTCGCTTGGAGATTACGGAGCGCATGTAGAATGCCAATATAGAATTTTAGTCGTATATGTTTGAAACTACAAAATAAAATGTTAAGTAAGGCATTGAAGCTAGTATATTGTTCTTTTTTATTTATTGTTGAGTCTAGGAATTTTTTCTTTAATTTTATTTGGCAAACACAAATCTTATGTGAAATTTTCGCGTGAAGCAATATCAAACTTGTAATTCTTTTGTCAATTTTATTTGAGCAAGTACTTAAGCAATAATTATAAAACAATATATTATTGTTTTGAGCTCCATAGATTTTAACGTAAAGATGTAATGCATAATAACTCAAATTTGAATTGGCAGCTGCCATTCACATGTTTACGAAACTGTAAAATATGTACATATTATATGGAAATGCTCAGAAAAAAAATATGTACATATCGAAACATGTGATTATAGTGGAAATAGGCTATAAGTTAAGTAAATGATATACGTGAATACTTATCTCACTAATTATTTGCTAGCGATATTGCACGATTAAAGTGCTAAAAATTTGTTAATATATTTGGTTCCCTCTTAGATAATGCTACTAGATGAGCGGATCCCTTATCTCTTAAAATTTTACTCCGTTCGAATTAAACTCCTGAGAAAATATTCTAGACATATTGAATTATTAAAAAAAAATCGAAATTTCGAGTTTATTAAATCCCTCCCACCTAATCCCTTACTTTATATATTTTATATTTGTAAAATGGCTCCTCTCAACCTCTTGGCTTGTGCGCTTTTAATTTTCGCACACGAGAAAGGGACCTAAAGCTTAACGCCGAACCCGAAAGGCAGTTTGAGAAGCTTTTGCTTGGCTTATTACTGCAAAGCTGGATCCAACCTGGTGTGTAAGTTTATTTAAAGAAAACATTTTTTATTAGATGCTCCGAGGCGGGATCGAACCCACGCCTCTTGCACAGCGGTCGCGCGCACTAGCCGCTAAGCCACACCTGGCTGCATATTATATATTTATTTATATATATTTTTATTTACAGCCCCAAAAGTTCAGGCCGAGCGCCTTTAATTCTCTTGTCGTCGTGTCCGGATGTCACCATTATCAGAAAGCAAAACGGAAGACGGCAAATTGGTTGGTACGAATGCCTTTATGGCCCGAAGAAGAATTATGAAAAAATAATAGTATTTGCATTGGCAACTATTTGAAAATGAAAAATCTATTTTGGAGAGCTTTTTTGCAGTCTAGTGAACAAAAACGTTAATTCTGCGTCCATTAAGCCCTACATCATCAAAATCGGTTCAGTAGAACTTGAGAAAAGCTGTGAACCAGTTTGCAAAACGTGGTTTCGAGAAAAACGAGTTTAAAGTTTGCAGTTGCTGGGTTTAAAGTTTGCAGTCTTTAAGGCCAGAAGAGGGCCTTAAAGATAAACTAATTGAATAAATGTTCCGAGGCTGTATCGGACACAGGACCTTCGGCTCGGCAGACACACACACCACAACCTAACTGAAGATATAGAGTTTGATCATAATTGGATGATTAGATCGTATAACAGCCTTTGAAAGCAATACAGAGGAGGTAGCAGGGGACGGACCAAGGTTAATTTTCCTAAAAACTTCTTCCCCAGATTCTCTTGCAGGCACCAATCGAAAGGTATTTGCTGCGACTTTATTTGTTTTAACAAACCATCAAATATTAATATTTGCAATAAATAAGGGCTAACTCCTACATATAACTAAATACATACCCAACCTCTTTTGAACGCGCTACACTAAGTTGATAAGAAAACTCACCATTCCATCCACATTCCACGCCAGTGACGTAACATTTTTGAATGGTTAAACAGTAGCTGCGGCCAAGAATTGGGGTTCGTCGCTACTGCCGTTATTACTTAAATTACTGCTTCAAATCATTCCACTTAACCGAAAATGTTCCTGGCCTCCGATACCTCGCCATCGCGATCGCTGCATCTTTCGGGCCAGCACTGCGCCAGACTTGGAGGCCTCCAATTAGCCACCATACATACACATAATATGAGTGAGTGAGCTGCGAGTCTGCTCTAATATTTCGCTTCGAGAGGCTCGCCTTTTCGTATGAACACGACATTTTAATTACGCTACCAATTAAGAGGACGAAGGAGTTGTGAACGCAAAATACGCGCCATAGCGCAGCACCTGAAAGTGACTTGTCAAATTCTTTCAACAAAAATCAAACGGTGCAATATTAA
This sequence comes from Lordiphosa collinella, assembly GCA_018904265.1. Classification (NCBI taxonomy): domain Eukaryota; kingdom Metazoa; phylum Arthropoda; class Insecta; order Diptera; family Drosophilidae; genus Lordiphosa; species Lordiphosa collinella. Next base: position 207,520 of record JAEIFV010000275.1, read on the forward strand.
AATATATTAGGTAGCAAAATTCAAACTGAGTGCCAAAGTTTCTTGATCCAAATGTGGAGTCAACGCACCTTACTTACGAGGATACAAAGCACAGCTCTCATTTGTTCGGATTTGACTTACATTTCATTTGCTGGACGTCCGGTGCAGCTGGATTTGTCGGATGGGCCAAGTGCGTTTTGGGCTATAAATTAAACGAATTCAAGATGAAGCGTCCAAACTCCAAATATAATATTCATAACAACAATGGAAACGCTCGGAGAACGATAATCGATTTTTGTTTATTACGATCTTGCTATAGTCCCTGACCCTGATTCTCGGCTACGCACGCGCTCGCTTCAGTCTGCACCTCCTAGCAGCCTTCCTTCGATCGCCCCTTTAACCCACACTGCAATGACGCAGCAGACAACTGCCCTTTAATGAAGTAGTAAAACTCATTCATAAATGTAATCAACCTGGCTTGTAGGTGCAAAGCTCAGTGGAGTTAAGCTGAGCGAAGGGACTGCAACCGGGTCTGGTGCACTAGCGGACATATGACGAATAGAAGAATGTGCTTCCCAAAGACCAGACCCCGTACAGGTAGGCTCAGCCCGACTGCGGCTTGCAGACCGGCTTGGGCATCCACACCAGGCACCAAACACAACAAGAAACTGCAGAGTAAAAGTCCGGTCGCCAGCACAGCGCTGGTTCTTCCGCTTCCCTCGTGTACCTTGTGCTTTGCCACGAGCCTAACACACGCCGTTCACATCGGCGGGGCTCCGACACTTGCCTTGCTGGTCGATTGTGGCCATGTTATGAACATTTACATTTATCTTGCATTTCAATTTGGGTTTTGTTTGGACTTTTTAATTTCCTCTTTGCAAATGAAATCAATTTGAATGCGGTGTTGCACTTATGTACATTTTTATATACACACATGTCCTTATGGTATTTATGGTAGAGATCTCTTCTGGTTAATTTTTGTATAGGAGTCTTGAACTTAAAGTTGATCTTAACAAAATGTCCAAAGTATTGTAAAAATATCAAAACGAACTGGGGCGTCTTTCCATTATATAACATCATTTCCAACATTTAATCTTTAAATCTGCAACGCCCTATAACATATCGAATATAGCTATTGAAGAATAATTTTTCAACTAAGGCAGCGATTGCAGTTTCGAAGCGAAAAAATGTTCGTAGGATGGGCCACGCCCCCTCCCGTCCCCGCAATTTGGAAAAAACATCATATCTCCGGCAGTTTTATAGATGGAACGTTCAAACCTTCTGGACATATTTAGTAATCGGGATTATTTATCGATCCGCCATAGGAATGGTAAAGATCGGATGAACGATAGTCAAGTTATAAGGAAAACAAACAATTATGGGCAACACCGGTCGCAATGGTGATGGGCAGCCCTTCACAGGTACAGAGTATGTTATAGTCGGGCTTGACCGACTTTCTTTCTTATTTTAAAGATCGGCGATAATGCTTAATGGAGTTTCTAAAATTTCTATTTTTTCTGAAATTGGATGAATCTTATTATCTAAACATTTCCTTTTCAAACTATTTTCCCGCCTGCGCAGCGCTTCCGGGCTTATGAAGAAACAAAAATGTTTGTTGACACATCTTTCAGGGTAACACTTTGGGATAAAACATTGACGGCTACATTACCCATTTTAATTAACACATAATCAAACTAAAAATAGCGGAGGCCTTCGATTTACCAAACACCATTTTAATTGTGAATTACAAGCCGCAAAAGTGCACATATACAGAACAGGTACAGAAGGCCTTATCCATGTTGAATTTTGAATTTATAGGTGGTTGCTACGACAGCGCGATTATTATCTACAGATCAAATGTGCTGACACATTGGACATAACACACTGATTTAACTTTTTTAAGCTATATTTTCACATTTCTGATATCTTATTCAAGAAACGTAAATGTTAGCAGGCTCCAGGTCAAGGATTGATTATAATTCAATAATCAACAGAAAATTCAACAGACGATACATATATAGTAAACATGAACAGTAGCTGTGGATGTGTAGACGGGCGTTTCGATGCCAGCCTTCGTCAGAACACTTTCAGTTGCCATCATCAAGCCATTTGCAAATCCTTTTTAAATAACCCAGACCGGCGAATAAAGAGTTGAAAATTCCAAGTGCACAAATAGCACAAAATTTCTACTAGTCTTTAAGCTCCTTTGTTTGGGGTAGCTGAAGGTATACGCATTGGCGTTGAAGGTTGTTCAATGTATCTCTGTTGTTTGTGGCCACTATTTTTAATTACTGAAAAATTTGTCTCAGAGTGTGCTTAAAAAACTTAAAAATTGTTCTGATAATAGAAGTTGCGTATTTGAGTTTTTGGATAGGCAACGCACCGTAAACTGAGATATATCTCAGCCATATCGTTTGAGAGCACAGGCAATTGAAAATACAGCTTTAAAAATTTTTAATCAAAAATAAGATTTTTAACCAAGTCTGCAAACCTCTAAAATTCTGTAGAAGGTTCGGCCGGGGGGTTCGAACCCATTGTAAAAAGTCCAAGGTTCGTTTCGCGGACCGGTTCCTGAAACCCCTGAACCCTGAACAAAAAAGAATAGTTTTGACTTTCGACTTATTAATTCGTTGATAATGAAACTTCATATATTTAATCAAAGTGTTCATTATTTTAGTGAATGTAATTATAAAAAATTATAGATTTTTTGGAAAAGCTTAGTTTAATTTAATAGGCATTATATCTTCCTCGATCTGTTCATCTATATTAGCTGCTGGTTTAGAAAGAACAAACTTAAGTGTTAAAACGCTCGTTAAACATATACCTGAGTTGCTGGAATAGCTAGTAAAATTTAAGGCAATATTTAATAATATTATCTTGTATGTCTTTGTTTTTATGACCTTTGCAAAATTTCAAATCTTTTGAACAATTTTCAAAGGAATCTATAATACCGTTCACAAATTTTAAATTTGATAATATTGTTTATTGACTTCTGTTGCTTTCATAAACTTCTCTTCTTTGCAATCCGACGTTGACTTATTTATAGTCGAATTTTAAAAATCTCAATTGGCATATCATTTTGATGCTTTGGCATGTCTGCAGAAGTAAGCAAAGTTTCAAATCTAAGTCTAAGAACACGGCACCCATTTTGGAACTGAACTCATAACAGAAGAATGAAACTTGGTGGTAATTGTAAATCGTGCAGCTTTAAAGAAGTTTTATAAATTGGCTGCGGCAAGATAAATATATTTTCAACAACGTTCCAATCTAAAAAATAGTAAAGTTAACTTCGGCTCGGCTGAAGTTATGTATATCCTTGCAGCTTCCATTGAAAACAATAAAGTTTTTCTAAGACTACTTTTCGGACCTTACTTTTCTATGGGAGCTATACTTAGTATAGATTTCCGATTTCGACCAAACTTAGTGGAATCATGGAAAATTTGGAGGCGATCCCATTTCAAACAAAAAAGTTTTCTCACTAGAACTTATATTTCGACCGATCATTCGTACTGCAGCTATATAGCTATAAATTTGTGTAAATGTATATAAAATAAGAATATGCCAATGATAAGGACGTTTCCATTGAAAACAAAAAAGTTTTTCTCACAAGAACTAGTTCTCCGACCGATCGTTTCTATGGCAGCTATATGCTATAGTCATCCGATTTTAACAAAACTTTGTAGAATTATGTGAAAGTATTCCAAATAAAGAAATACCAGTTTTTGGGACATTTCCATTGAAAACAAAACAGTTTTTTTTTAACTTAGACAACTTTTCAGACTATACTTTTCCATGACGTCCTTTCAAGCCAAGTAGATTTCATTCAAATTATTTCTTTTCGGATAATCTATCTTGTCTCTTAACGAAAAAAGTTTTTCACTATTATTTAGAAATGCAATCGTTTATACTATCTTTAAAGATTGTCAATATTTCCCTGTATCTTTAAATAACGAGAGCGTATGTTAAAGTCGGTCCTGCCCGGATTCGATATACCCATTACTCAGGCAAATTAATGTTGTATAGCCTTCCCTTATGTTAGTTAACAGAGCATTAACATTAATGAGATCATTTCAATTATGTAAGCAAACGTTGGTAAACTTCATGTTACCCAAAACCAAATTCTCAAAATGATAAATAACCTTCCCTGGCATCATTCCACAATTGACCTTCATCAAATAACAAATATATCATTAGTTCCGGAGAGACTGGCTCGACTACATCTCAATTTTAGAAATAGATGCACTTATTCAATATATCCTCATATTGTTAGCATAGCTTAAATCCTACAAGTGGGATAGAAAAAATAAAAAAAGATCAATTAAAATTAAAACTTCAAGGGGATTTTGTAAATAATTTCTCCCCATATATTATTAGAAACTATACTTGTTAAAAAACCTAATATCTAAAAGAAACCCCCTAGTCTAAGAAGAAAAAGCAAATGTGCTTGCAACTCTTAAATTTGTTTAATGATAGGATCTCACAAATTGTTAAGTTTAATTAAAGAGAATAAAATTGGATTGAATTGTAAGCAAACAGAGCTTGCCTCGCCTAAAAGTGTGCAACATTTTTATAACGTTTATAACAATTTAATATCCGATCTGTAGGAAACTTTCAGAGATTGTAGATATTCGGCACATACACTACACTGCAAATTAGATGAAGATCATCTTCAAAATTGTAGGAGTTATTTAACATTTTTAATTGTGGGGGCGGGAGGGGGCGTGGCCAAAATTTGAAATAAACTTGATCTGCATATAGACAATAGGAGTCTTCATACAAAATTTGGTGGCTCTAGCTCTTCTTGTCTCCGAGATCTAGGTGTTCGTACAGACTGACGGACAGACGGACGGACAGGCGGACATGGATATATCGACTCGGCTGTTGATGCTGATCAAGAACATATATACTTTATAGGGTCGGAGATGCTTCCTTCTACATGTTACATATTTGCAAGACTTTAGTATACCCTTTTTACTCTACAAGAAACGGGTATAAAAGCTACTTTTTTTGGTGAACCGAAACTCATTTTTCTAGTTCAGGTTTGAGGAGTCAAAAACCTACCGTTTCGCGAACCCCATAAAACCCAAACCGGACCGGTTCTCAGGTGTTTGGTATACTATAATTTTGCCCAGCAGCTTGCGATGCATAGAAAGAATCATCTCCGAACACATAAAGTACCTATAAATTTTCTTTATCAGCATGATGAGCTGAGTCGATTGCGCTTTGTCGGTCCATCTGTTTTTAAGCTATTGAGCAGACATTTTGCAGAGTCTTTTTTGACTGCACACTTCTGAAGCCCTGGAAACGATCTGAAGCTGCCCTGGAAGCGCTTTTTTTCGCTCCACAAGTGGTTAGAAAAAAATAAAAAAATAAAAGGGGATCGTTGGCTGGTAGTCAAACTCACATTAATGAAATGTGTAAAATTTCAAACAGATCGGTGCTGCAATTTTTGAGTTATCGCGGTCACCGATTAAAAAAAAAACTGTTAGGAAAAACGCGTTGTAATTTACTTATACTCATACATTTTACACATAACGTTGGTCGCTTTAAACGCTGTATCTTCGTTAATTTTGCTCCGATTTGGACACAATACTCTCAAAATGTTGTACATTCAGAAAAACAAATAAAACAAGAAAGAAAGTCGGTAAAGCCCGACCATAACATACTCTGTACCTGTGAAGTGCTGCCCATCACCGTTGCGACCGGCGCTGCCTTTAATTGTTTGTTTTTATTATAACTCGACAACCGTTCATCCGATCTCTACCATTCCTTTGGCGGATCGATTATTAATCCTAATTACTAAATATGTCCAGAAGGAAAGAACCTATCTATCTATAATCTATAAATTCTATCTATAAAACTGTGGGAGATATGACGTTTTTCCCAATTTGCGGGGGCGGGAGGGGGCGTGGTAAAAATTAAAAATAAACTTGATCTGCCTGCAAGTATAAGAAGCATAAGTCCCATACATGTCAAACCTCTATCTCTTACCATCTCTGAGATCTTTGCGTTCATACGGACAGACTGACGGACAGACGGACATGGCTTTTGCACAAACTTATTATACTCTATGTACCTTTGGTACAGAGTATAAAAATATGAAAAAAAAATTATTTTAAATCATAACCCCCATAAGTCCATCTACTGCTATTTATTTACATTTTGCTGTTTGACGCCCATTTAATGTATTTTTATGATCATCACAATTAACAGGGCCCAAAAATGTCTTTTTCAAAATTTGCTTTGCCATTTATCTAGAACAAATAAATACTTACAGGGTGGTTGATGAATGCCGCTAACGACAAAAAAAAAATTTGTTAACAATTTTGCCGAGCAAGGGAAATTCGCAAGAACACCGTACCATTGAGACCCTTCAGTTTCGACGGTGGGAACGACATTTTGCCGTAGCAGCTGCCATACAAATCAGTCCAAGAGTTTCGACTAGGAGCTTGTATGCTCATATAGGTATCAGCAGACAGTCATTGCAGGCAATTATGCACAAAGATTTGAGCTTATTCCCCTATAAAACTCGAATGGCTAACAAACTGAACGTAGCATGCTTGCCAATTTTCTTGGAATTTCGCCAGAGGAGGCACAAATTTGAAACCAACTTCATCTATGTGCAGACAATTGGTGTCTACATTCAAAGTTTGGTTACTTACTTACTCTGAGATCTAGGCTTTCATACAGACATCGGGAAGGACGGTCATTCGGCTATTTATGCTGATCAAGAATATATATACTTTATGATATCGGAGGTGCTTCCTTTTGCTTGTTATATAAATTTGAACGAATTTAGTATACGCTAGAGATGGGCGCGGAAAAGAAATTTTGATCCCTACCCGCCCCGGTCCCGACCCGAGCTATCCCGTCCCGTCCCGAACTAAAATTTTGAATTCAATCCCGTCCCTTCCCGATCCCGACCCTAGCTATCCCGACAAGTCCCGACCTTCCAAATTTTTTTTAGGAATATATAGAATTAAAGACAGTTTTATAAATACATATTTACATATATTTATGAAGAAAATAATGCTTAAGCTTTATTTTCACTGGTTTGATAACCCAAAGTTTTCCATTTGAGATATCAGACAAGTGTAATAGTCAATCGGAGAAGCACACAAATATATGAAAAGCGCCATGAGAAGTATTCTTAGTTCGCATATGAGTTTATTGACTCACAGTAAACTGAGGTATTTTTCTCCCATCTCATATAAGATCTCGACAAGTGAAATACAGCTTTACAAATAAGTATTCAAATTCATAATGAAATATATCAAAAACTTTTCAAAATTTCTTAGTTTTTTTTATAGAGACAGAATCTTTTCAAAGCTATCGCCTAGTATAAGAGTGCATCTTCCTTCCAGTATTCTACTAGACGTCTACACGTTCATCTTTCTTCCAGTATTCTACTAGACGTCGACACGTTCGAGTGGGCGAAGATGTTGGCACATTTAAAACTTTTTTTTGCAAGTTGTTGTAACAGAGGAATGTTCCTGCAAATTTTCCAAAACGTTAAAATTGGAATATTTGTATTCAGGAATTAATACCAAAATGAACTGCGGTTCCGGTACAGGTTCCGGTACGTCCGGAAATGAATGTTTTGGTTAAAGGTTCTATTTCGGTTTCGATACTGTACCGGGTTTTTCGTACATCGGTACGTACCGGTACAAGTATTGGAATAATTGAATTCTGAGAACTCCAAATCATTTTATTTCTTTATAACACAGTGCAACTTATAAATTGGTTACGACTCCGCACCCCGCTATTTTTCAAGAACATACCGAAACTAAAAAAAGTTGATTAAGCCCGACTATAACATACTTTGTTTCTGTGAAGTGCTGCCCATCACCGTTGCGACCGGTATGGCTATAATTGATTGCGGGGGCGTGGCAAATATTGAAAATAAACTAGGTCTGCCTGCAAGTATAAGAAGTTTTTGTCCCATACACGTCGAACCTCTATCTCCTACCATCTCTGAGATCTGTTTGTTCATACGGACAGACAGACGGACATACGGACGGACGGACAGACGGACATCGCTATATCGACTCGCCTGTTGAGGCAGATCAAGAATATATATACTTTATAGGGTCGGAAATGCTTCCTTCTGGTTGTTACATACTTTTGCACAAACTTATTTAATACCCAAAAGGATAAAACCTGAAGCCTCCTTTGTTGTGTTGTGTGCCTCTGTTTAAAGCTATGTCAATATCATAGCAAGACCTCGAGCCTGTAAAAACTACAAGTTAAAAGGATAATTTTTATGAAGTCTAAATATCATTAACCGTTTGGAATTTTGATTTTATGTATTTGTGGCAAAGCTGTAAATATAAACAAGAGCAAAAAAAGTCCTGTGCCGACTGACATATAAAAATTTTTTACTAACCCTAACCTTTCAGCTGTCAAATGGTTTTTTTAATGATGCCAACACTTTACTGCACAAATGGCGGAAAATTCAATTCTTCCGCGAATTTTGGGATACCCTTTATAATGGCATTCAATGAGGCTGAGTCCAAACGACGTTTCATCGGATTCATTATAAGTTTTACGCCAGAGTGTAGGCGTTCCACGTTATCCTGCGTAGCTAGAACAGACTTTTGTAATTTCAAACAATTTTAGGAACTTTGTGGAGGGCTTTGGTAAACAATCTGAGAATTCAGAAAACCTGAAACCCATATAAGACAGCTCCGGTTACATTTTTTCTTCATTACTCATTGTCATATTGTCGCTAATTTCACTGTTAATAACTTATTACATACCTCGTATCATGCAATTCACATCATTGCGAGTTTCCTCAGGCAAGAAACTCAATTTCCTAAAAGGTGGATTCCAAAATAAAGCAATATAATGAAAAGCTTATGGTTCGCAGCGTATCTCCGTCCCTATATATATCTATATACATCCCTATATATGTCGCAATGTTTCATCCATGATTATCTGTCTGTTTGTCCGTATAAAAGCACAGAACTCACAGTTGGTATGAGCTAGAGGTTTGAAGTGCAATCTTTATCGATTTACCAAGTTTTTTACAAATGAAAGTTAATTTGTTTCCGTTTTCGATTTCGATCAGATCATGCGGATTCGGAACTAGCAACTGTAGCAACTGTGATTCTTTTCATCTTGCAAGTGTTTTTATTTTAACATTTCAAATTTTGTCGAGATCTTAAAGTATCTATAGATATATCTAGCATACAATTTGATTTATAATAATTTTTTTTTTTAAATTTGAACATCAGAAATTACATGTCAACGAAAGCAAAAACGATCGAAATGAAACCGAGCTGTTCGCAATTCCGAATTAGCGCATGCGCAGTGCTGATCGAAATTATCAAGGCTGCCTTATAGCTGAATTAAGATTCGATTCATTCGAAAAGACAATCGATTTGTATTTCCCTCGGAAACACCAAAATGAAAACGATTCGGAATTGCGAATGTTTTACTTATTAATTCCACTCGGAAATGGGAACAGGCCTGATAAGCAATCAAAATTTTTATATTGATCAATTTTGAGGGAGAACGATGTAGAGAGCGTGACTACTGCTATAGACTCAGGGAAGTGTGCATTTTGGCAGGTTCAGGGTATAATGAAGTCGTGCTTGTTCGACTAATTTACTTGTTTATAAATGCTAAGTGCAAAATACTTTCAGGTCTACATTACCAGCCCGACTTATTAAATTTGTAAGATCGAACAAACTCTTAAATGAAAAACATTAAATATAGAGGATTGGCTTAAAAGTGGCTGTTGAATTCTAGAAAAAAGGAAAGAAACTATTCAATTTTTTTTAGAGATTTTAGAGACGGACATACTGACGGACAGACGGAAATGTCTAAATACATTTGGCTCTTGGTGCTGATCAAATAAATACACATATTTATATGTATTTTTAACCTTTTTTTCATAATTTTTAACCTTAAGAAGAAGAATTCTTTAAAACCATAAACTTTTTGAAAGACACCATAATTATATTATGCTTAGGGTGGTTAACACAGTGAAAAAATTGTATAAGGGCATTTCCGCCGAGACCAATAAATTAAAAAACACTAAGTTTCATATATTCCCAGGGAAACCAATAAATTTATCTAAAGTAAGCCAGTCTTACACTTATTCATAGGCCATGTCGCTATTGTTGAACGCACAGCCGCGCAGAAATCATTTTTCTCATTTTTATAGTTTTATTGCACTTTTTATACCCTTGCAGAGGGTATTATAAAATTGTCCGGATGTTTGCAACGCATAGAAGGAAGCATCTCCGATCATATAAAGTATATATATTCTTGATCAGCATGACGAGCTGAATTCATTTAGCCCTGTATCTCCTCCATCAGTTTGAAAGCTGTCTTGAACAAACTTTGCGCGAAATCTTTTGGTACAAATACGCTGCACATTTGTCTTAGCCGGCCGGATCGGATGACTATAGCATATAGCTGTAATAGGAATGATCGGTCGAAAAACTAGTTTTAGTGAGAAAAACTTTTTTGTTTTTAATGGAAACGCCTCCAAACTTCGAATTTCTTAGTTTGCCATGCTTCCCATGATTCCACTACGTTTGGTCGAAATCGGACATCTATGTATATAGCATAGCTCCCATAGAAAAGTAAGGTCCGAAAAGTAGTCTTATTTAGAAAAACAAACTGCAAGGGTATACATATATTCGGCCGAGCCAAAGTTAACTTTCCTCAATTTTTGATGTCTGAAATTGTTCTAAGGGTTCGAAGAGTTAAAAAAGATGCATAAAAACCCTATAAATATGTGATTGCAATTAACTGTAAGTATTTGATTTGTATTTAACGGAAACCACCTAAATATCCTGATGAAAAAATGTCCTGTTCGACATGACACGTACCGACACATATAAATATTTTCTTTAAGAAAAAGTACAGAAGATTTTCAACTCAAACAATATACATTTCAAAGGACAATTTATTAAGAAAATATTGAAACTATTTTTGCTTAAGAAATGTGTCAGGTTTCGCTAAACTTTTTCAGCTGGTGTCATAGCTTGTTATCAGGAAGAACTTTAGTCCGCAATTTCTAAATGTAGCTGTATATGCTTATAAGTAGTATCTTTCAAATATTCTTACACTTAATACCATTAGAATATTAAATCTCTGAGAAAATGTGGCAATGCGTGGGTATGTTCTCCCCCATTCAATTAGCAAAATTATAGGGTGTTTCAGTCTTCCAAGAAACTTTGTTGATCACCGATCAAAAAATAGGGCAATTTACGGGGCAAGGGCCAAAGATCAAAACAAAAACACAACTAAGAGGCAGAGCAGAAGTCATCGCCCACAAAAATCATCATGCATCGTCGTTCGCCATTGAAATGGGTATGTTGAGTGTGGTGGCATTAGCTTTGGTGCCTGGTACCTGGTCTAAATCAGGTAAAAGCCACTGAGACATTTGCGTGATGCGTTGCCAAAATAATTTATGAGATTGAAGCGCAACGCAGCGCCAATTTGCGTGCGGTGCTGGCATTTTGGAAAACAAAAAATTCCATACTGTCTTGCAGAAAAATTCCCACCACAGTTTGCACACAGTTGCCAAAATATGTATATAAAACTGACGACTTAAATGTAATTATGAGCTGTTTTTATGCAAACCATGACAAAAGTGTGAAGTTACATTAAGAAATGCTTTGCCAGAAGCTTAAACCAGGCTAATTTTATCTTTAAGTTAGCTTTTCCAAGGACCAACATATCTGATATCCCAAAAGACGTATTCTCCAAACCTTAAGACTGGATAAATCAATACTTTTTAGATCGGCATGTGTCCCATACTATCAATCTAATCAAAAGTTTAATTTAAGTAAAAGTTACATTTGGTAGTTAATTTGGTTAAGTTACATTAAGTTGATATTTATACATAAACCAATTAGCGAAATAGAACCTTTATGAACAACGTCTACCTCTCGACGAACCTAAAAAAATTGCCTGCCTAAGACATCGGATATCATTCGAATAACATTTACAAATATTGAAAGATTGGAAATAGGTAAGAAATGTCAGGTGCATGCGCGTAGCGTGCTTCACGAAAAATTAGGTTTTTTATATTGTAAGTAGAATTAAAATCTACTTTGTAAGTTGATTTTAATAAAATTACATTTCATATCCTGATTTTAAGAGAAAAAAATTAGATTAAATATTTGAGTTTGATTGACAAAAATCCGTTTGTATGAACAAACAGATCTGAGATGGTAAGAGATAAAGGTTCGACATGTATGGGACATAAGCTTCTTATACTTGCAGGCAAATTAAGTTAATTTTCGATTATTTCCACGCCCATTCCGACCTCTCAGTTTAAAAAAAAACCTCATATCACCCACTGTTTTAAAGATAGATAGTTAGTTCCTTATGGACATATTTGGTAATCAGGATAATTTATCGATTGGTAAAGATATAAGCAAAGCAGTTTGGTGCAGCAGCAGTATAATACATACTGAGCATACACTTTCGCTGGTCCAGAGTAGGGCTCACTGCTCTTGATAAAAAACGACATTTTTTTTTGGCCGCAAATACTTTATTTTAAAAGTCTCTTATGGTCATCTTTGTTTTAGGTATTAGATATTGTCTATCACTGAACACTATGTTTAAGTTGAAGGTAACTCTTTGGAAAGAATAAAAATTATTTATATTTCAGTCCGAATACGCGTTCGAATGTAGCGTTCGTGACGCAGGATTTGCCCACATATACATTACATACTTTTGCACAAACTTAATATAATCTGTGTAACTTTGGTACAGAGTATAATGAGAATACCATAAAAAGTCACCATTTTCAATATAATTAAGATACCGATTGTTAGATCTCAAATTTATAATTAGAATTATTATGTTTTTTTACGGCCGGCGGCATTTCGTCATTGTTTGACATAACTACAGTTTTTGGCATTGTCATGAAAACCAAATATGAAGTATATATTTGTTATATATAAAGAATTATCTGGAACTGGTACAAATCTTTTATATACCAAATTCGCAGAAGAAGACCTGTTTTTGGTGTTTTGAAAATCGATATTTTATAACACATTTTTATACCGATAAGGGAAGAAAGGACCTAAGTATTAAATAAACGAGGATTTCCACAACGCATATTTATAATCAACATGTCACAGCCCAAGCAAGATGTGAACTTAATATTTTTCTTTAGCAACTGCGATGAATCGTTTTGAATCCGGCTTCAAAATCGCAAAATTTGAGGAAGTTGGCCAGAAAATAAAATTAGATAGATTAAGCTTTATAATTTAAGTTTAACTGATTGACTGAATTTAAGTGAAGCACATTTTATTCTCAAGTGGAAATTAAGGCCGGCTGGTGAAAAAGGGCAGGTATGGTAATCAATCTGAGAAGATCGCAAGGTAATGTTCACTCAGTATAGGCGGGTAATTGCCCTAAGTGCTTGCGTGCCAGAAAGTGCTCAAGGAAATTTTAGTGTCAATCAGAAATCACAGAGTTCCATGGGCTTCGGTGGTTCAATATTGGATTTTGAGCATTTTGCACAGCAACGTTGGATCGTTGAATTCGTGTGACAGTAATTGGCGTGGATTGCTATCGTGGCACACACACATTTTTTCTGTATATCTAGCTTACCCTTCGCCCAGATATTCCTTGTTCTTACCATCATAAACTTTTGATCCTCGAACTGATGATCGTTGGTGCGATGTAAGATATGCATTGTATTAATATTCTCCGTTCAAGTTTTAGTTACGTAGAGAGATTCGGCTTAGTCATAGGCGCGCTGCGATTTTTATTGTAGGTAATTTGAACACTTTGACCAGCTGAGATGCAGAACAGGTACAAATCACTATGTAGATATTGGAAATGTGTTTCTTGTGGTTTTTGGCACTTGGTAAGGCAACTGCGAGTCTTTTGTTTAAGTTTTCAAATTTCTTATTATGTAGTTATATGTACAGTTGTAAATAGACAGGTGTAGGTGTATGTATGTATGTACATTGGTATTAAGCACTGCTTGGAAGTGAAAGTGACGGCAATGGCAGGTGCGAGTAGAACTTGTGGCTGGGATGGTTTATTGTTATTCGAACTACTAGTTGCAATCGCGATCGTAATCGGGTTAAATGTCGAGGAGTGTACAGCAACAAATTCTGTCAATTAAACGAAAGACCCGCAAACAATATTCTGCCTTCGCAGCCACAGACGGTAGTTCTCGACTGAAACTAAATTTTCTGGTTGGACGTAAAAACCTTCGGGGGATGTACGCGATGCTGCTGCTGCCGATGCTGCCGTTTTCATGCTACAAGCACCACACACACATTCACACCCAAGCTCGCTCACTTACACACGTATAGCTATGTGAGGCTACAACCACAATCGAAAAGTGGCCAAGAGAAAATGCCTGTTTCTCTTTTCTGGTTTCTCTTCGACACTGCCGCTCTTTCGCCGCCACCAATACCACTTTACCTCTGTGTATCGGACCCTACGTTGGTAGTTGGAGCGAACAACTACAGCCATTTATATTTTCGGAAACCACGCCCCCCCGTAAGCTGACTACTAGACTACAATGGGCTGAACCCAGAGGCTGCGGCAGCGGCAACGCGTCGGCAGCTCAGCATCTGTGTATGTATGCATATGTATATGTCACACACATCAACGTAGATAGGCAGCACCGGGGGTTGGAAAACATTTCGGAAAGCTGGGGTTGGCAACGCAACATGCTCTGCCCTCGGGGTTGTAACGTGTGCTACTGGGAAAACTCTGGCATTGGACGCTCGACTTCGACCATAATATTGCCAGTGGTAAGTACGTGCCCTACCGCTTGCGCTTCAGGATCTTTTTTCCAGCAGCATTGCCGAGCGCAGATAGAGAAATATGTGTGTATGATGGTATACACACACTTGTATGTACGTAACTAAATACAAATGTAAGTACATTATGCAATACATATGTACATATAGAAAAAGGTAGTAACAAATCAATTAATTTATCTACATTCAAATTAAAGTAATTATAACAACTTAACTCAAGTACGATTTTAAAAATTGTAACTAATCCGCTCTTTTTCACCATTTCAGCCAACAAAAAATATCAATCGACTTAGTTGATATAGTTTCCACCTTTGAAAAAAACTGGCTTAGATTTCTTTGATACTCTGTACCAGAGGTACACAGAGTGTAATAAGTGCATAAGTATGTAACAGCCAGAAGGAAGCATCTCCGACCCTATAAAGTCTATATGGGCATTTTTACAGAAAGGTCCACCTAGACCAAAAAATTAAAAGTACTTAAAAACACCATGTTTTATCCCATTTTCATTGGGAAACAATTAAATTGAAGTAATATAAGCCAGTCTTATATGTGTTCATAAACCTTTTCGCGATTTTCAAATGCACATTCGCGCAAGCACCGATTTTCTAATTTTTTTCGTTCTGTTGCACATTTTTTTTCTAAAATAAGAGCCTATAGATGTCATTGAATTTTGCTGTCTAAAATCATTCTTTGGGTACAAAGTGTTAATGAATATTGCATAGGAAACCGTAACGAACTATGTGACTGCAATAAACTGTAAGTTTTTGGTTTGCATTATAACAGAAACCACATAAATATTATAATGGAAGAATTTGTCCCGTGTGATATGTCCCGTGCGAAAGTGTTTAAAATCAAATATTGAAAAATGTATAAATCATTTTTGGATAAAATCAAATCCATTTCAAAGAGACATCAATGCAGAATATTCTAAAACGCCAATATCGGTGTTTGAATCGTTGCCCGCGAAAAGCACTTCTGTATTTTCAAATGCCTTGCTTTTTCGCTATTTTCTTGAAAACGAAAAGTTTCCCAAAATCAGCCTTAGCACCAATTATACAGCTAATATAACATTTTTTTCAATTTCAATGTGTACGACGGTCACGTTCGACATCATGGAAATGCCCATATATTCTTGATCAGTATCAACAGCCGAGTCCATATAGCCATGTCCGTCTTTCCGTCCGTATGAACAAACACACCTCAGAGAGGCATCTTAGTCTACCTTATAGTTTGATCTAAAAAGTATAATAAAATTAGGGCCTACATCTAAACTGATAAATAGCTGCTATGTGTCAGATAAGCTTAGAATTTACTTTGTAATTGTTGGTTTATGTAAAAGATAGTGTTACGTATAAAACTAAGTCCAGCAGGAACTCAATTTAAATTTATCTCGAAGATTAAAACGTGTAAACTCAGTTCGTGGAAGTGATCAAGACTGGTTCATACTTGAGTATGAGTAACGGGTACATTAATGACATGCAGAGCCGAATTAGATTTCTAATAGTGTAGATAATCCTGGCTTCAACGGTTAATTTTTTTCGCGCTTTTAAACTCAGCAGAAGATGAGACTCTTCGAAAATTAGTAGCAAATGTTGACTGATTTTGCCATATTTTTGAAGAAATAATTAAAAGCAAATCAATGTTGAATACTAGTTCTAGACGATTTTGTTCTAGCTAACCGATTCATTTAGCAGGATAATCAGTTTCTTAGAAGATGGTAAAAAATCAAACATGCATTTGCTCAAACTATTGCAATAATATCCTCTTTTTGCTAATGAGTAATTCAGAATAGTAAAATATAATAGAGGTGTTCATTAAGTGTTGTATCATTGTATATGTGCAACTTTGCAGCAGAGCTATCATGAACACCCTACGTTAAATTAGTTGATTTATTACATTATGATCTTTCTGACTGTTTTTGACATACAAACAAAGCCATATATTTGGCTTATTTCAATTGCAGCTCACAAATGTTCACGATAGCTCTGCTGCAAAGTTGCACATATACAATGATACAACACTTAATGAACACCTCTAATATATTTTTAACATGGCATTTATTGAATCAATTTCTTTACTTTTCAGATGTGACCTTAAGGTTGTCAAATTAACCCAAACTTTGATGACTTTATGTGTAAAGTAACAAGAAAAAGTTAGGTAGCTAGATTACAAGGAAGCAAACACGTAGGGGAAGATTAGGTGTTCTGAGCCAGCGGGTGTTGTAAGCCACCCGAATATTGGCCCCAAAGAAAAAAAATACAGGTTTTTGGTATGTCAAGTTTCTCTCCTCTTTTTACCTATCTTTTGACCAGCAACCGAGCAGTCAACACGTGCTTTAAGTTGGTGTACCAGAACTCGATTTTTTTTATATTTTAAAGCTATTATACCCCTGTGGCCGGGTGGCTCAGCGGCTAGTGTGCGCAACTGCTGTGCATGAGGTCGTGGGTTCGATCCCGCCTCGGAACATCTAATGAAAACTTTTTTTCTTTGAATAAACTTTACACCCGGCCACACCTCTTTGCTGTTGGCGCCAGCATTGCAGTAATTAGCCATGAAAAGCTTCTCAAACTGCCGTTCGGATTCGGCGTTAAGCTGTAGGTCCCTTTCTCCTCTTGTGCTAAAATTAGAAGCGCACAAGCCAAGAGATTGAGAGTGGCTCGGCTTTGGCCCTTTTGGGCTGTGTCATCTTGACAAGCCAATTTTACTTTTTATACCCCTTACTCGAAGAGTAAAAAGCGTATACTAAAGTCGTGCAAATGTATATAACAGGCAGAAGGAAGCATCTCCGACCCCATCAACAGCCGAGTCGATATAGCCATGTCCGTAAGACCGTCTGTCTGTGTGAACACCTAATTCTCTGGGACAAGAAGAGCTAGAACGACCAAATTTTGTATGTAGACTCCAATATTTTGGTCACTCCAACAATTTTAATGATATCAAACTATTTTGCAGTGTAGTGTATGTGTCCAATATCTACAATCTCTGAAATTAGCATAAAGATCGGATAATAAATGACAGAGCTATTAAAGTTATAAACAAGTTGCATACTTTTTGGCGCCTCATGCGCTATTTGCTTACATGATGTTGAAATGTTCACATTAATTTTAATACTCTGTTTATTAACATAAGGGAAGGCTATACAACATTAATTCCCCTGAGTAACGGATATACGTAAGTCGGGCTGAGTAACGGATATACGTAAGTCGGACTTTTTGCGCTTAAAGGGGGGAGGGGGAGGAATTTTTCAAATCTGAAGCAAACTCGATTTGAATCGGGTATACACCTACCTACATGCAAAAATTTGTGGCTCTAGCTCTGATAGTCTCTGAGAAACACGCGTTCATACGGACAGACGAACAGGCAGACAGACAGACAGACGGACAGACGGACGGACAGACGGATATTGCTAAATCGACTCGGCTGTTGATGCTGATCAAGAATATATATACTTTATAGGGTCGCAAATGCTTCCTTCTTCCTGTTACATACTTTCGGAAAACTTCATGATCCCCCTTTTCCCAATTTCAATGGGAACAGGGTATAAAAATACTAGGGGAAAGTTAACTTGGGCTCTGCCAATTTGAAAGCTTCCATTGAAAACAAAAAGTTTTTCTAACTAAGACTACTTTTCGGACATTACATATTCTAAGGATATAGCTCCTATACCAATATAGATGTCCGATTTCGACCAAAATTAGTGGAATCATGGAAAAGGATAACAAACTAACAAGTGCGAAATTGGGAGGCGATTTTATTTAAAACAAAGAAGATTTTCTCGCTAGAACTTTTTTTCAACTGATCATTCGGTCTGCAGGTAAGTGCTTCAGTCCTCTGATTTTGACAGAACTTTGTAAAATTCTGTAAAAGTATATAAAAAAGTATGTCGTTCCTGTGACAGCTATATATGCTATAGTCATCCGATTTTGACAAAACTTTGTTGAATTGAGTGAAAGCATACCAAATAAATAAATGCCAATTTAGGGGACATTTCCATTGAAGCAAAAAAGTTTTTTTTAACTAAGACTACTTTTCAAAATATACTTTTCTATAACAGCTATACTATATAGATGTCCGAATTCGACCAAACTTAGTGGAATCATGGAAAAGTATTGCAAACTAAGAAATACGAAACAAAAAAGTTTTTCTCAGTAAAACAAGTTTTTCGACTGATCGTTCCTATGACAGCTATATGCTATAGTCATCCGATCCGGCCGGTTTCGGCAAATGTGCAGCGTATTTACACTAAAAGACTTCGTGGCAAGATCGGTGAAGATAGCTTCAAACTGATGGAGAAGATAGCATAGAAACAGACGGACGGGACTAAATCAACTCAGCTTGTCGTGCTGATCAAGAATATATACTTTGTGTGGTCGGAGATACTTCCTTCAATGCGATACAAACATCTGGACAATTTTATAATACCCTGTGCAAGGGTATATTAATCATTTTACCAAATTCCTTATGTTACAACATTTATTTAGTATTCGTCAAGTGATTTCATGCAGCTCATACTTTAAGAATAATTCCCATTGTAAACGAGTTACTGTGACTCGATTTAAAAATGACCAAATCACAGAATTTCCATTGCAGGGAACCTAATTTGTAAGTTTGTTTTAGCTGAATTCTTTCACGCTAAGACCTTGAGATCTCTGGGGACACTTGTTTTGTTTGTTTTCGGCTTGCGTTAGGCCAGCTTATACTTAGCATTTTAATTTGCGGCTCGTAGCTTTTACGGCGCGAACAGCTACCGTATTAACAACTAGCACAAATCTAATCAGTTTCTGTTCGCTGAGCACCAGCTTTGAGCGTTTATCTCTCCAAATTAAATTATGCCATTTGTTTCCCAACAAGCCAAGTAGATTAAATGTGCCAGGATCTTCCCTACATTTTGTTATGCAAAAAGGTGATGAAACTCAGTTAATAACAGAATGGGCGATGCTTTGCTGGTTTCGTCGCTTACTTCCCATTTGTGGGGGTTTTTGCATGCTAACTTTTTTAGGATAAGTGTACATTTGCTAAAGTTAATAAAGGTATCGAATTACTGTTTAAAATCGTGAGTAGCAGAACGGCAATGAGGGTTACACTAATACCACCTCAATCACCAGCGCAGCTCTTGCGGACATGTTACTTGCTCGAGCACCACACGAACAGAGAGCAGCAGTAAATTACGAGAATTTGAAACGGGTGCTCAGGTGCATTATCCAATTGCGATGCTGCCAGGCCGTGCTCGACCCTCCTCCGCTTCGGCAGTTTCATTGCAGAGGCACGATTTTGACTGCGGCTGCTCATTTCAGCCGCAACCGGCGATCAATCGATGATCAGACCGCCATTTTTTAGTTGCGATTCGGATACGCGGTACAGATTCACTGCTCGCATTACCGAACAATATTAATTTCCACTCCTCCCCACAGGGCTGCAATCGTGATACCCAGCGCGCAGTGGTGAATGTACATGGGCGAATCCAACTACACCTTGACTCAACTACTAGCACGAGCATATGCGCTGGTGTGTGTGCATGTGGATGCTTTTATTGCACTTGCATGCAGCAGGCAGCAATATTGAAAATGGCAGCTTTCTTCGGGAGAGAAATACATGAGTTGGATCTGCGGTATCGTCTACAGAGCCTGAGCACCTCATTTAAGATGCGTCTTAAATTCGATAGCCTTGGGTGAAACTCGTGAATGCCGCAGGACGTGCATGACTACTGCTACGACTGTTGTCTTTCGAGGTAATGATGGCAAATGCTCCTTTATATGTTAGCTTGTGGGGCACAAAATGCATACACCGAAAACCTCATAACGCATTCCGATTTCATAATTGATTTTTTGGGAAACGGCTACTAATTTTGAACAAAAATATATTTTAGAATATAATTTTCAATAAGAGGTAGGAACTGAAGCCTTCCAGAAGTTAGCGTTAGTATCATCTGCCATTCATAAAAAAATTCGAGTTGGTTTCAGCCGGCGACATTTTTGAGCTACAAAAGTGTTGAAGCTGGGAAACCATTATTTGTTCGCAAAGTTTTGGTATTACTGATAACTTTGAAAATCACCGATAGTTCTTTATATCAGTTTTTGAGCTGAATGGAATCTTCACACTCAAGTGAAAGACACCATGTTCGAGAGAAAGACAAAAATGTCTTAAATTGTAAGATACAATTCCAGAGAGGATGAGACTTATTATTAGACATCGGAATTTATGTTTATTTTTGACTTTGGTCCAAAAAATTCAAAATTTTTTCGTTTGACTAATATAAATATTGGCAATTTTTTTAAGATGATCATATCCAAAATATGATTTTTTTTAGGTAAAAGCATATGCTAAAATAGGTCAAATAAGGTCAAAATATGTCAACATATTTTTTCATATATGTGATTTTTTGTTTTTTATTCACATTATAATATTGAGTGTAAGTTTATAGCATATATGTGTGGATCGTTAAATTAATTATAGTTCAATTTAGAATAAATTGTTATAAGCACCTATTACCATGGTGATAAATTATGCCGAAAAGCTTCTCTCCACATCACACGATGTAATTGGTGCATATTTATACTTTCTTACATTGTCTTGTGTAATGTTGTCAACTAAACATGTAGAATTCTCTATGGCCTTATGTATAGTAGCATAAGTACTTTTTCTTCAATGTCATTTGGCCACAAATTCCTCAGAGCATTATTTACAAATCTTGAAATAGCACCACTTTTAAAGTTTTCTATCTCCTTTCTAGCAACTAGATATGGTCTTGTGGGAGTTAAATCATTGAGACTTCCAACTATAAGATTGGCTACAAACTTCCCGGCTTTATCAGTGGTTTCATCAACTGAAACCCATACACAATCATTTCCAATAGCTTCTCGTATTTCCGATATTTTCTGCATATAGCACTTATCCGAATAGTTTTTGCGATTGGTATACTTTTTCAAAAACGAATTGAAAGTGGGGTTACTTAACGCATTAAATGGTATATTTGCGGCAACCATAGATTGGCACAATTCAAAATTAAACGAATTCTCAGTAATATTATCATTTTCGTGGACTGCAGTTTTATTTTTATTGCTTTTATGAGAGCCAGTTGCAATATATTGCTTCAATTAAGATTTTTTGTTTAAAACAATCTTCAGGACCAAAACAAAAATTTAATCAAAATTGTTTAAAATCACTATTGTTTAAAATACATAATGTACTCACCGTTTTTTCACATGCTTTGCAATAAAGACTTCCATCAATAATCGAAACCGGCTCATCATGAAAATCACTTAGCCATTTTGTAAAAAGGTTACATTTTTTATTAGTTTTCGGCATCTTTACTTTCTGCTTTATACAGCCCACAAAAATAACTGACGATGGTTATACATTTAATAAGTCAAGTTATATTGCAGACGCCTACTTGTGAGCATATATTGACTCTCAGAATATGTAAAAGCATATGACATATTCCAAAAAAGGTCAAAATTAGTCGAAATATTCTCGAATATGCTTTTAGGTCAAAGATATGTAAGTATGTCAAATATGCAAAATCAATGAGAACTTAAAATAATCTACTTTTAGTGAAACAAATTTGTATCCAATTAAAAATTTTTGTGACTACCCATTAAAAATATGATTTTACCTAAAATCCGATGTCTACTTACTTATCTATACATCTATATAAAAGTGAAAGTATGTTTGTATGTTTGTCCCTTATGGGCGTCTAAACCGCTGAACCGATCTTCACGAATTTTTCTCAGTAAGTTCATGGCGATCAGGAAAGTGTCATAGGCTATGTCTCATGTCTGTGTAATGGTCCAAAAACCGCGAAATTTGAAAAATATACAGTTCATAAGATTGCAATGAAACTTTGGGGAATGAATTGAACGCTTGCCCAGGAGGGTTTCCATGTTAAAGAAATTTGCGGAAAATAATCCGAAAACAGCGAAAACTGCAAATTTTACGGTTTCGGTAAAGCTTTGGGGGATGGTTCGACGCTTGCCTGCAAAAGGATTCCAAGTAGAAGAAATGGTCGGAAAATGGCCCAAAAACCGCGAAATTTGCAAAATTACACCGTTCATCCGATTGCAAAGAAAATTTGGGAGTGGTTGAGCGATTGCCCGGGAAGGTTCTAAGATGAAAAAATTTGCGGAAAACGGTCCCAAAACCGCAAAAGTTGCAAAATTTACGTTTTCGCTAACGCTTTGGGAAATTGATCGACGCTTGCCCGGGAAGATTTTCAAGTAGAAGAAACCGCGAAATTTGCAAAATGTTCGATTGTTATAAAACCTTGGAGAATGTTTGGACGCTTGCCCGCGAAGGATTCTGATTTAAAGAAATGTGTGGGAAATAGTCCAAAAACCGCGAAAATTCAAAAACCATACCGTTCATCCGATTGCGATGAAATTTTGGTCAATGGTAGGACGCTTGGCCGCGAAGGTTTCTAAGGTCAAAAAATCGCGAAATTTGAAAAATAACCTTATGAGTATTTATGAAAGCGCTTATTGCTTATATTACAATGCAGGCGTTAGTAAATGGAAGCTGAAGATTACACGGTCCAAAATATGGCGAAATTTTTGATTTCAGCCTGGATTATTGTGAAGATTTGATGGACGGCAACTGTAGATGGGTAAATAGGAGGTATAAACCAAACGGTCAAAAAAGTCACGAAATTTGCAAAATATTCATGAGTTTAGATTATTATGAAGATGGTTAAATAAAGAAAAAGAACGAACGGTCAAAAATGTTTATGGCGACTTGCAGCCAACACTAGCTTGAATACAGTCGCTCTCATAAGAAACATAAGAACCCGTGCGAAGCCGGGTATTCAGCTAGTTATTATATAAAAACAAAATGCTCCGAAAACATTGTCTTAACTACTGTCTGAACTAAAATCAAGAAAATGTGTAAATTGACGGGACTTAGTTTTAAACTCAACAAAGTTATAAAATCTGTTAGTATCACTTTGGAAATTTATCGTGCACTTTTCTAGGTCGCTGTTTTAGATTGATGCAATCAGAATGATGTAAAAGGTCTTAATTTTACCTTTTTGTGACTTTGAGTTGTTTAATTGGACCCGGAAGGAGCGTGAGAGATAACTTAGGAACACAAAGGCCAGACTGTGGTAGACTGATTATCTAGAAATCTATTTTTTTTTTTAAATAGATTCAACTGGTTGCCTATTTGTGTCAGAGGTAACGAGTCACCTAGCTGCATACATATCAGAAATACTGGTACCCGGGGACAGATAGCAAAAAAGTTTTAAAAATGTTTCTGTGGTGCACACATATTTTAAAAATTTTTAAATGAATTTTTTTATGAGGCCATTTTTTTCGATGGTTGCGCATCCGCAATCCTACAATAATTTTACAATGTAATGTAATACCCTTTTTCGGGGTTTTATACCGGAACCGTTAACCAAAATAAACCGTTTCAAATCATTTACCGTAACCGATACTAATTTTTTAAGAACCGAAAACCGTTAACCGTTATTAATGGAAACAAAACCGAAACTAAACCAAAACATTGGTACCGGTACAGATTCAGTACTTTTACCTTTGCAGGTAACTCCAAATGAGAAAGAGACAAATATTGTTATCTTCCTAAGAAGCAATTCCAAGCAGCAAGAAGTTTCGAAAATTGGAATTGAGTCGAGTTTCTGGTCAATTAATTTATATCAGGGAAGCTCACGGCCTATGCGCACTGCTCTAATATGCACAGGCACTGCGCCTAGCACAAACCAGAACTAATCACAAAAGCCACCTTGTGTGTTTTCGTTGTTGTTGATGGTGGATCTTTATTGGAAATAATTTTTGCTTGATATTCAATTTTGAGGACCTGTCTTCTTACTTGTTAACTCCATAAAATAGTTTTTTAGATTTTAGAACAAAAGACTGGGACTTTTAACGGCAAATCCAAACGGCGAAGAATGATTCTCCCTAAAT
Organism: Lordiphosa collinella; assembly: GCA_018904265.1. NCBI lineage: Eukaryota > Metazoa > Arthropoda > Insecta > Diptera > Drosophilidae > Lordiphosa > Lordiphosa collinella. The sequence continues at coordinate 232,172 of JAEIFV010000275.1, forward strand.
TGCTCTCCTTAGAGGCGATATTTCATTTTTGTCATAATTAAAGTATCCAAAATCGTGGCAAAACACTGGCAACAGGTTAATGGCCGTTTTGAGCCTTATGGTTTTTGTTTTCATTTAAGGCTAACTCTACAGTGCCGCATGCAAATGGAGCTCTTGTGATTGAGTGTTTGTATCTGTAACTACTTCACCATCATTTTCTGCATCCACTCGTTCACAGATACGAGTACGTACCCATACTCGGATGTAATAATATTTTGAAGCGGCCGCAGGCCATTTCGTTCATATTCGTTAAGTCTTCAGATGCAGACAGATTCAAATTTTGGTAGAAGCGGCGCGATGCGTCGCTCCTCAGCAGCAGCAGCAGCCGCAGTTACTTTCAACCTCTGGCTGATCTGGCTGCCGTCTCTTCGGCGGCGGAACACGAATCATCAGCGACCTGGCCATGGCAGTGCAGGAAAAAGGCTGCTGCAATGTTGCACGACGCCGATAGCCCCGGGGAGGATGAGCGCGCTCGTCGTAGCCATAGCCCCTTGCGCAGGCAGTTACTCTTGCCGCTGTTCTTGTCGCCGTGTGTATGTGTGTGTATTTTCAGTTGCAGTTGCAGCAGGCGGATGTTTGCAGCATATTTCCTACGGCTGTGCTCGTGTGCACCTTTAATCCGCTCTTTTTTTTGCAACCCGAAAGAGAACAGCCAACAGCCTACCATCGGTCCATATAAATTCGAGGTCGAGAGGAAAAAACATCTGCAGCTGTATTTACCCACAGTAGATTGCTGTAGCCATCGCCTATGCGGCTTGTAATATTATATATAATTCGTAAAAAATAATATTATATACATTTGCAATGAGGTATTTCAAACACTAATTGCCATTTGGCAAGATTTAATATACGTTAGATATGCAAAATGATAAAAGTAGCTGTCTTCTAGAACCAACTAATTAAAAGATGTTGCAGGGAAGATGTTGCAGGAAAGATGTTGCAGGAAAGATGTTGCAGAAACTTTTGATAAAATCTTTAAGAAGAATATTATACGTTTTAAAACAAGGCCAAATATAACAATATCTGGCATTACACAGCGCACAAAAGAAAGGGATTCACAACTTAACGCTGAATCTGAACGACAAAGTTTGCGACGATAATCGATATAGAAGTTTTCGAAAATGCTGACAACCCTAGGCACAGACATCCTTTTTACCGGTCTTGGGCAACCTGTAAACTTTTTTTCGAACTATTTATTTATTCAATAGTCTGTTTTTTAATATGTGTGTTTTTTAATACGTGTGGTTGGTGACCTGTTTTTGATTTTATTCAAGGTGCTTTGTATTTATTGACAAAACATTATCAAAATCAATTATGAAACTAGAGGTTCTTGTTGGTTCTTGTGTGTTCCTGTTAAAAGTTATGTGCACACTTGAAATGAAACTTATTTGCAATTGATTTGAAATGACCTCGAGCCGGCTAAAGCTTGCTATTTTGATTATCATAAAGGTCGTAAAAACAGGCACAATATAAACAGTTATGTTTACATAAACTTAAAACCAACCTTATACATTTTTAAGGGTACTGTAGACCTTCAGGTGCCATTATTTAAGGGTTTTTGAAAAATTAAATTACCCAAAAACTAAAAGTGATATCTGCAAGGGGTTTATTTTATTCGAGACGTAATCGGAAAAATTAAATTAGGAAATTTTCTTGTTGTTGTTGCTGCGGTTGTTGTTGTATTTCCGTTTAAAGTCGGTCAAAAATTCAAAACATAGGGCCATGTTTCATATGATTTTTTGAGAACGGATTATGCGAAATTAAAAATGCGTTAAGAACTAATGTAGTTATGGTGTGAACTAGGGTTTTCTCGATCGTTCAATAAATAACGGAGTTATGGGGTTTCAAAAGGGAATTTCAAAGCCGTTATTTATTGACCGATCCCAAATATCCTAGGTTACACCATAATATTTGAAAATATTTGAAAATAAGTCAACAGTTACTCTTCTAATCGTGTGAAAAGTGGTTTCTCGAAACCAATGCTTCGACAACGGTTTCGATCAAATAAAAATTATTTTCAATGGATTTCAAACAAGAATTTGATGTATTTAGCTGTTAGCTTTCACCGAAAAATAATATCAAAATCGGTTCAGTAGTTCCTGAGAAATTTTGGTCAAAGATCGTAAAGACGTGGTTAAAAAGTAATATCGTAGAAAAACGTAAGGAAATGAAGAAGTTTGATTTTGCAAAATTTGTATATTTTTAGATTAAAAACTTATGTTTAACTTTTTCGAGTTCTTTTAATAATTTTTTTCGGAAACAACAATTAATTTAAAAAAAAAAAATTGTTTTTCGGAGATGCTTTTAACACCATAACACATAATTGGAGCAAAAAAAATATTCGAAAAAAATTTGCTGAAGGTATCCAGTACCCTTAAGCTTACAATGTTAACATTAAGATTAAGATTAAGTTAGACTGAGCAATGACCCCAAAAATATGGCAGAGTTTAAAATTTATATATCACCGGTGAATATTATCGGATTTTAAGGAAACAGATTGACAGATTATATAAGAAGGAAATGTATATGAGAATTTTAATCTAGATATCTGTAAATTTTAAAAGATTTGAAAACATTATTTGTGGCAGACAATAGTAGAACACATAGTAAGGAGATGTAGACCGCATTATGGAAGAGCTCAAGGCCATAAAAAACGAATATTGTGAAAGATACACTGTTCATAAGTTGTCCAAAACAATCTCTGAGAGTCTTATGAACGAATAAAAAAGCAGCTGAATAAGACTAAAGCATCACTGAGGATTCTTATTGTTAAGAAATTTTGGTCATAGCGTAAAAATTTCCAATATATTTTTAAATGGCATAGCCAGCCAAATAAACTTTGAGAAGGCAGAAAACACTGTTCTATAGTAAAAAATATCCATTTTACCGACTTTGGACCGTTTTAGAATTTTTGTAGGCCACTCCAAGCCTTTATTTGTGATTTTATGAAGCCGGAATAAGCAATGCCAATGGTGTCGAAATTGGCCTTCAAAGTCAAATTTAACTTGATTTATAGCAATTTTGTCAAACTAAACCACCTGCTAAGAGCCATTTGTTTTGTCGGACATTTATGTAAGCCATCTGATCATACAGATTAACATTAATTATGGAAATTTTTTTGCATTTTTGTTGGTAACATTAGCAAAGTTACAGCGTTTTAAGCCCGAAAATCAAGAATCAAATTTATGGGAGGACAACTAACGGGTGACAACTAAAAATCTGCACAAACTTTGAGAGAGCGCGCCCTAAGCTGAGCTTTACATAAAAGCATTCGGGATGACATTTCTTTCTCTTTGTTCTCCTGTCAACGCTTGTATATTATGCTTTTCCATGATTTCACCAAGTTTAATCGAAATCAGACATCTTTATACATAGTATAGATCCCATAGAAAAGTAATGTCCAAAAAGTAGTCTTAGAAAAACTTTTTTGTTTTCAATGGAAGCTGCAAGGGTATACAAAACTTCGGCCGAGCCGAAGTTAACTTTCCCCTAGTTTTTTAATTATAAATTAAACTTTTCCCCTATTAAAAGGGGTTGCTTTATTAATATGGTCAGTCTAATATAAATTGATAGTAAAAATTTATTTAAGAATAATTTATTGTGACTTTTTTGAGGTTTCTCCAAAAGCCTACTCCAGTAGAGCCTATGGGTAGAATGTTGAAGCTATTAAAGAGCGCATAAATTCTCTTTTGACCTTCAAACCGTACACTTTTAAATTTTTGTTGTATACGTAGCTAGTAAGCTAGCGTAAACTTATTAAATACTACAACTTTTAATCTATGTGACCAATTAAACGCGATTAAATTTCAACCGTTCAGTTCTTCAGTGCAAGCTTCAGTGCAATCGAAACAGTGCTTACATGATTTCCATAACTTCATCTACATTTTTGACAAATGTTCTTGCGGAGCGTGGTTCATTTTTAACCTTAAAATGACCGGAACGGTAGTTTTTCGCCTTTATCGAAGAAAAACTTTAAAATGTAGAGTATTTTCTCTTTGCAAAAGTTACTTTATGCAAAGTGCGCAAACGAAACTAAATCAATAAAAAGCAAAACTGTCAGAGAAACTTTTTTAGCGGGTACTAACTGTCATCTTCACAACGACATCTCTTGTAAACCAATGAAACAAAAACTAAGCCAGATACAGAGTACTAAAGCCATCTATTGAAAAATTAATGGATCACTTTTTACTACACATTTTTTATTGCGTAAGCGGGAGGGGCCGTGACAAAAATATTAAACAATCGTGATTGCGTGCAGACAATAGAAGCTTATAATTTGGTTGCTATAACTCTTCTAGTCTCTGAGACCTAGGATTTCATATAGACGCACGGACGGACATGGCTATTTTGAGGCGGTTGTCGACGCTGATGAAGAAGATATTTAATTTATGATATCGAAGATTCTTCTTTCTGCCACGTACTTGATTTGAGCTTGAACTCGGCTAGGTCCAAGTTGGCCCGAGATTAAATTGAGTTAGATATTCGAACTGCACTAAATTCGAAAAAGTATTTCTTTGAAATTGACCGAGATTAACTTAACCTCGATATTAAAACATGATGTAACCCAAAAAGTGGCCGTCGTGACTTATTTAACCACCATTTTGATTTGAAATCAGCTGTGATTGACTTCTTGCCGGCTCGATGTATGCCTCATAGTATTGGTGAAAGAGATTTTCTTCGATGTGTTTTTTTTTCTTTTTTATCTTCTCTAATCTCAACAAATCAAAGTTTTTTCAAAACTTATATTAATTTTCTTTAATAAACAACTAAATTAAATATTTCCTTAAGTCCGCCAATTTTGGCTGGACAAAATAATAGGTGTACGAAGAAAAATGTTTAAGCTAAATCAATATTTCACTATTTTTGGTCTTGTTTTGTATTAAACTAAGTATCTGGCAGCTAATAACCGGTATATCCGCCATTATTTTGCAAGACTTTCTCCATTCGTCTTGTCATGGAGGATATTAACTTGCGACAAGTTCCAATTGGAATGTTGTATCATGCTCTTTGGACAATAACCCGAAGTTAATTTTTATTTTGAAAAGTCTTTCCGACCTCTCTTTTGAGTTCACCCCAGAGATTCTCAATTGGATTGAGGTCCGGGGATTGACTTGGCCACTTAAGAACATCCACATTTTGCTCTCGGAACCAATCCCTTACTACTCGAGAGGCGTGCTTCGGGTCATTATCCTGTTGAAACTTCCATAAAAGTAGCATATTATCCTCGGCAGCCCCATACTATTAGGCTACCACCTCCATGTTTCAAAGTTTTACATGTGTACTTGAGATCAAATTCTTTGTCTTTCGGACGACGAACATTCCGTTTGGCTCTGCCTTGGCAACCGCAACAGTCATACCTTATCGTCGCCAAAGAATAACTCAGACTGTGCAGCTCACAACCATTAAACGGCAGTTGCAATTTAGGAGGCTAAGAAAAATTAATATACTTCGAATAAGATGGCCACCACAGTGGCGTTACGAAGAACAGAACATGATTTTAATCCATCCTTCAAGCACCCGTCTCCTTGATCGTAGCTGGTCTGACTGGCGACATTTGTGCTGGCTGCTTTGGCAGTCAGACAGATTGTGTTCAGATCTTGTATCGAACAGAACAGAAAAAAAGCAGTAAGCTTCATAGTATTGGTGAAAGAGATTTTCTTGCTCTCAGTTTGTTTCGCTTTGACATTGTACTAATTTCAATCTCGAGTCAGGATCATTTGATTTTCAAGTACGGAATCGAGCTTATGCTTAGCCTTTTCGGATTGATACACGCATTTCAATATAGAACTTAAAATTTCAATCAGAAGGTCGAGATCAAATAAATCTTTTTGAGCTTGATCTTAGCTTGCCATTTTTTCTGTGTAGTGGTCGTCAAATAACAAAATAGTTATGTCCCTTCAGATCTTACCGTCGCAACTTGCATACTACATACATAACTCAATACAACGAGCAAACCGTCTTCTTCATCACCAACGCCGCGTTTCTTTTTCTGACTTCACTGGCGATGATGATTTCGGTCTCATTGTGAATACCGAATAGCGTTGATTGCTCTTTTTTGCAGTGGCTTAGTTTTTTTCCGTGAGGATGTCACGATAACTAATTGGACCATCGCCCTTGGTGATTTGCCTTGTACGAATTCGCGGTACAACTGAATAATGCTGTGTGCCGGCAAAGTCACAAATAATAAATGGTCATTTAAAGCACACGTAACGCGCATTAACACCACCCTCTAGTTAATAGCCCCTTTGAGTGGCCAAGTAAATGAAGTTTATCTTCCATAGGATATGATAATTATCGGGTTATAATTATCTACATCAGCACAAACATACACTCACTTAAACTCTTACATGTATTTGTCTGAGTGCTGTCGCTTGAGCAAAACAAACGCCGCGCACGACTCCAACTTCGTCGATAGCCCACGTCTGTTCATTAGGGTATAAAACATGAATACTGTATTGCGTGAGGCGCCCTTTTTAACTTATAAAAAAATTCTATGTGAGAAAATTATCAGTGCGTTGGAGTTGAACGAAATTGCCACTATTAAAGCGAGCGAATCGTAACTGCAGCAAAATCGGCGTGTTTTGCAGACGCAGACTCATTTAAAGTTCCCGATGACATGCCGAAAATGATGAGCAAACATCGAAATCCAAGTGCGAGTGAATGTGCACAAGAGGTTGTTAAGGAACATAAAATCATTAAAACGCTTAATAATGTTAGTGTGTTTTAATTCTCTGCTCGCATTTGGGCATTCATCGTTTTATAGTTATTCCTTGTAAAACGAAAAGAAGTGGAAAGAAAATTGCATACGAGTGCACATAAGCTCAGTTTTATTAGCGTTTAAGTTCTTCTACATCCTATGTATTCTATGTTCATATATGGGCTTACCAAAATTTGCGAAATAAATCAAATGGTGCATATTGATGAATGCATATGCATGCACATATAACAATTTCGTCATTATTATAATTGGCGTCCTTTAAATCAGAATACAAATTTCAAAACCATCAGTGCACTATGGGCAGAATATCCGAAAATTTGGCATAAAGTTAAAATTTTGAGATATCGGATATGTCACAGATAAAGCTTAGACTAAGAATGCCGGCTGCCAAATTTAAAGTATGCAATTTTTTCAGTTTTTTTCAAAAATTAAAAAAATTTGGCATATTTTAAAGAGTTTAACGAAAATCCAAAATCAGATATTTTAAGTTACTCCACCTCCCATACTAGTCCATTTTTAGTACTTGTACTTTGTCATGCTTAAGCGCTGTAATATAGCGGAGATATATTTGATAAATAGTACTAGTGCATTAAATATAAGTTTCAACTTTTAGCACTGGGATATGAAATCAATAAATAAAATAAAATATATGCCGATATTTTTAGATTCTTTTTAATATCTGAAACACACAAATCAACATTGGTAAATGTAACATTTTTCATTGGTTAATTCGCCAAAGCCAGTAGTTTTTTTAACCAAATATGTTTCCATTTAAAAAGCACTTTCGATTACAATATTTTTCCACTTTTAATTTTAAATTGATACTCTTTTGAAATCAATACTTTACACTTTTGAATTGAAATGTTAACCCATTTAAAAACAAGAAAGAAATTCCGTCAAGCCCGACCATATCATACTCTGTACCTGTGAAGTGCTGCCCATCACCGTTGCGACCGGTGCAGCCCACAATTGTTTGTTTTCCTTATAACTCGACAATCGCTCATCCGATCTTTACCATTCATTTGGCGGATCGAAATAATCCTGATTACTAAATATGTCCAGAAGGAACGAAACTAAAACTGTGGGAGATATGACGTTTTTTTCCAATTTGCTTCCAACCTAAGCTATATTATTTTGTGTTTGAATTTAAATGTTTTTAAATTCGAAAACTCAAAAATAAAAAGTTGTTGTTGCAACAAAAGTGGCAGCATTGTGAAATCAAAGGTCCGCTCTCTTGATTTTAAAAGTCCAAATGTTTTGATTGTTCTGCGATATTAGAATCGGCATTGTGGATTTACTACTTTTAAAATCAAAAGTGTCTGCATTTTTTAATCAAAGATTAATTTCAACAATTTTTGACTACAGATGTCGTATGTAGACTTAGCATTTTTTTATTCTTCTTTCTGTGTACAAATAAGATCAATGCAACATACCTTTTTTATAAAAAAGTCTTGTATTTCCAGTTTTTCTCTTATTTCATAGGACGCAGAATATATTATTTCCCATTTTATTTCTCTTGTCCAGCAAACGTGCAAAGTCGATCAACATTTGCCATCGATTTGCGGTATGTCTGGAGTGGACTCAATTAGTTTACTTTGATTGCGCGCCGATGACCTTAAAAAATTTTTTTATACAACTATAAAAACCATGAGAGGGTTCATCAGAAGAACTTTCTCTCTGATTAATTATACCTTTTCATGATAGCCAATTTGACGTACCATTTTAGAGAAGCATGTATAGAAGAAATAGTACGCTCCTTGAAGTGATATTGCTACCACCAGCTGCAATTGCTTTTCGATAGACTTTCTATCGATTCCGATATGCGTTACTTACTTCATTTTGGGCACTTACAAAATTAGTTTTAGTGGGCGATAAGAAATAGAAAAAAAAAGAGTGGGCGTCGTGGAACACCCTGTACCAGCGAACCTCTTTTCGAGGAATAATCTGATTTGGAAATACAATACTTGCAACTTACAAACACACCTCTTCCTCCACTCACAACTATTCTTTTCTGATACCTGCTTAGCGATCAATCTCTTTGCTGAACACGGCCAATGTGATTTTGAATTATAGAACCATGAAATATCTGACTTTATGCCACTTTTTCGGATATTGTGCCCATAGTGCAGTGGGCCGTTTACGTTCAAAGTCGATCAAATTCAAATTTAGGGAAATGTGTTCAATCGACTGGCTTCACTTCGAGAATGATTTATGCTCGGATCAATATCGTCATTAGAAATTTATGGCTGAGTTTTACAGCGAATAATAACAGGTTTTCGCCATTCGTTAATAAACAATGGACCAGGTTAAGGGGATTTCAAAATGCTTTGAGTGCATAATAAGCAATTCGTTAAATGCAGCAGTACTTAGCGAAATGCTGTGATTCTCCCCACATTTGTGTCTCCTTAATAGTCATAAATAGCAATTTGTAGGTAATTTTTGCAATTCAAATCGATTAAAAGGTTCACATAAAATTAAATTACACAAAAAGAAAAAGTGATATTTACAAGCGGTTATTTTTTTTCGATGTATTTCGGTTCGGAGTTGGCCAAAATTATATAACATAGACCCATGTTTCACATGATTTGTTGAGAACGGATTATGCGAAATAAAAAATAAAAGCTGGGTTTTGTCAAGAACTGATGTGGCTATGGTGTGAACTAAAATATGTGGGATCGTTCATTGACCGATCCCAAATATTCTAGTTCACTCTATAATGGTGAGTATTAAGAGTAGTTAAAAAAAACAATTTTAAATAGGGCAACAATTTAAAGTTTTGACAACAGTTTTCGTCAAAATAAAAATTAATTTTAAATGGATTTAAAACATGAATTTTGATGCATTTATGTGTTAGCTTAAATAATTACCAAAATCGGCTCTGTAGTTCCTTAGAAATTTGGGTCAAAGTTCGTTAAAACGTGGTTAAGAAACAAGAAAGAAAGTCGGTCAAGCTCGACTATAACATTCTCTGTACCTGTGAAGTGCCGCCCATCACCGTTGCTAACGGTGCTGTCCATAATTGTTTGTTGTCCTTATAACTCGACAACCGTTCATCCGATCTTTAACATTCCTTTGGCGGATCGATAAATAATCCTGATTGCCAAATATGTCCAGAAGGAACGAACCTTCTATCTATAAAACTGTGAGCGACATGACGTTTTTCCAATTTGCGGGAAAATAAACTTCATCTGCCTGCAAGTATAAGAATCATATGTCTCATTGATGTCACCCCTTTATCTCTTGCAATCTCTGACATCAGTTTGTTCATACGGACATCTTAAGCCGAGAATGAGTGAAGTGATTGAACCTTATCAGTGTAGCTTTAGACCTGGGAAATCCACCACGGACCAGATATTCACACTGCAGCAAATCCTGGAGAAGACCCATGAGAGAAAGATCAACACCCACCATCATTTTATTGACTATGAAGCCTCCTTAGACACGCCGAAAAGGTCAAATTTCTTTGAAGCCCTGTCTACTTTTGGTATACCACCAAAGTACGTTCGACTTTGCATGATGACGTTGAGAAGCACACAAGGCTCCGTCAAAATAGGAAAAAACCCCTCCGAGCCTTTCGATACCAAAAGAGGCTTTAGGCAGGGCGACCTTATCGTGTGACTTCTTTAATCTGCTGATGGAGATATACTGCGCCAGTGCCCAAATGCTCAGAGAACGGGCACCATCATTACCAGAGATAACATTCTACTTGCATATGCTGATGATATTGATATCATCGGCAAAGACGAATCTGCGGTATGACAGGCGTTCTCAGGGATAGAGAAGCAGTCAAAACTTATGGGCTTAGCGGTAAATGAGGATAAGACGAAGTACTTACTATCAACGCGCAGACAGTCTACGCTTGGACAATCTGTTGCAATGGGAGAATACAACTTCAAGGTTGTTAAGGAATTTGTCTACCTCGGAACGACAATATCCAGCGACTACAACACCAGTCTGGAAATCCGAAGAAGAATTACTCTTGCAAACCGATGATACTACGGGCTCAGTAAGGAGTTCAAGCAGAGCCCTCTCTCGGAAAACGAAAATTGTGCTATACAAGTCGCTTATCATCCCAGTCCTGCTATACGGCGCAGAAGCATGTCATCAACGGATGAGGCGGCAATTGGCGTGTTCGAGAGAAAAGTTCTTCGGAGGATTTTTGGACCTCAAAAAATGGGCGACGAATTTCGCATCCGAATGAATCACGAACTGTACGAGCTCTACAGGGACACTAAGCTTGTCCAACGCGTAAGACAACAGCGGCTGCGCTGGATGGGACATGTTACCCGTATGGATGATAACGCTCCAGCAAAACGGGTGTACAGTCGGCATGCGAACGAGCTAGGAGGCACGCCCGGGCCGGGTCGACACCGTTAAACGGTTGTGATGCTGTCATCAAGGCCAATGAAGAAGAAGAAGAAGTATATTTCTTAAAGGAAAATTCGAACGCTCTCAGTACTCACCTTAAAGGAAAATGCGAACGTTCTCAGTTCTCACCTTAAACTGTAGGTCCCTTTCTCTTGTGCGAAAATTAAAAGCACACAAGCCAAAAGATTGAGAGGAGCTCGGCTTTGGCCTTTTGGGGCTGTGTCAAGCCATTTTACATCAAACATAATTTAAACCAAAAAAAAAAAATTCGAAAAAAATTTTTGCTAAAGTTATACAGTACAGTTTGGGAAAACCATGTGTACAGCACAAAATTACTCAGAATACCCCGCACCCTTCATTAGATTTCATTTATTACGTGCACACCCAAATTTGCTAAAAAGCAAGCAAAATTGATTCGTGCATAACCCCAATGTTTTGTGTCGGATTCTATTGTGGTTTTCAGAATAGATACATATTAGTAACATTAGAATGGGGGTGGGTAGAAAAAACCATGACTATAAAAAGCCGCAAGAAGCGCAATTAGAACTATTTTTTTTTTTTTCTAAGCCCAGAGAAATAATCCGTTCTAAGTGTACCGAAAACGTGTATTTACGTTCTCAATAGTAGGATAATCCCGTTTTTTCTTATTCTGTGAACGACGGTCTTAATCTTGAAAGTCCAGAAAAAAAAACAAATTTTAAACAGACACTTTTTTTAAAGGTGCGTTGTGTATTGCTCTTGGAGTAATGTTGTGAGAGGGGGGATCAGGGGGAGAGAGAGAAGGAGAAACACTGCGGCCATGGCTGGCCCGATTTGATTAAACCATTAAAAATTATTGTTTACCTTGTCTGGGATAGACCTCGGAACCTCGGCGACTGAACAAATGGACGTATAAGCTCGACCACGGCGACCTCGCGATTCATAGCGGCCTATCAATAATAAAAAAGTTCAGTTTGAATCATTGAGCAGTGCTAAGTAAGCATTAGACAACCGTCAATCATCAGGCCTTGTAGTCTTGTGGGAAAGCAGATGCTTTTGATCGCCGTGGTGGTATAGTGGTGGTATAGTTTTTTTTATTACGATTTTTCATTTGAAATGTTTTTGACATTTTCTATATTTTTTAAAATGCAGCGTGGTCAAAAACGTCAAAATATCATGGACATAAATATATAAACCCTAATATTTTTCCCTTAGTGTGTTCTCTTCGGTTTTATGGAAGTTTAATTCTCTAAAAAGGTACCAATCATTCAATTGATATTTTATTTTTCCTCTTTTCAAAACATGAAAAAATGTTCATGATTTTAGAACCATATATTGTTGTGTGTTTAGTTTACCTGTTTAGTATGTTTATTTAGATACTCAAACTATATCATTAGCCATGTTTTTGGTAATAACATAACATAGTTGATCCCAAACTTTGAATACATATTGTTGTTAGCGATCATCACCATGTCGGAATCGTCGGTCATTTTTCAAGACCCAATCTTTATTTTTCTTTATTTGTTCGTCGATTTAGAATTTTTGGTACGGATTGAGTATATAAGTAAGAAAACCACGCCATTTTTTCTGAATGTACTTTATAATAAATGATTTAATGGGGGCCCGTAAATTGTACCCCCGGGCCCGAATTCCCGTTCCGACGGGCCTGAAAAGGGTATACTAAAGACGGCTAAAAGTGTAAAGAGACGGGCCGAACATTATTCCCAAAAATTTTGACTTACAAAATAGAATTAAGCTGAATCGTTGAAAATTGTAGGCAAAACGGACGCAATAAAAAACATTTTTTTTTATTTTTGCGTCTTTTTAGTTTTAGCAAAGCGCCAAATAATTCAATTTTTTATCTGACCTCTCTCTTGCAAGGGAAACGGAATGCCCGAGGTAGCGTTTCTGCATCAAGATGGACTAAAAAGTGCGTAGAAGCTGAAATGGCGCGGAACGGTAACAATTACTTAACAACTGTTTTATTTGGGGGGTATCGTACATACAAACATACATACACTGCAAGTTTACTCGCATGCGTGTGAGAATAGTTAGCTATTCGGCCCAAAGCTATAATTAGAAATTCGCATTTCGTACTTATTTTGCTGTAAATTTGCCCTTAGCTAAATGTGTAAGTGTTTCGTCGAGTGTAAAGCAGCCGTGTGGAGGGACCATGCAGAGATGTACGGAAAACCACTAGAAACTGGTATGCACACAAAAGAGAGCCTAAGGCTGAGTGTCACACACCAAGTTAACTAAAGCCCGTTCTGACTTAAGTAGCCAGCATAAATACTGGGTGTTAGCTATAACTATTTAATTTCGAAATGTTTGCAATACTCTTACTCACAAATCTGGCACAGATATGCAACTGTTATTTTGATATTACTGGTCGGGCATTGCCAATCGCATCTACTTCTTCCACATATTTCTTCTTCCAAAATGAAAACCGCAAAATTCTATATGCCATAAACAGGTGTTGATATGAAAGAATATTCATTAATGCAAACCATTAATTAAGTATGTTTACTAATGGTTTGACCACGTTCTTTTTTTTTTCGAACTTCAGCAACAGTAGCGGAATTCTATACAAATTAGCATACTTTTTCTTGATTTTGCCAGTTTGTTTTATTTGCGAAGAAAAAATCGAAACTCCAAAACGAATTAGCAAAACCAAACATTTGGTGTATACATAAACGCATAAATTTGTACATATGTATGTATGTTGTATGCAAAACTGATTTTCTCAATAAAAATGTTTATCTCTAGCCAAATTAAAACTTTTTTTTTTTTTATTGTAACTATTCATTTATTGTGCTGAAAGAGACTTTAAACAGGGAGCGAACCTAGGATTTAAACGGGCCACTACTTAAATTAAAAAGTGTATACAGGATGCAAAATACCCCCAGCAAAGATTAAAAATATTTAGCTCACATTTTGTCTAATTCTTCAGCCTAGTTTACTTCAAAAACGATACATTAAGCCTTACGTACCTTAAAACAATTGATTCCAAATTGTTTTTAGCTAAGCTTTTCAATTGTGCGACATTCAATTTAATGCCCTTGCAAAAAATAATAGCAAAATTTCAAGTGTCAAGTTATCGGCTGGTAGTGTGGTGGGTGTGGCTCAGCGGCTAGTGTGTGCGACCTCTTTGCAAGAGGTCGTGGGTTCGATCCCGCCTCGGAACATCTAGTGAAAAGTTTTTTTTTTTGAAAGTTACACTCCCGGCCACCCCACTCTGCTGTTGGCGCCAGCTTCGTAGTAATTAGCCATGCAAAAGCTACAGTTCGGATTCGGCGTTAAGCTATAGGTCCCTTTCTCTTGTGCAAAAATTAGAAGCGCACAAGTCAAGAGATTGAGAGGAGCTCAGCTTTGGTCCTTTGAGTCTGTGTCAAGCCATTTTACATTTGTATGTACCAGAGGTACACAGAGTACAATAAGTTTGTGCAAAAGTAGGTAACAGCCAGAAAAAAAGCATCTCCGACCCCATAAAGTATATATATTCCTGATCAGTATCAACAGCCGAGTCGATATAGCCATGTCCGTCTGTCCGTCTGTCTCTCTGTCCGTATGAAGGCACAGATCTCAGAGATGGAGAGAGATAGAGGATTGATGTCCACTTGATATCCTCGGCTAAAAGGATTATTCATTGATTAAAAACCCACTAAATTTTTAATTAATAATGCTTACTTACTCTCAACGCGTGCATCCATTTTCAAATGACCTATATTTTTTATGGTGTGAATGTACTTTTGACCAAATATACTGAAGCCACAAAATAACCTAAACTTAGCATTGTCATTCAGCAGAGAATTATAAGCAATCGCAAATCGTAAATCAGAAATCGTAAATCGGATTTATCTGATGAATACGCCCATTAACAAGGTAATGTTAATATGTTTTTTGTTAAAATAAAGTCATTTATATTAAAATCAAGTATGAAAACAAGCATTTGCAAATTTAATATGCTCATATTTAATTATACAATGCATTTTTTGTATCAGTATACGAGGTGTGTTCAAAAAGTATCGCGAATTTTTAATTTTCGCGGGTTACGTATATTCGAATTTCGATTTTTTTGTGGCGTTATTTTGGTACTCATGTCTCTCACT
Source organism: Lordiphosa collinella (assembly GCA_018904265.1). Taxonomy (NCBI): domain Eukaryota; kingdom Metazoa; phylum Arthropoda; class Insecta; order Diptera; family Drosophilidae; genus Lordiphosa; species Lordiphosa collinella. Next base: position 247,385 of record JAEIFV010000275.1, read on the forward strand.
TATGCCGACAAGCTCGGCCATTTTGAATGTTCACTTAATTGTTGACAGCTGCTTTGCTTGCACGTGTTTTGGATCGTCTTCGATTTTTACCTATTCAAAAAAATGGATCAAAGAACCTGTATCAAATTTTGTGTGAAAAACGAAATTAAGTGCGCGGATGCATTCCGAATGTTGACTGTGGGATACGGAGAAGCTACCTTGGACCGAAGCAACGTTTATCGGTGGTACAAAATGTTCTCAGAAGGCCGAGAAGATGAACGACGAAGACGTCCGGACGCACGAGCAATCCAACAACAAACGAAAAATTAATGAAGTGGAGAAAATGGTATTGGCCAATCGTCGAATCACCGTTAGAGAAGTTGCTGAGGACCTAAACATATCGATTGGCTTGTGCCATTCGATTTTTATCAATGATTTGGGCATGAGACGGGTCCCGCGAAATTCGTACCAAAACTGCTTAATTGCGACCAAAAACAGCATCGATGACTTGTTTTGGATGTTAAACTCTGTCCGCGACGACCCAAATTTTCTCCGGAGGGTCATAACTGGTGACGAATCGTGGATTTATAGTTATGACGTGGAAACCAAAGCTCAATCATCTCAATGGAAGCTGCCGCACGAACCAAGACCGAAAAAAGCGCGCCAAGTTCGGTCGAATGTGAAAGTTTTGCTGACAGTTTTCTTTGATTGCAGGGGCGTGGTGCATCATGAGTTCTTGCCACAGGGAAGAACGGTCAATAAGGATATACCGCAGTTATGCGCAATTTGCGCGAAGCAATCCGCCAGAAACGCCCGGATTTGTGGAATAACAAAAATTGGCTTTTGCACCACGATAACGCCCTTGCTCACACATCGTTGCTTGTGCGCGACTTTTGGCCAAAAACAACACACTAATGATGCCGCAGCCACCGTATTCCCCAGATCTGGCCCCCTGTGACTTTTTCTTGTTCCCTAAACTGAAGAGGCCCATGAAAGGACGCCGTTACGCTACGCTTGACGAGATAAAGACGGCATCGAAGGAGGAGCTGAACAAGATAAAAAAAATGATTTTTGAAGTGCTTCGAAGATTGGAAAAACCGTTGGCACAAGTGTATAATATCTCATGGGGATTACTTTGAAGGGGACAAAATAGATATTCATGAATAAATAAATAATTTTTGAAAAAACACAAAATTCGCGATACTTTTTGAACACACCTCGTACCAACAACCTACGCTATGTACCTTTCCGGAAGTTTAGTTTTGATTTTTATACCCTTGCAAAGGGTATTATAAAATTGTCCGGATGTTTGTAACGCATAGAAGGAAGCATCTCCGACCACATAAAGTATATATTCTTGATCAGCACGACGAGCTGAGTTGATTTAGCCCTGTCCGTCTGTCCGTCTGTTTCTATGCTCTCTCCTCCGTCAGTTTTAAAGCTGTCCTCACCAAAGTTTGCACGAAGTCTTTTGGTACAAATACGCTGCACATTTGTCTTAGCCGGCCGGATCGGATGACTATAGCATATAGCTGCCATAGGAACGAACGGTTGAAAAAGTAGTCTTAAAGAGAAAAACTTTTTTGTTTTTAATGGAAATGCCTCCAAAGTACGTATTTCTTAGTTTACTATCCCTTCCCATGATTTCACTAAGTTTGGTCGAAATCTGATGACTATAACATATAGCTGCCATAGGAACGATCGGTCGAAAAATTAGTTCTAGTAAAAAAAACTTTTTTGTTTTTAATGAAAACGTCCTTATCATTGGCTTACACTTATTTTATATACTTTTACACAATTCTACAAAGTTTGGTCGAAATCGGATGACTATAGCATATGAGCATAGGAACGATCGGTCGAAAAACTAGTTCTAGTGAGAAAAACTTTTTTGTTTTTAATGAAAACGTCCTTATTATTGGCTTACACTTAATTTATATACTTTTACACAATTCTTCAACGTTTGGTCGAAATCGAATGACTATAGCATATAGCTCCCATAGGAACGATCGGTCGAAAAACTAGTTCTAGTGAAGAAAACTTTTTTGTTTTTAATGAAAACGTCCTTTTTATTGGCATACACTTATTTTATATACTTTGGACACATTTCAACAAAGTTTTATCAAAATCGGATGACTATAGCATATAGCTGCAGTATGAATAATCGGTCGAAAAAGAAGTTCTAGTGAGAAAAACTTTTTTGTTTTAAATGGGATCGCCTCCAAATTTCGCAATTAACAGTGTATTATGCTTTTCCATGATTTCACCAAGTTTAATCGAAATCAGATATCTTTATAGTATAGATCCCCTAGAAAAGTAATGTCCAAAGAGTAGTCTTAGAAAAACTTTTTTGTTTTCAATGGAAGCTTCAAGGGTATACAAAACTTCGGCCGAGCCGAAGTTAACTTTCCCCAATTTTTTTTTCACACAGTGTTATTATCGCATTTATTTGGTCCACAATGCTTACAAACCGAAATTCATTAAAATTGGCTTGGAAATAACGATTGACTTAAACCCACCAACGCACCCTAGTGGGTGGACTTTCCAATAAATGAAAGTCAATGGATCATTTATTAACAAACCGAATAACAAACAGATTGGATCAAAAATGGCATTTGGTCTCAAAACATCATTCAACATCGGAAAATCACTTCATAAATTATTTTAATTACTATCCTTACAGCCGAGCTTCAACTCGATCGGACTTTTCAGGCCATCTCACCATTTTCACATTTCATTGTTTAACATTTTGAATGTTGAGCTCTCTTACTCTGCTCGTTTGTTATATATGTACAAACATACGTCCACGCATGCATATGAAAATATGATCAAAGGTTTCGCTCTCAGTAGTGCCAAGTCTGTCCCAGCGCTTGTGTTTCTGCCATTGTGCTCGCTGACCTGTCGTTGACGATAACTTTATTTCGAAAGTGCAGCGCGTGCCGACCCCCACTGACAAATTTGTTTTGCAGTCAAAGCCAGCACCGAGAACGCGTGAAACATGATATGCCGCCATTAATATAAATCACTTGATAAGTACAACGAGACCACGGCGTCGCCGCTGTCATGTTTGTACATATGTTTGTACGAGTATTTATAAAATGCAATTCAGCCTTAGCATATGAATATTATAACAACCGATGGGCAGGTAAAAGATATTATTCTGATCCTGTCACACATCAGTTTGTTTGTTTGAGGGCGTACTAGTTTCCCCAATTAACTGCTCACCAAATTAGGGACATCAGAGTACTAACGACGAGAGGTATCTAATTTGCAGTTTGCTGACAAAAGACTCTCGTTCAACGAAAGTCTGTTTTTTTATGAATTTAATTAAAATGGTGGCATTCAGGTCACGTGGCCGGCTTTCGTAATGTATCCGTTCTATATGTAGTACGTCAGTATCCTCGGATTCGATAATGGGGGTTGTGGACTTTCATTACAAACCACTCAGGTGTGTGCTTTCAACGGTCACAAAGCAACAAACGCACACCGTCCCACGAACTCGCACGGCCCGAGAAAAAACATATGCATGCCGCCGCAACGTCGTTCGCTGCCACTCGCACTACTTGGCTTTTCACTTTTTAGCATGAAGTGCCCACTAATCTCTTCAGCCCAATTTTGCTCTTCACAATTTCTCACTTAGCGCGACGCTGAGCAAGGCGGCAGAATCGAAAATCCTACACCAGTCAAATTCTGCGAGGGGGGGTGAAATGTTGTGAGTAAACTGAACAAAACTCACAATGTGCATGCGGAGGCCACGTAGTGTTGTTGTTGGGCCGTATAAGTATTCACCATGTCTTAAATGGCATAAATAAGGTCGCGTGCCACCCGTTTGTACTTGGGGGGGTTACCTTCCCTGCACCGCGCAACGTGCAACATGACGCCGAGTCTACCCACTAGAACGCTCAGTATTAACATATCGAATTATTAGCCTACCCAGAACATAGGATAACGCGGATAAGGATGTCATGACCGCAGAGTATGCTATTTCATAATTATCTCGCAAATCCTTTTATGTATATAATTGGCATTTAAATATAATAGAGCGTCACTGTGGGTAATTATATCTGCGATGGTAATGCCATTACTTCCGCTAGATTATACACATTCTGGTATTTTAGCCGGCACCATGAGTATTAGTTGGCGCTCTTGCATTCGCTTGTTGCGCAGTCGCAATATCTTTACATTGGACTTCGCACCTTCTGAAATGACGTCAAAAACGACCCAAGATGACATTTCGATTTCTTTGGCTCTTATCGCTTTCATTGGCGGGGTTGCATCAAGTGGTGGGTACCAAACCCGAATCACAGTCCTTTTTTACCCAATAGGGAGGGTTGATTTTGCCGAACCGATCAAAAGAACGAGAAAGCAAAGCTAACTTCGACTGTGCCGATTTTTTAATACACTTGAATCCAATAGTTCCTATGGCAGCTACAAGAAGTATTCATCCAATTTGGGCGATACCGAATAACCAGCAGTGTGCAGAAAAGAAAACTACCTCGCGTAGAAACAGACAGACGAACGGACGGGCAAAGCTCCATCGACTCAGCTCGTCATGCTGATCGAGAATTAATATACTTTATGTGGTCGGAGATGATTCCTTCTATGCGTTGCAAACTTCTAGGGAAATATATAATACACTTTTCAAATATATAACGAAAGCGCAAGTTAATGTCAGTCCTGCCTGATTTCGATATACCCGTTACTCAGGTGCAATTAGTGCTTATTAGCATTTCTCTATGTTAATTAACAGAGCATTGTCATTAATGTGACCATTTCAACATTATGTGAGCAAAAAGTGCATGTAGCGCCAAAAAGTATGCAACGTTTCTTATAACCTTTATAGCTCTGTCATATATTATCCGATCTTTATGAAACTTTCAGAGATTGTAGATATTGGGCACATACACTACACTGCAAAATATGAGCTTGATATCTATAGAATTGTTGGAGTTATTGAACATTTTTTATTGGGGGGCGGGAAGGAGCGTGTCCAAAATTATAAATAAACTTGATCTGTGTAGGGACAATAGGTGGCACTAGCTCTTCTAGTCTCCGAGATCAGGTGTTCGTACAGACAGGCGGACAGACGAACATGGCTACATCGACATACTTTATAGCAGCGATGCCCAGCCGTATGCTCTTTGTGTAAATGCAAAGCGCGACGCATATAAAACTACAGACATCCAAACGGTATCGTGTGAGTGCGTCGCATAGAACAAAAACCGATTTTGTTCTCTTATTTGTTTGGCGTTTGCGCGTGCAAACAAACTGACCAAAAACGATGTATTGGTGCTTGTCTTTGTGAGTATTTGCCAATCTGCCCTATGCTACTTTTGGGCATGTCTGCTTTATAGGGTCGCAGATGCTTCCTTCTAGCTGTTACATATTTTTACACAAATTTAATATACTCTGTGTACCTCCGGGTGGTGGCCGGGTGGCTCAGCGGCTAGTGTGCGCGACCTCTGTGCATGAGGTCGTGCGTTCGATCCCGCCTCGGAACATCTAATGAAAAGTTTTTTCTTTGAATAAACTTTACACCCGGCCACACCTCGTTGCTGTTGGCGCCAGCATTGCAGTAATTAGCCATGAAAAGCTTCTCAAACTGCCGTTCGGATTCGGCGTTAAACTTTAGGTCCCCTTCTCTTGTGCTAAAAATTAGAAGCGCACAAGCCAAGAGATTGAGAGAGGCTCGGCTTTGGCCCTTTGGGGCTGTGCCATCTTGACAAGCTAATTTTACTTTTTGCTGTGTACCTCTGGTAAAGAGTATACAAATTTTTCAGATTAACTTGCCGTAACTTCAAAAATCCGAGAAATTACTTTCCGCGCAGATTCATAAAAAAGCGGGTCGTTATCTTAAGAATTTCGGCCGATCCCAAAAACATAAATAGCGTGTTTGGCATTTTGGGAAATATTTCTTTCCGCGCAGATTTAAGGAAAGACCGTGATTTTCTGCGCAAAAGGATACAGGCGTTCAGTAAAAATATAAGAGGGAAACACCCCGGACCTCACAATTAAGAACATATTTGGAATATAACAGCGCATTTTTACTATGAAACAGTACTCGCCGCTTTCAATAGGCTTGGACTGATGCTTTGAGCGTCTGCTTTTATTAGTCGGTAAACAAAATAAAAAGTTAAAGGATTGGCAGATGCCGACGGATTAAGTAATGGCTCACCATATCCTTATCAGTATTTGGGTATAATTTTGCCGAAAAAAGAACTTTATAAAACGCGAAAATTTTCAGCTCTGGAATCAAATGCCAACTTTTGCCAACAAAAATCGATCTAACTTAAGACCATACTGCAATGTAGGACTCATAACAAATGTCTTATTCATTAAAATTATAACCTGTATACATTTTGTAAAATGTTCGTTGAATGGTTGTAATATGCTTGTGTTTGTGACCACGGGGGATGTCTACGAAATTGTCACGTTTTCATGCATACTAAAATAATTATTTGGTTTGAGCTGAAAAAGTCAGAAACACACGCACACAGGCACAAATGTGCGGACATTTGTACATATATTTAAATAAACATAGTCAAGTATACGATATGAAGCTAAAGCTTGTATTAAGTTTCCCTGGCCTCATTTCCCTAATGGTAAAACCCAAACAAAATGCCCAACACTTTGAGATGAAAATTAAACCAAGCCCTATTATAGCAGATAGAACTACAACTAACTACAAAAACAATAAGAGTATGGAAATAGTTAATACAGACCATCTATACGATTGATTAACCTGAAGGCCCTATTTGTAATTTTGTATTCATAAAAAAAAGCTTGAATATTCATACAGTGATGCACCGTATTTTTTGACAAGGCTGCGGTTGCTTCCGAGCCCTTGATTACTTTTTGCTCTGATTAAGACATAACTTACTTTACCGCCACTATGTTCTTGCCGCTCTTCTATCTGCATCAAGGGGCACCGGGCTCGTAAAGTAATCAGTATCGCCAACTGCCGAGGATTTGTCACCCCCAATAAGGAACGTTTGATGTATTATTCGGTTCATTTGTCAGACAGGTCTGCGCAAACAAAGCGCCGCCGCCACCACTAGGAAGGACAACAACTGGCACGAATGCCGGTGACAGAGGCTAAGTCGAAGTGCAAACATAAACAGAAAGCAAGAATAAGCGACCGCTGTCCGGTTAAACACATGAATGCGAATCCCCTGATCCTGAACTTATTTAATAAGACTAGGGAAGCTTTAGGCTGCACTACAAACCAAACGACTTAAGGAACCTTGTACAAGCTTTGACTTACACTACGTACGTAAGTATGTATAGCACTTACATACATATGCATTTTGAAAGTTTCAGGTATTACGAAGCACTCCAGCAATCCTGGTGAAATTAAGCATTAAAAATGCAATTGTCTGCTGTCTACATTATAAATTTCTACTTACAGTAATTATATTATTTCGGTTTACTAGTCAGGAAAATGAACAAATTCATCCCCTGAGTCGGATGTTTTGAACTTTTTCATTTTAAAGTCATGCATACGTACATTTCGTAAATGGAAGCCCACATTTTACGAAAGTCAGGAGTGGTAGAGCAAATTGGATCATTTTCAAGTTCGAGTATGTACAATCGATTTATCTTCCGACACTTATGAGGAGTAGCCAACATCTCAAATAACACAGATCTCAAATAATACGAAAGCTGGAGCCATAAAAATATATTTATAAGTGGCCCCCTTCTATTATTTGTAATTCGTGGCTACTTTCAGTAAGACCAGGTCTGATTGTCAACGTTTATAAACGATTTTTGCATATATATATTAGTACAACATAGTAAAATCGTATTGTTTTTATACACTTGAAAAGTGTATTACAATTTTGCCCAGAAGTTTGGAACTCATAGAAGGAATCATCTCCGAGTATGTATATATATTCTTGATCAGCATGACGAGCTGAGTCGATGGAGCTTTGTCCGTCCGTCTGTCTGTTTCTTGTCTCTCAGTTTGGAAGCTATCGAGCTGAAATTTTGCACAGAGTCATCTTTTAGCTGCACACTGCACATATGTCGGAACCACGAAAATCAGATGGTCACTTCTTGTAGCTGCCATACAATAAATTTTTTAGTTTTTTACCATTGCAGAGAGTATTATAAAATTGTCCTGATGTTTGTAACGCATTGAAGGAAGCATCTTCGACCACATAAAGTATATATATATTCTTGATCAGCATGACGAGCTGAGTTGATTTCTATGCTATCTCCTCCGTCAGTTTGAAAGCTAACTTCACCAAACTTTGCACAAAGTTTTTGAACATTTGTCGGAACCGTCCGGATTGGATGACTATAGCTTATAGCTGTCAAAGGAACAATCGGTCGAAAAACTAATTTAAGTGAAAAAAACTTTTTTGTTTTCAATGAGAACGCCTCCAAACTTCGTATTTCTTATTTTGCTATGCTTTTCCATGATTCCACTATGTTTGGTCGAAGTCGGATGTCTATATGGTATAGCTGTCATAGAATTGTAGAGTCTGAAAAGTAGTCTTAGTTAGAAAAACTTTTTTGTTCTCAATAGAAACGTATTAAACCTTGGTATTTATTTATTTGGAATGATTTCACATAATTATACAAATTTAGGTCAAAATCGTATGACTATAGCATATAGCTCCCATAGAAACGATCGGTCGAAAATATAGTTATAGTGAGAAAAGCTTTTTTGTTTTCAATGGAAACGACCTTATCATTCGCATATACTTATTTTATAAACTTTTACACAATTTGAAAAAGTTTTGTCGAAATCGGATGATTATAGCTTATAGTTGCAGTACGACTGATCGGTCGAAAAAGAAGTTCTTGTGAGAAAAATGTTTTTGTTTTAAATGTGATCGCCTCCAAATTTCCTAATTGTTAGGTTCTAATGCTTTTCCATGATTCCACTGAGTTTGGTCGAAATCGGACATCTATATAGTATAGCTCCCGTAGAAAAGTAAGGACCGAAAAAAAGTCTTCGTCTGTCTGTCTGTTTCTATGCTATCTACTCCGTCAGTTTGAAAGCTATATTCACCAAACTTTGCACGAAGTCTTTTGATACATATACGCTGCACATTTGTCGGAACCGGCATATATCTGTCATACAACGATCTGTCAAAGAACTACTTTTAGTGAGAAAAACTTTTTGTTTTCTATAGAAACGCCTCCAAACATTGTATTTCTTAGCTCCCACACAATTCTACAAATTTTGGTCAAAATTGGATGACTACAGCATACAGCTCCCATAGGAACGATCGGTCGATAAACTAGTTTTTGTGAGAAAAACTTTTTGTTTCATAAGAAACATCCCTTACGTTGGCATATATTTATTTTATATACTTTTACCTAATTCTACAAAGTTTGGTCAAATCGGATGACTATAGCATATAGCTGCAGTAAGAATGATCGGTCGAAAAAGAAGTTCTAGCGAGAAAAACTTTTTTGTCTTATATGAAATCGCCATCAAAAATGTACATGTTAGTTTTTTATGCTTTCCCAAGATTCTACTAAATTGGGTCGAAATCTGACATCTATATAGAATAGCTCCCATAGTAAAGTAAGGTCCAAAAAGTAGTCTTATTTAGAAAAACAAACTGCAAGGGTAAACAAAACTTCGGCCGAGCCGAAGTTAACTTCCCCTGTTTTTTTATTTTATATTCCAATGACACACAAAACATTAAGCTTATAAACTAAGTCATTGGTCACAAAATTAGGGACCCTGTTCCGGCTTAAGACTCGATTTTCGTGTAAAATTTAATGTTTCGCGCTTAAGTTGTATTAATTTGAATGTAAGTAACAAGACAATCTGTGGTTACTAGATCTCGACCTAATTTTCTCTCGAATTGAATTCACTGGGCATTGATCAGTCGGTTTCAGCTGCTTAAACGAATTCGAGTTTTTTTATATCAAATGTAGTAACAGTAGACATATTTTTAACCTTCTATAATTTAATTTAAAATGGATGCATAATGTAAACACAGACGAAGTTAGTTTTGTTTTCTCGTTACTTTTTATACCCTGTTCCCATTGAAAATGGGAAAAGGGGGATCATGAAGTTGTGCAAAAGTATGTAACAGGGAGAAGGAAACATTTGCGACCCTATAAAGTATATATATTCTTGATCAGCATCAACAGCCGAGTCGATTTAGCCCTGTCCGTCTGTCCGTCCGTCTGTCCGTCCGTCTGTCCGTCTGTCCGTATGAACGCGTGTTTCTCAGAGACTATAAGAGCTAGAGCCACAAATTTTTGAATGTAGGTAGGTGTATACCCGATTCAATACGAGTTTGTTTCAGATTTGGAAAATTCCTCCCCCTCCCCCCTTTAAGCGCAAAAAACTGTCACAGCCACAATTTTTAAGATAGACCTTCCAAACTTTACATATATCAAGTAAGGCCCAATATCTATCTATTCTGAAAAGATCACTAAGATCGGACAATAAACACCGAAGTTATATACGAATCAATTTTGCAAGTGGGAGAGAGGGGGGTCTTGCATTGTCAGTTATCGCGCGCGGCCGCATGCCATGCGTTTGTGTGTATGTTGGAGTGTGTGTATGTGTGATTGTGTGTGTATGTAATGGAAAACAAACGAAATCAAGTGAACAGGGTATTTTGTAGTCGGGGCACTCGACTGCAGCTCCCTTACTTGTTAATAATGGGTTACCATGACTCGAGCGCGTGGATCCACTAACGTAGACCAAGATTTGACTTAAAAAACACAGGAAAAAGTGAAAAAAAATAAATCTAAGATATATTTAAATGTGTCGCTCATTTAGATCGATGGATAAATAGATAACTAGCAGCGTTTTCAGCAATTGACAAATGGCATTTCTATCTTGCAGCACGTTTAATTGATCAACTGATTTTCATACAATAATTTCATTATCGCCTTGAACAATGTGCGCATTCAGAAGATACATGCGACTTAAGATTACTGAATAACGATTTGCGATTGCTGATAGTTCTCTGCTTAATGACACTGATTGTTAAGTTTAGGCTATTTTCTAGCCTGCCCATAATTGTTTGTTTTTCCTTTAACTCGCTAACCGTTCATCCGATCTTTAACATTCCTTTGGCGGATCGATAAATAATCCTGATTACTAAATATGTCCAGAAGGATCTATAAAACTGTGGGAGATGAGGTTTTTTCCAATTTGCGGGGGCGAGAGGGGGCGTGGTAAAAATTTACAATAAACTTAATCTGCCTGCAAGTATAAGAAGCATATGTCCCATACATGTCAAACATCTACCTCTTACCATCTCTGAGAACTGTTTGTTCATACGGACAAACGGTCAGACAGACAGACGGACGTTGCTAGATCGACTGATCAAGAATAAATATACTTTATAAAGTTGGAGATGCTTCTTTCTGCCTGTTACATACTTTTGCACAAACTTAATATACTCTGTGTACCTCTGGTACAGAGTATAAAAATAGGGCCTCCATTGAAAGCAAAAAAGTTTTTCTAACTAAGACTACTTTTCAGGCCCTATTTTTGTAAGGGAACTATACTATATAGATGTCCGATTTCGACCAAACTTAGTAAAATCATGGAAAAGCATAACAAACCAACAATTACAAAATTTTGTGGCGATTCCATTTTAAACAAAAAAGTTTTTCACACTAAAACTTTTTTTCGACCGATCATTCGTACTGCAGCTATATGCTATAGTCATCCGATTTTGACAAAACACTTTAGAATTGGCCGGGTGGCTCAGCGGCTAGTGTGCGCGACAGCTGTGCAAGAGGTCGTGGGTTCGATGTGAAGGCTGCAAGGGTATACAAAACTTCGGCCGAGCCGAAGATAACTTTCCACTATTTTTTTCAATATAAACTTTAATCAAAAAGCACAACCATTTTAAAAGTGGCTAACAAATACATGGGCAACATTCCGCGGAGCAACGAAGGATACAAATTAGTTCGAATGTTCGCTAATCGTTACAATGAAGTACTGAACATCTGAACTACTGAGCAACTAAACAATTGAACAATTTGAGTGTGTTGACTCACTTAAAAAAACAACTGAACATGTTAAATGAAATGAACAATCTTTACCCAACACTCGTATCATGACTCGGAATGTTATCAGGAGTGACCAAATTTGAAAATAAACGGGTTCTGCAAGCAAGTATAAGAAGTGGTGAATGTCTAGAACAGAACAGAATTATAAAGAATTATCACATACATAAACTTGGTTCAAAAAAAGCAAATTTCAAAATTAATTTTAAAAAAAACCATTCATGACCACCGGGAATTTTTTGTATGATTTTTCATTCGGCTGGGTATACATTGCAATCATCAGGAAGTCGGAATGGTTCAGAGAAACATAGCAAAATTTTGTTGCTCTGCTCTTAAGGTCTGAGATCAGGGCGTTTCTACAGACGGACGGACAAAGTGACGTACTGGCACACAGATGGACAATCGGGGCAAGATTAACTCAGCAATTGATGGTTTTTTTGATTTATTGAAATTATTTCCTAGTGCTACAAGATAAACTTATAAATTAATGCACTAGTCACAAACATTTTCAAAACGGAGCTTGATAAATAGATAAACAAATGACTTAATAACTATTGTTGATTGTTAATTAAACTAAATTAAACATGTGCTGATCGGAAATGCTTATATTAATTTGCCTGTTGCGCACATATTCATGAACTAAATTCACTCATTTTTTACCACAACTAACAGTATAAAAGAGGATTTATATTCAACTGCATTTCCAAGCCTACTATAATTTATACAGTCGACCCTGTTTTAACCTGTACCTTCTCATTCTTAGTAGCGGAAATACGAATAAGACTGTAATGAAATCAGTTACACAATAAATAAATCGAATTACCTGCCAGGCATTGGCATCCAAGGTAGCCAAAAATGACATGTCCAACTCCTATGGAAACAAATTTTGCTAAAATAATTTTCTTTCCCATTGTCACTTTGGCGACGTACCTTCCGTCGGAAGTTGCTTGTGAAATCCAGAATGATGACTTTTCCTCAATTTTGCCAGAAAATGTCAAATTATGTTAATCGGACGACAACGAGCAAAGATGATGGTGATTCACGAACGCCGTCGGACCTTTTTTTAAATCTCATACGGCGAGAACTTTAGCTTGAAAACAACGTATGCCTTCGGATTAGTTATTAAAAGGTGACTGTGAACTTGGACTTGGCTTCCGCTCAGTAAATTTCCGATCCGATTTCCTACACTTTTACTTGGCGGCACCAATGGACCACTGGACAACTGTTTGTTGATGTATCCTACGCGCGGTTCGATGGCAACGTCGTCCTCAACGTCTGAAACAACTTCCGTATCTCCTTTGTGGTTTTCGGCCAAAGGATTTGCCCAGCTTGGCGCTATGCGACTGCTACCAAGACCCAGCCTTTGGCTATGTACTACCCGAGGGTGTATGCATGCAGCTTCTGTTGGTCATATTCCGTTTGCGTCCGCTACCTCCATTTCACCCAAGATAGCGCGGAGCTTTTCAAACATGCAGCTCGTATACATATGCTTCTTGTATACATATGCCCGTTTATATGGACGTATGTATGTTTCCACCTATATACGCATAAGTATGCCTGTGTGTGGCAACTCGCTGGACGCGTGTACATGCGTACATTCAGTTTGGGATGTGTAGGATACAATCTTTCGAATGGCTATATCTCCCGAGGAAATAAAATGTTGCTCTTGTTCCAGCCAAAGCCGTCGCAACGTAGCCTGGACAAAGCCAAAAACGCAAGAGTATGTAACTATCGATAATTATGCCATAAGCATTTGCATATTTCAATCTTACATCTTTAAGGGAAAATTTTCACAGAAATATTTTTTAATATGCATACATATAAATATAAGCGTACTTATATGTACACCTTGATTCAATATTTGTAACACTCCCTCCTCACATTCGATTACTTACAGCCCTAAGGTTATGTGCGCTTATGTATTATAGATGCTGCATATGTGTAGGCCTGAAATGGGGGAGTTACACACAAAGCAAAGCACAGGGCAGCGTTTCACGCAGCCACACAATCAGAGCTTTAGCACTAGCAGCCAAAAGCCCCAATGGTGTAACTTGTCGCCGAGGCTTCGCCGCCCGAATACATATTGCTTTTGGGGATGCTGATAGAATTTTGGTCGAGCAGCGCAGCAGCGTCAGAGCCGGTGTGTATCATTTACTCACCCCTATCAGTGTGCTACTACCCCCTCCGATGCTCTATCTCCCACCAGGTTGCATTTCATCCCTCTCTCGTGGTGCTCTCTTAGCTTGTAGCTTCTCTCTTTGCTAATAATATTCATGTATTTCTGAAGGTCTAGTACATACATTTATGACTGCGTTTATATGTATTTTTGTAAGTACTCTTTTGTGGGTGAACAGTTTTGTTAGTTTTAAGTTACCCTTCTGTTATTTGCACAAAAAGGAACCTCTGACTGTGATTACGAAGTCATTCACGAAGACAACTTTCAGCGTCAATGCAACCATTCTTCGTCTAGAATACATTGCAAGCGGAGTTTTTTAAAGCTGATTTGCTGTGATTTATGTAGTTCCCGTCGAAATTATTGAACCCAGTGTAGCGCGCAATATTGGAGACTGGAATTAGGCACAACAACCAAGTTCATCATAAGCTTGAATAAGCTTGAAATCTCAAGTAAAGAAATCGTGAAGAAAGTCCCTCTTCAATTATAACCGACGCCAAGTCTAGGTCTTGACCTGAGATTTTATAGGTGTAGCTTGTCATTAGCACCTCAAACACTACTTAACCATCATAGGGGGCCCCTGTTTATGTGTAAAGGCAACCACAAATGGATTTGGAAACTGTTTGTTTTCTATAAAAAGACGGGCAAGCTTTCTGTAATACACTCCGTACCTGCCAAATTAACTTTGAAGTGTGGCGACATACAAACAGTGTGAAGTTCTGTCCATCTATGTTGCGGCCGGTGATGCCCAACTTTAAAGTGTGTGTTTAAAGCTATGTCAATAACATAGTAAGACCTCGAGCCTGTAAAAACTACAAGTTAAAGAGTATAAAGGTCGTTTAAACAGTCATTAAGTGTGTGAACATATTAATATGCCGCTACTAGTAATGCTCTTGCTCTTGTTGTATGGAGTCTACGATCCGTACATTTCAAACATCTAACTCTTACCATCTCTGAGATCGGTTTGTTTAAATCGACAGACTGACGGCCAGGGCTACATCGACTCGGCTGTGGAGTTTACCTATACATAATTAAAATGTCGCCAAACGTGCAAAATTCATATATTTAGCTATAATTTGGAAGCTAAAGGTCATGTAGTAAAACTGATAACAGATTTCGAATCAGAACATACTCAATAGTATGGAGAATATACTTTCGGAATCTGTAAATAGATGGATTTTTATGCCTTGCGTAATGTATTTATACACCCAAAAAAAAGTAGTCATCAAAATGACACTATTTAGTCATCAATTTGAAACTATTGAGTAGTAAATTCTCTTTAATACTCCAAGTATCGAATTGATATTTTCGAAAGTATTAAAATGATATTTCGAAAATATCAAATTGATACTAGCTAGTATCAGGCTGACACTATTTTGTAGTAATTTTTTAGTATCAATTTAAAACTTGCAATTATCATTTTGATATTTCAATTATCAAACTTTTGGTATCATATTGTTACTAACTTTTTTCACTTTAATATTTTGCCATTAAAACTAAAACATAAACATTTAAAAACTGATCTATTTTATTTTGTATTCTTACAAAGTGTATTTTATGACTATTGTACTTTTACATTTCAACGCGGATGTTATTCCAATATATAGAAGTCACTGTGAGGAAGTGCATCATGCGAACCTTATTGACATAACAGTCCGTCCTTCTGATTTGGTGCTGCCACAATTATGATGGCATGATCATCCCTTCTCGAGAACTTTCTTTAAAAATGGTTTTGAAACCGCAGCGTATGCGAACCACGCCTCAACTGCAGCTGACTTGATTCTCACATCTTGGATAGCGCAAAAACAGCGTGGAGTACGTCCTGTCTAAAAAGTTATTTTTGTTATTTACAAATGTGTGCAAGGAACGATGTATAAGTTTAGTTGCTCACCTTGTAAATATAGAGCTTGTGCACCATATTGAAATACATTTGGGGTGTTCATTTAGTGTTGTATCATTGCTCATTGCACATTGTGCAAGCCGCTCCAACTACAATTTGTACTGAGTCAAGTTTGCACTTTATGCTAGACCCGACCCATGACTACAAAAATCGTTGCAAGTGCAAATCAATATTAGTGTTAGAAAACAATAAAAGCGTGACAAGTGTTGCAAAATTTTCTGGTATTTTTTGGTGTAATTTATGTGCTAAATCAAAACATCCCGCCAACTAAAGGACTTTGGCACATTTGTTATGTCGCCTCTGCGGGTCGCATAAATGCAAATTGCATCATCAACAAAATCATCCATAATTTCTTCAAATTCAGAAGCGGCCACAACATGGTCAGCTACACCTGCAATAAATATTACCTAATGTACTTAAATTACCACATAATGCATTCCAACCTATATATTTGCATCAATTTCGTGAATTGCTTGGGATGCTCTCCATTCCAGAAGTGATGCTTTCAAGCTTTTAAATGGCATTTTTAAATTTATATTTTTAGCAGCAACTCAAACTACCCTCACAATAACAAACTCAGCGATAACGATAGCGAACAGCTGATTGCGTTAATTTACAAGACTTACAACACTCAAATCGTGCAATTGGGTGTTTACGATAGCTCTGCTGCAAAGTTGCACATATACAATGATACAACACTTAATGAACACCTCTATTAATTCAACACATCGTCTGTGGGATTGTTTTGCATAGCTTTTAGTTTAAGTAAATTACCAATGTGTTTTTACTACAATAAAAATAGTTCATGTCAATCGTCAAACGCCTACTGGTCTGCCAGCTCAGCTGGAATTTCGAATTTCCGAACTTCCATAAAAATGTGCTTCAAATTGAAACTTTTGCGTATCAAATTAATAACCAAACGATCATTTTGATACTCTCTAGGATTATATTGATTCTAAAAAATCGATACTGGTTTTAGTTTCAATTTGAGACAACGTGTATCAAATTGATATTGATACCAATTTTTTTGGGTGTACAGAAAGAATTTAGGTTTTAGTTCAACATGAACTTTCTAACAAAAAAGATGAACTTAGAGGTAGAGAAGACCTTTCAAGGAGATCTCGTCATTGATGATCTTACCGGAAGTTTTTGTTAACTGCGCTATGGTCCCAAAGTTGATGTTTTTGGCATAAGCTCTAATTATTTAAATATTTGCACCAAATTTGGATAATTCGTATATTTTGGGCACCAATACTTCTTCTTCTTCATTGACCTGATGATAGCACCACAACCGTTTTACGGTCTTGGCCTCTGCGAAATAAAGGCCCAAAAAAAAGGCCAAAAGACAAAAATTATATAAGGCCCCAAATAAGTACATAGAAAACAATAACAACGATTTTTCAATAAATTTGTGGTGTTATTTCCTTTTTGGGGCATTATCTGTTAAATACAATTTGAAAATGAAATAAGGCCCCAAAAGAAGATGTGAAATAAGACCCCAAACTCATTTTTGAGCTTTATTTAATTTTTATTAGGAATCTAGCACGGCGTCGCCCGGGTGCTCATGATTCTTATGAGAGCGACTATATTCAAGCTAGTGTTGGCTGCAAATCGCCATAAGCATTTTGGGCCGTTCGCTCTTTTCCTCTAATTACCCATCTTCATGATAATCTAAACTCATGAATATTTTTCAAATTTCGTGACTATTTTGACAGTTTGGTTAATATCTCCTCCATCAACAATTGCCGTCTATCAAATCTTCACTATAATCCAGGCTCAAATCAAAAACTTGCAATATTAAGGACCGTGTAGTGTACAGCTTCCATTTACCAACGCCTGCTTTGTAATATAAGCACTAAGCGCTTTCATAAATACTCATAAGGTTATTTTGCAAATTTCGCGATTTTTGACCAAAATTTCATCGCTATCGGATGAACGGTATAGTTGTTGAATTTTCGCAGTTTTTGGACCATTTCCAGCACATTTCTTCAAATCAGAATCCTTCGCAGGCAAGCGTCCAAACATTCTCCAAAGTTTCATAACAATCGATTTTCCGCAGATTTCTTCTACTTGGAAACCTTCCCAGGCAAGCGACGATCCATTCCCCAAAGTTTTAGCGAAAACGTTGACTTTGCAATATTCGCGGTTTTTTGACAGTTTTCCGCGAATTTCTTCAACTTAGAAACCTTCCCGGGCAAGCGTTCAACTATTCGTAAAGTTTCATTGCAATCGGATGAATGGTATAATTTTGCAAATTTCGCGGTTTTTTGAACAATTTCACAGACATGAGACATAGCGTAGGACACTTTCCTGATCGACATGAACAAACTGTGATACAAACATACAAACATACTTTCATTTTTATATTTACTTATAGATAAGACCCCAAATTTTAATATTTATTTTTCTTATTTTTGCTTAAATATGCAATTTAATATTTGTGTTTAGTGACCTGTTTTTGATATGCAATGAAATGCAATAACGGTTAATTTTCTTATCAACAGGTCTTCTTAGACTAAGCATTTGATAAATTTGGGGCCTTATTTCATTTTGTCTTTTGGGGCCTTATTTCATTGCCTGCTGCCTCTGCAACTAATGCCCTCCACTCGCCTCTGTCCCGAGCGACCTCCCACCAGGGGGCACTTCCAGCTTCGAAATATCTTTCTGCACCTGATCGACCCATCTCGTATTCGGTCGCCCCGGCTTTAGCGTGTTCCATAACTCGTTCGCATTCCGCCTCTACACACGATTTATTTGTGCGTTATCATCCATACGGATAACATGTCCTATCCAGCGCAGCCGCTGTTGTTTTATGCGCTTGACGAGCTTACTGTCCCTATAGAGCTCGCACAGTTCGTGATTCATTTGGATGCGAAATTCGTCGCCAACTTTTAGAAGTCCTTTAATCCTCCGAACACGCCACATCCGTTGATGTCATTGTCCATGCTTCTGCGACGCATAGCAGGACTGGGATGATAAGCGACTCGTATAGCGCAATTTTCGATTTTCAAGAGAGGGCTCTGCTCTTGAACTCCTTACTAAGCCCGTAGTAACATCGGTTTGCAAGAGTAATTCTTCTTCGGATTTCCAGACTGATGTTGTCGCTGGTAATCGTTGTTTCGAGGTAGACAAATTCCTTAACAACCTTAAGAATGTATTCTCCCATTGCAACAGATTGTCCAAGCGTAGACTCACTGCGCATTGATAGTCGGTACTTCGTCTTATCCTCATTTACAGCTAAACCCATAAGTTTTGACTGCTTCTTTATCACTGAGAACGCCTGTCTTACCACAGATTTGTCTCTGCCGATGATATCAATATCATCGGCATATGCAAGTAGCATGTTATCTCTGGTAATGATGGTACCCGTTCTCTTAGCATTTGGGCACTGGCGCAGTATATACTCCATCAGCAGATTAAAGAAGTCACACGATAAGGTGTCACCCTGCCTAAAACCTCTTTTGGTATTGAAAGGCTCGGAGAGGTTTTTTCCTATTTTGAAGGAGCTTTGTGTGCTTCTCAACGTCATCATGCAAAGTCGAACGTACTTTGCTGGTATACCAAAAGTAGACAGGGCTTCAAAGAACTTTGACTTTTTCGGCGTGACAAAGAAGGCTTTATAGTCAACAAAAAGGTGGTGGGTGTTGTTCTCTCTCTCTCGTGGGTCTCTCCAGGATTTGTCGCAGTGTGAATATATGGTCCGTGGTTGATTTGCCAGGTCTAAAGCTACACTGATAAGGTTCAATCAGTTTACTCATTCTCGGCTTTAGACGTTCTCATAGAATGCATAATAGAACCTGATATGCAATGGGAAGGACACTGATACCGCGGTAATTGGCGCAAACCGCAGGGTCTGCTTTTTTAAATATTGGACAAAGTACACTTGGATTCCAATCTTCGGGCATGCTATCTTCGGACCATATTCAGCATAGGAGTTGGTGCATGCACCTTACCAGCTCCTCACTGCCAGCTATGAACAATTCAGCGGGCAGCACATCAGCGCCAGCAGATTTGTTATTTTTTAGCCTTTTTATGGCTAACAAGACTTCATTATGGTCCGGCGGGTCCATCTCTATGTTACCGATTTGTGGTGTCGCTAATTCCCCAGAGGCGGCATTGTGTTCATCACCTCCCAGCAGGTTGGAGAAATAGTTCCTCCATTTGTCTAGTGCCACTTGCATTTGTGACCAGATTTCCGTGCTCGTCCTTGCATAGTGTGACTCTGGGCTTTAAATCTTCGGTAAGTTGCCTAAACTTTTGGTAGAATTTTCGAGTCTTACTCCTTACGAACAGCACTTCGACTTCCTCCCTCATGCGTCTTTCTTGCTCATTTTTCTTCCTACTGAAAAGGCGCTTCTCCTCTCTCTTTTTCTCCCAGACTGCAGAGTTCTCCTGTACGCAACATCTTTCTCTGCAGTAGCGCGGCGGCTCTCATCATCGTACCATGACTGTTTTTGGGTGTTCTCGGCTAATCCGAGAATCTCCTTGGCAGCGGTACTCATAGAGTGTGAAATATGCTTTCTCTGTTCTCCTACACAGAGACTATTATCCCATTATTTGATATATCTGTCCTATAACCAATTGCACTCTTATTCGATTTGAAAGCATTTTATTCGTATTACCAAATTTGGTTCGGCTTGCAACACTTATAGATATAGCTACCATATAATCGATCTGGCCAATTTCCACTTACTTTGTTGTTTTTCGTTGGCTAATTACATTTAAGTTTGTAAACTTATTAGTAGCTCCAGGCATAGCCGGGTTTTAAGGGAAGTCGGTCCACGCCCCTATTAATATTTCAAGTATGCAGTTTAAAAGATCATCATCATTTTTGCAGAACGGTTAAAATTAATAAAAACAATAATAAATATACATTTAAAGTATTGTTTTTTTTAAATCATCGTTGCTGTCTTCGTTGATAACTGAATTACCATCTACGTTCTTATACGAGGTGTGTTCAAAGGAAAAGGTTAATTTTAAATTTTCGATTATCGATATTCTGTTTTTGTTATATTCGGACACATATGTTTATCATATGTTTGCGGTGGCAGCCAATTTCGATAAGTAGTTTGTTTTTGGCAACTTAAAAGGTTATTCACGTTTTTTTGTGCTCTTCCATTTTTTGCTAAGTTTTGCTAAGTTTTGAGCGAAAGCAACGTTATTAATATCGCACAGGAGTTGCTGCATTATGTCAACGACGATCCGGGTTTGCTCAAACGGGTCATAACTATAACATCAAAACCAATGCCCAATCATCCCAATGGAACCGGCCAGATGAGCCAAGACCGAAAAAGTCACGCCAAGTTCGATCAAATGTAAAGGTTTTTCTCACTGTTTTCTTCGATTACAATGGTGTGGTGCATCATGAGTTCCTGACCAGAGGCCCTACAGTTAATAAGGAATACTACAAGGAAGTTATGCAACGTTTGCGTGAAGCAATACTGCTCAAACCATCGGAATTATGGAAAAAGATGTGTTGATGGTTCGCAGCTTTCCGGAAGTCACCATTATCGGAAAGCCAAACGGAAGATGGAAGTTTTTTGAAATGAATGCATTTATGGCCCGAAGCAGAATCATGAAAAAAAAAATTGAATTTGTAAGAATGGGGGCAATATAAAAATGAGAAATCCATTTTTGACATTGCAGTCCACCGAACAAAACAAATAGTACAAAAATTGTTTTCCCAATGATCGAGGTTCCGGCTTTAGCCACGTTAATTCTGCGTCCTTACATCATCAAAATCGCCTCAGTAGAACTTGAGAAAAGCTGTGAACCATTTAGAAAAACGTGGTTTCGAGAAAATCGCGTTTAAAGTTTGCAGTTGATAGGAAATTTGGGTCCCCTTGGGTCACTAAAATGGCTTTATCTCCGTAAGTATTCCGAATTTCGGAAAATCCTTTTGGAATATTATTTTTAAATATCTAAACTTAAAAAAATATGTGAAAACAAAAAATCGAAAAAAAAATATTTCTAGACCAGAAGAGGGCCTTAAAATATCAGCTGGTCTGACAGTTTTGGATAGGTACTGAACGTGGAATAAGTAATATATTATTGCAGCTATGTGTGAGCAGCATCCCACAGTCCTATTGCCATTTGCACATCCACAGTAATAGCGCAGCATGCCCAAGTCTCCAAATGTGTCGCAATCTTAATTTTATTTGAATTATACTCTGGCTTGTTTTGGGATAACTTTTATTTTTATTTCCATGCTCACCAATTACACCCTGTTACAGCGAAAATATACTTTTGAAATGACCTACGTATGCGGAAGAGCAGGTCGAGTACAGCATTGCCTCATACTTGGTTTGTTCCTAGCACCACCAAAATTCAGAGTTAACTTGATGGCTAAGAAATGCGGGCTACAGATCTGGCATTTTCCTCCTTTTTTTTTAAATTTCTACTTTGGCCCCCACTGGTTTAAGTATTTTATTCTATGCAATTTTTTGATAAGTTTTATTATATAAGCCCATTCAATCCTCCCTTGAACAAATGTTGTCCCATTGAATTTGGTTACCGTTTGACGAATTCATTCCCGTTTTTCTGAGTACACATCGACAATCCAGTATTTTGTTTTTGAGTGTGTTTACATATTGGGGTGTTTTTTTACACGAATGCCCCTAAAAGTATAATATGATTTGTTTGGCGGCAACTTAAAATTATTCTTATCAAATACCTAAAAAGAAAATTTATATTATATCCAATCATATTAAGCAATTGTGACTATTTTTATACCCTGTACCAAAGGTATGAAATCGTCCCAAAACCGCGAAATTTGCAAAACTACACCGTTCAGTGGCCGGAGTGGCTCAGCGGTTAGTGTGCGCGACTGCTGAGCAAGAGGTCGTGGGTTCGATCCCGCCTCGGAACATCTAATGAAAAAGTTTTTTTCTTTGAATAAAACTTTACACCCGGCCACACCTCTTGCTGTTGGCGCCAGCATTGCAGTAACTAGCCATGAAAAGCCTCTCAAAAACTGCCGTTCGGATTCGGCGTTAAACTGTAGGTCCCTTTCTCTTGTGCTAAAATTAGAAGCGCACAAGCCAAGAGATTGAGAGAGGCTCGGCTTTGGCCCCTCGGGGCTGTTGTCATCTTGACAAGCCGATTTTACTTTACTTTTTACACCGTTCATCCGATTGCGGTGAAACATTGGGCAATGGTAGGACTCTTGCCTGTAAAGGTTTCTAAGTTTAAGAAGTGGTCGGAGGATGGTCCAAAAACCGCTAAGTTTTAAAAATCATCATATGAGTATTTATGAATGCGCTTAATCTTTAGATTACTATTCAGGCGTTGTCAAATTTAAGATGAGGATTAAACAGTCCAAAATGTTGCGAATGTGCAAATTTTTCATTTGAGCTTAGATTGTTATGAAGATTTGATATAAGGCAGTTGTATACAGTTAAATAGGAGGAGTAAACCAAACGGTCAAAAAATTGCAAAATTTCCCAAATTTTCATGAGTTTGGATTATTATGAATACGGGTACCGCCTACAATTGACATTTGTCAAAAATAAACTCAAATAACTCACTATAAAATTTTGCAAAATACACTTGTCCCTCGCTTAACACGGACTCTTTTAGCACGAACTCGGTCTTACACGGTTACAAATTTGCTCCCATTCCCCTTTTAACACGCTAAAAACCTCGTTCTTACACGATTGCAAAATATCAATATATAGATTTTTTTGCTGTCAATTAACGCGTTAGTGCCTTTGTGCTTGTGTCATACGCATGGGGTGCTTGTCGAAAAAGGGGAATCCCACATTTGATCTGTCAGATGTCAGCGTGTTTTAGTAGGGGCAAAAATCTTGAGCTTTGCAGACGCGTAAGTAAAAAGTCAAAGATTTTGTGGTAAGTAAAAAGGTGGTACAGCTTGATTAAATCAAAAAGTGAATACATATATAAAATAAATAAATTTCAGCTTTTACAATGGCAGAAAGAAAGAACAGAGCTCCTTTAAAACGAAAAGTCATTTCTATAGAAACAAAAATACAAATTCTAAACCGCTTAGACAATGGGCAAACTGCCACGGAAATTGCAAGAAGCCTTGATTTAAATGAGGCAACAGTTCGCACATCAAAAATGAAACTGAAATACGACGTGCAGGAAGCATTGGGTCATCTATATCTACAAAATTTACCAGTAGAGCACGTGCACCAATTTTGGAGAAAATGGAAAGAGCACTTAGCATTTGGATTGACGATAGCTACGAAAAAAGATCCCTTTAAGCCAGCGGATCATTCAGGAAAAGGCACTCAGGATTTATGGACTGCTCGAGCAAAATGGAGAGCCCTCTTCCAGCATAGATTTCGTTGCTAGTAATGGATGGTTCGAGAAATTTAAAAAAAGGTTCTCCATTCATAGCCTCAAATTTAAGGGCGAAGCGGCATCGGCCAATGATGGAGCTGCTACCACATACCCAGAAGAAATTCAGGGGTTCATTAAAGAAGAGGAATTCCTGCCCGACCAAGTTTTCAATGCGGATGAAACTGGACTTTGCTGGAAAAAAATGCCAAATCGAACTTTTTATACCCTTGCAAAGTTGCTAAGTTGATTTAGCCTTGTCCGTCTGTCTGTTTCTATGCTATCTCCTCCGTCAGTTTTAAAGCTATACTCACCAAACTTTGCACGAAGTCTTCTGGTACAAATACGCTGCTCATTTGTCGGAACCGGCCGGATCGGATGACTATAGCATATAGCTGCCATAGGAACGATCGGTCAAAAAACTAGTTTTAGTGAGAAAAACTTTTTTGTTTTTAATGGAAACGCCTCCAAAGTACGTATTTCTTAGTTTACTATCCTTTCCCATGATTTCACTAAGTTTGGTCGAAATCGGATGACTATAGCATATAGCTGCCATATGAACGATCGGTCGAAAAACTAGTTCTAGTGAGAAAAACTTTTTTGTTTTTAATGAAAACGTCCTTATCATTGGCATACACTTATTTTATATACTTTTACAAAATTCTACAAAGTTGGGTCGAAATCGGATGTCTATAACATATAGCTCCCATAGGAACGATCGGTCGAAAAACTAGTTCTAGTGAGAAAAACTTTTTTGTTTTTAATGAAAACGTCCTTATCATTGGCATACACTTATTTTATATACTTTTACACAATTCTACTAAGTTTGGTTGAAATCGGATGACTATTGCATATAGCTCCCATAGAAACGATCGGTCGAAAAACTAGTTCCAGTGAGAAAAACTTTTTTGTTTTTAATGAAAACGTCCTTTTTATTGGCATATTCTTATTTCATATACTTTAAAATATTTCTACAAGGTTTTATCAAAATCGGATAACTATAGCTGCAGTATGAATGATCGGTCGAAAAAGAAGTTCTAGTGAGAAAACTTTTTTGTTTTAAATGGGATCGCCTCCAACTTTTGTAATTAAGGGGCAACCCTAGTGTAATGGCCTAAAAAAAGGTGATTTTTGGGAATTTTTATTAAAAAAAATACTTTATCAATTATTTCAAAATTTTAAGAATATATTTATACATGTTTCAAGAATATACAGTGATATTTTTTGAAGAAAAAATTAAATATTTTTTAAGTTATAGTCGATCTCCAACGGCGCGAAAAAAGGTCCTTCACTGCTGCAGTGATTCCGGCCTTCTCCGTGGATGAAATCTAAAAAAAAAAATCCCCGTTAAACTAGATAATATTATCTGTACAATGACCTACGATAAAAAATAAATCAAAAATTGACAATATGGCGGCGTTTTAAAAAAAATAGTCGAATTTTACCCAAAATTTTGGTCGTTTTTGGCCTGCCAAAATTCGATTTTTTGATCTGATCAAAAATCGATAGGTCATTGTACGGAGAACTATATATAGAACACGTGAAAAAAATTCGATAGTGATCGGATCATTTGTTTTTGAGTAATCACTGCAGCAAATTCGGAAAATGCTGTTTCGAGAAAAACGCGTTTAAAGATAAAATGATCGTCTCTCTAGCTGCCGAGCGGCTGCTCTTTAAATTGCTACAACTCAAAAACTATTTGAGATATCGATTTGAAATTTTAATATGTTATTTTTAAAGGTGTAATCTACCGAAACATGAAAAAAAATCGATTTTTTTGAAATTTCACACTAGGTGTGCCCCTTAACAGTGCATTATGCTTTTCCATGATTTCACCAAGTTTGGTCGAAATCAGACATCTATATTGTATAGATCCCATAGAAAAGTAACGTCCAAAAAGTAGTCTTAGTTAGAAAAACTTTTTTGTTTTCAATGGAAGCTGCAAGGGTATACAAAACTTCGGCCGAGCCGAAGTTAACTTTCCCCTATTTTTTAATTTAATACCAACTTTTAATTTTGAAAATAGGAATGTTATGCATTTATTAAAGGCATATACATAATAGCTTTTGGTTAATTTTGAACAAATGTATGAAACTTTAATAAAAACAGACCAAATTTAAACAAAACAAAATTTTTTTTGCTTCCAATTTTGAATCTTTAGAACGTAACCCCTTATTTTGTACTGAATCCATGTTTCGCTTAACACGATTTCGCTGAACACGTGGATTTCTAGGAACGTAACCCCCGTGTTAAGCGAGGGCCAAGCGTATAGCGGTTTGTTGGACCGTTCGATTCCATCTCCTATTTAGACATCTAATAAACCGTCTTTTATAAATACTCATAAGATGATTTTGCAAATTTCGCGGTTTTTGGACTCGCACTTACTTTGCTGGTAGACGGCGAGCTTCGACAAGCCTCTTATGCAATTGTTGATGTGTTTTAAAAACTTCAAAAAAAAATTTGGGATAGAGAAAGCGAATGAAAAATACAAATGGAAAAAATGGGCCATTATGCTATCTCTTTTGCTCTCACAAATTGTTGTTTTTTGTGTGCTTCTGACGATTGTGCACAAGCGTAACAGCTCGCAGCAGATCTTCAAATTCGGCACCAAGTAATCGCGGAGACTCGCGGCCGAAGCTGAGACTAATCGCGAGTATTTGTACTGTACGAGCTTAACTCATGACAACTCGCAGCAGAACTTAGATTTTAGCAAAAATGGTCTTGCGACGATTCGCGGCCGAAGCTCCGAGTCAACGTGAGTATAAGTACGGGCAACACTCGAGTTTGACAAGCCTTGAGCGCTGAGCGATTGTACTCGTGGCTGCTCGTTGCAGTTCTCTGTTTAAGACCTTCGCCGGCAAGCGTCCTACCATTGCCCAATGTTTCATCGCAATCGGATGAACGGTATAGTTTTGCAGCCATATTTTGTTGTCCATCCGTTGATAAAAAATGTGAAACTTTTCCTTCAAAATGCCATAAATTGCTTCAACAATCCATCTGACCTTGGTAACATACCGTGATTCATTAGATTCCTGTGTTGTCAGCTGTTTACGTTTCCCTTTTAGTGCAGGCATAAGTACCTCATACCCGATTACCTTTTAATATAAAAATTCTTTTTTTGGAAAACGCGTTTCGGTCAAGCACGACTATAACATACTCAGCCTGTGAAGTGCAGCCCATAACCGTTGCGACCGGTGCTGCCCATAATTGTTTGTTTCCCTTTAACTCGACAACCGATCATCCGATCTTTACCATTCCTTTGGCGGATCGATAAACAATACTGATTACTAAATATGTCCAGAAGGAACGAACCTTCTATCCAAAAAATTGACGGAGATATGACGTTTTTTCTAAATTGTGATGGCGGGAGGAGGCGTGGCTAAAATTGAAAATAAACTTATTCTGCCTGGAAGTATAAGAAGCATATGTCCCATACATGTCAAACCTGTATCACTTACCATCTCTGTGATCTGTTTGTTCATACGACATGGCTATATCGACTCGGCTGTTGATGCTGATCAAGAATATATATTCTTTATAGGGTCGGAAATGCTTTCTTCTGGCTGTTACATACTTTTGCACTAACTTAATAAACTATGTGTACCTCTGGTACAGAGTATAAGAGGAGTGAAAAACAAAGGACCGAGATGCCTGCCTTGCGGTACACCAGAAGTTACTTAGAAAGGCTTTGAAGTATTAGTGCGAAGCAGAACTTTTTGAGTTCTATCCTTTAAATAAGACGAGATCCAAAGCAAAAAAGGGGAGGGAAATCCTAGCCGTTCTATCTTCTAATTAAGACGAGATCCAAAGCAAACAAGTAAGGGAGCTGTAGTCGAGTGCCCCGACTACAAAATACCCTGTTCCCTTGATTTCGTGTGTTTTCCTTTACATACACACATTCTCACACATACACCGGACAGACAGACGGACATGGCTAAATCGACTCGGCTGTTAATGCTGATCAAGAATATATATACTTTATGGGGTCGCAAATGCTTCCTTCTACCTGTTACATATTTTTGCACAACTTCATGATCCCCCTTTTCCCATTTTTAATGGGAAAAGGTTATAAAAAGGGGAGGGAAATCCTAGCCGCTCAAGCTTGAAGAAGAGAATATCATGGCTCACAGAGTTGACAAAATGTCAAGTAAACTAGCCCAAATAAAATTGAAATTGATCTTATTTTTTCCTGAGCACCTGGGTGTGGTGCTTCCGATAGCGTTTGTGGCTGCTGTACAAGAGGTCGTGGGTCCCTTACCGCCTAGGGACAATTAATAAAAAAGTTTTTTTCTTAAAAAAAAAGCTTTTGAACTTTGACGTTCGGACTTTGCGTTAAACTGTAAGTTCCCTTCTCTTGTGCGAGAATTAAAAGCGATTGAGAGAAGTTCGACCTTGGCCTTTGAGCTGCTGTTTAAGACCAAATATTTATATATATATATTCTTTAACACATTTCTACAAAGTTTTATAAGGATCGGATGACTAAAGCATATAGCTGCAGATTGAATGATCGGTTGAAAAAGAAGTTCTAGTAAAAAAAACTTTTTGTTTTAAATGGGATCGCCTCGCAATTTCGTAAATAACAGTGTATTATGCTTTTCCATGATTTCGACAAGTTTGGTCGAAATCAGACATCTATATGGTATAGATCCCATAAAAAAGTAAGGTCCAAAAAGTAGTCTTAGTTTGAAAACTTTTTTGTTTTCAATGGAAGCTGCAAGGGTATACTAAACTTCGGCCAAGCCGAAGTTAACTGTCCCCTATTTTTTTAAATCAAAATTAAGAGTAAAAATTGATGTTTATAAAAAAAATTTTAAAAAGAAGGTTTATCCTGTTTTTAGAATCCTGCATCCGGAAATTCAGGACCTAAATTAGTATATCTAAAATATTTCCATTCATCTAAATTATTTTTTAAGTTTGATTTACATAAACTAATACCTCTTATTTGCGATCCCTGCTTTATGCGGTCACTAATGCTTCTTTCTGGCTGTTACATACTTTGCACAAACTTAATACAGGGTGGGTCAAAAGAAGTCACCCTATTGGAAGATGCTCTTATTTTTACAAATAGCCGCCAAAGGCAGATCTGTTTTGACATTTGTGGACTAGACAGATGTAGAATACAAGTGAACAAGCCATGGATCGATATACTCCCCAAGAACGCGGAATAATCGTGAATAATCGATTTTTCGACCAAAATCATAATGAGCGATGAGGCTCATTTCCACCTCTGTTCCGCCCGATTTAACCGTTCCAGACTTTTTTGTGGGGTTTTTTGAAATCCCGTGTTTACGTAACCAAGCCCGAGACCTTGGAAGCCCTCAAGGACAACATTCGACACGAGTGCGAGAATCTGCAGCCCGAAGTTCTTGCCGAAGTGATGAAAAATGACATAAAACGAGCCCGTATGGCAATCAATTGTAACGGCGCCCATTTGGCCGATATCTTCTTCTCGAAATGACCAATAAAATTCTAAAGGTTCAAATAAATATAATCAAAAAACAGAATATACGTTTTTTTGTTTGGAAAAAATGAAAGCCAAACAACATCGGATGACTTCTTTTGACCCACCCTGTATATTCTGTAAAGGTAAAAGTAAAAGTATAAAAATACATTATGAAATAATAAGTTAATAGCAAATCGCTATATCTATGCATTTGACACTGGTTAGTTTTGATTTTTTTTAAAACATCGTCAAAAAATCACAAAATGAAGAAGGAATTACCCATTTGCTTTTTAATTATACGCTCGAAACGCTTTTAGTATTATGCCACTATGCCAAAGCCGCTACCTGTTTATTATTATCATGTGTAGCAAATTTTAAACGTTATTGATTTTAGTTTTTAATTTGTTTATGTATGTGTTTATTATATTCAAAAAAAACAAGTGGAGTAATTTTGTTAATATAATTTCTCAGAACTCTGGTCAAAAATAATTATGCATTTATACAGATAGATTATAAATGATCTTGCTCAGGTCATCTTTTATGTTGGTCTCATGCCTGCCCAACAAGAGAGCAGCGTCATTAACAGGTCAAATAAAGGAGAGAAATTGAGAATAGATTAGTATTTAATGACTTTCCTATGTTTATACAAAATTCAACCTTAACATTCATATGCAATTGCATGTAAGTGGAGAGACCCTTGCAGAGACTTGCGGCCAAAGCCGGGGGCATCATCAGCGTCTAAAAGTCCGTCAGTTATGGAGGTAACCGCCTAGAAGCACGTGCGTCGCAGACGAACTCGCGGGCGCATTTATGTATATGGGATTTTGAAATCATATATTTATATTTCCACTAATTCATTTTTAATAATTTGTTTGGTTCCTCATCACGCCCCGCGCTTGTGTGTTAATTATCGACCTGGTTGTGTGTCTAAGCAGAGGCATGCTGGCGGTCGGCAAGACAAACGAGTAAGGCCACGCATTTCTGTGCATTCTACAGGAGCAGGTCTCCTCGTGAGATGTACTCTGCGATTCAGATTTGGGGGTGAGATCGACTGGTCTTAAATAATTTATTGTGCATGTCGAGCTTCGCTTTCCTTATGCTGTGCCCTGACCGCGTCTTATGATTCTCTTTCTCTGCACACCCTCATTAATAAATATTTCGAGCTTTTAGCATGGGAAGCGCTAATGTTAGAATCGCATTGCAACCAAATGCAGAATTCCCGAAAAGTGCCTACATTATCTCAGACGCCCATACAGAATAACTGTAAAGTTTTGACTCTGAAAGTGTCAATGGTGAACGTGGACCGTGCAGCCGAAGTTTAAGCGAACACTCTCCAAAAGCCAGACGGAGGTGGAGCTGGTGATGCTGCCTAAAGTTGCCGCAACATTCTTGCCGACTGAAGTACTTGCTGCTGGTATCTCTCCTCCTTCTCCTCCACCTTCGCGAGAGTCGTGCTACACTTCTCTTCGGCCGTCTTGATCGCAAAAAGGAGGAGTAGAGCACATAGCGCAAGAGGTCCGGGTCCAGCCAATGACCACAAGCAAAAAGTGGGAGTTGCTATAATTGTTTAATTATAGGATTTTGCTTGCTTGACTTTGCATTTTGTGCGCATAACATTTGCTTTGAGTTTATATGACCTACCTTTAGTTGGGTATAATGGCATTGAGTTATGCTAACATTAGTTGCTTATATCAATAATGATATAATGAAGTGTTCATTTGCTTTTGCGTAGGATTCTGTTTACTATTTACTTTTACAACTTCAATGATTTTGAGTGCTTACGTGCGTTCCATATGTAGCATTTGTGTAAGGGTATACGTTCGTTGGCCAATGATGGATCCAATTCTCTCCGTACATTTTTGACACGTCGTGCTCCCCATATTTTGTTTTGTTTTGTATTAACCTTCGTGGCCAAATCTGGACTCCCTCTAGCGTGCAGGCTTTAGGGACGGCATCGCCTCCGAGTAGGGTTATCGTAGTTGCTCTCCACCAATGAGTTTGCACTGGTGATGAGTGCTGCACTCTTAAATCTGTTGGTAGCTATCGCCGTCGACGCTTTGGCAGCATTCTAGCGCCAACCATTGTCTTTAACTTATACTATATTGAGATTTACTACAGCCGATGCACTCAATTAATTTTTGCTCTCCACTTGAGCTCTGATGCTTTGCTATTTTGGTATATGTATGCAAGTGCAGAATAACAAAAATTCCAGAAATTTTTGTCGATCCAATCGGGAATGGCTGCCGCTGAAGCAGCCTCCTTTTTCAGTCGTGTACTAAAAATTATGGGCACTAGCCCGTGCCAGACCCGATGCCGATGCGGTGCCTTTACCTCTTCTCTTAATGCTGCATGCCTCGGGGGGATCATGTTCAATCTTGCAAGAGTTTGCAGCCGTTTGTAAATGGGATTCAGCCAAAGAGCTTTTGATGAGGAAGACACACTGTTTGTGTCCGCTGCGACATATTGAACCTTCTACTACCTATTATTGTTATAAAGCTGAATTATTCCAGGACAGACAATCAGTCACAACACCCCCAATGAGCAGTCATCGCCCTCAAAATCGCCAGGGCAATTTAGTGGCGGGTCATTCTGCGTTGTCTAACGTCGCGACCAAACAGCGAAGAGCACAGCCTCCTTGTCTCAGTGGAGATGGCAAGAAGTGAAATTGATGGGCAGTTTGTACAATGCTTCGAATACTTTAGACGTGACGTGAATAATGAGTACGATAAGGATCTCAAATACCTTTTGAACAGCGTGCATGCAAATTTTAAAGATTATACTGTGATTACCAGCGGTTAAAGTGATTTGAAAGCTTATGCATATCGGCCTTTTAAAAGATGCCAACATATTGTTCATTTTTAAAATATGCACAATGTGCAATATACATACTTACTGTAGAGTTTTATTGTTAAAAAATTGATGTAATGTGTGCACTCAGGGAAAAAACGAATAGTAAAATCAATAACAATCATATTTGATTTAACTATGCCTATTTCGTATTAGAATTAATTAAAAAGCATGTTGAGTTGACTAAAAACATATTTGTACGGCGAAGTTCAGTTACCCCTTTACCCCCTCTCGGAAGGGACCAGTTTACTTCCAGCAAGGCAAAAACCGGGATCAAAGTATTGATCCCGGACGGGTTCAGTTTACGCCATTTCGAGAAAAACCCATTATTAATCGCGTTTTGGATAGAATTGATCCCGAATGGATCAATTTTTTGGTTCAATGTACTTTACGGGATCGGAGATGCTTCCTTCTGCCTGTTACATACATTTACACGACCTTAGTATACCCTTTTTTTCTACGAGTAACGCGTATAAGCATAAATCATTTCAGGACCAAAAAATAATAGTAATTAAACCATGTATGTAGGATAGTCAGAAAATCCCTAATACAGTGTTGCATGAATATCCCTATTGTTAGCCAGAGCACGCCGAAATGAGTATAGAGAGCGGTCAAGCAGAACAGCGGGAGAGAGGGGTTTGAGCTGCTGGAGTGTGAGGTTGTGTTTTCTCGCTTCGGTTTAAGAATGTGAATAAAGATAATCTAAAATATGATAAGTAGCGTCATTACACTGTTTCAATAAACTATAATTGGTTGAACTAAGAAGGAAGTGCGTGTAATTATTTGAAAAAGAGACTCCAGTAAATCCTCATCCCCCACATGTATTTACCAATTAACGGTCGTCAATTTTTTAATTGCCCAAGGTCGTTTATTAATGAAAACAGCCGGCAAGGAGCTGAGCGGATCTCTAATCCGAGTTACAAAGACATCCATTGCCTTTTCTTGAGTTGAGTTTTCTTTTCAAAAATATATCCAGGCGTACTTTTCATGTGACGTATCAGGTTTTTGCAATGGTGGCCCTAAATCACAGTGCCGAGTAAAATTAAAATTTTTTATTTACAACTCCTCTCGAGTGTATGTGTACTCTATTGTAAATGAACAATATGCGCATACACTTGAAAATCACTAGAAATTATACAGGTCTGTTACTGATTTCGATTCGTTTCCTGGAACTGTTTAGTGCCCACTTCCCAATACCGATTGTGGTATTATTTATTTGAATGTACTGATAGCGAATTTTCTTCCACTTCCTGGAAATCAAAACTTAGGTGGGACTCTGCCTTAGAACGTTTTTCCGACTTTTTTGCTTATTTTATTAGCTTAGATATTCAAATATATTTTTCCAAATTCGAAATAGCTTAGGAGATATAGCTTTGAGTGGCTAGCGCTTTAAATTATAAGTATAATGTTCTTTTAGAAAGAAAGTTGATCCAAATTTCCCAGTAACTGAAAACTTTTAACTCGCTTTTCTCGAAACCACGCTTTTCATACTTGTTCACACGGTAACTCAAGTCTTTCGGGATCGATTTTGATGAAATAAGTGGCCGGGTAGCTCAGCGGCTAGTGTGCGCGACCGCTGTGCATGAGTTCGAGGGTTCGATCCCGCCTCGGAACATCTAATGAAAAGTTTTTTTTCTTTGAATAAACTTTACACCCGGCCACACCTCTTTGCTGTTGGCGCCAGCATTGCAGTAATTAGCCATGAAAAGCTTCTCAAACTGCCGTTCGGATTCGGCGTTAAACTGTAGGTCCCTTTCTCTTGTGCTAAAAATTAAAAGCGCACAAGCCAAGAGATTGAGAGAGGCTCGCCTTTGGCCCGTAGGGGCTGTGTCATCTTGAAACGCTAATTTTTACTTTAAGTGCCAAACGACGCATAATTAACGGCGCTATTGTGTGAACCTCGATCATCGCTAAAAAAAAATGTTTACTATTTATCCTCGTTCCTCGTAGAGTAAAAAGGCTAATAAAGTCGTGCAAATGTATGTAACAGGCAAAAGAAAGCATCTCCGACCTCAGCATCAACAGCCGAGTCGATATAGCCATGTCCGTAGATTCCAATTGTCTGTACGCAGATCAAGGTTTTTTCAAATTTTGGAAACGTTGCATACTTTTTGGCGTCCCATGCGCTGTTTGCTTAAATAATGTTGAAATGTTCACTTTAATGGTAATGCTCTGATAACTAACATAATGGAAGGCTTTGTAACATTAATTCCCCTGAGTAACGGGTATATCGAAGTCGGGCTGGACCGACTTTATCTTACGCTCTCGTTTTTTTTACAATAAACTCCAAAAAAAAGTGAAAAATTTTTTTTTTTTTCATTTTCAAATGGCTACTATTTCTACAAAAAAAATTTTACCATAAAGGCATTAATGCTATTTCCCGTTTTTGTTTTAGATTTAGTATACTCCCGCAATCGTGTGAACATTGGACATGTTTTTTTTTTTTTTTGGAGTCCCTTCTTTGGAGGCTCCCGGTCATACTTTGCAAATCGATCACGAATCATTCAAGAGATAAAAGTAAGTACTAAACCATGTATAAATCAAATTTGTAAAAATATAATTTTGTCTGCATATTATGTCCTCGGGGAAAAATGTCCAAATTAGCAATTTTCTCTTATTTTTATGTCTATGGAGTGTCTAAAGCCAAACAGAGAAAACAAAATTAGCTAAACGCCTCGTGTACACAATCCTAAACAAAACGTAGTTCACACTGCTTAACTTCACAGAAAACAGAAAGTTATGCTGGGCTTATACTGCGCCACAGAGTGTCACATTTTAGTGTCACAATGTCAAATTCGTATGGAGCTGTGACATTGTGACTCTGAAATGTGACACTCTGTGACGCAGTATAAACCCAGTATTGCACGTGGCATGTAGAAAAACTACACGAACATGTATAAAAAAAGTAAACGAGGCATGCAGAAAAGTTAAATGCTGTGTGGACAAATTCAAAGGGTACATGACAAGTCAAAATCAGCATTTAACAAAAGTATTGTTGTTGTAAATTCAAGTGTTCAGTAATAGGCTATTCACACTGAGCACATCTTTAATCTAACATCCCACATCCTGAGTTAAAATGCTTAATAACTTTTTGTTATGCTAACTTTTAAAAATATTTGTTTTGTCAAATTGTTAAGTGAATTAGTCTTTTATAAAATATGCAACAAGCATTTCAAATTTTGACCGATCAAATTTCTATGACTCATAATTTTGGATGTTAGATGTGCTCAGTGTGAATAGCCTATAAGGTGAAAATGGCTGTATAACTTCCGAACAGCATTTGCGTTTTATACAAGCTATACTTTGAAAATAAGTTATAGATTTTAGCTTTAACAGCCACATTTCAGTGATGTGCAATAAGGCTAAAAATGTATTGGATTTATCAAGAGATGGTCCAAAAAGAAGGTCTTTACACCTCGATGGTCCGACCAAATCTGGAATATTGCTCCTGTCTTTGGTCTCCGCAATATCTGACTTACCAAGATCAAATTGAATCAGTTCAGAAGCAGTTTCTGATTTTTGCCCTTCGTGATCTAAACTGGGACACCAACAGGCATTTACATCTACACGAGCAAAGACTACGTTTAATAGACCTTCCTTCTCTCAAATCCCAGAGAATTTGTCATGCGGTCATTTTTGTCCACAAGCTTTTGGCGGGTGAGATTGACTCCATGGTTCTCTTAAGACTTATTAAATTGACAGTACCACCCAGATTAACTCGGCACTTTACTCCTATTTATCCCGCCTCGCCTAACCTACTATGCTCATCGAGACACCCTCCGGTGCCTATGCCTTGCTTATAATGAGTACTATCACCTGTTTTCTATAGATTAAGTAAAAGTAAAGTAAGTCAAATCGGCTTGTCAAGATGACAACAGCCCCAAGGGGCCAAAGCCGAGCCTCTCTCAATCTCTTGGCTTGTGCGCTTCTAATTTTAGCACAAGAGAAAGGGACCTACAGTTTAACGCCGAATCCGAACGGCAGTTTTTGAGAGGCTTTTCATGGTTAATTACTGCAATGCTGGCGCCAACAGCAAGAGGTGTGGCCGGCTGAAAGTTTTTATTCAAAGAAAAAAGTTTTCATTAGATGTTCCGAGGCGGGATCGAACCCACGACCTCATGCTCAGCAGTCGCGCATATAAAAATAAAACTAAAGTAACCGACTTGGTTGCACGAACCGTCCGTCGGCCAAACACATTTTGCCTCACCCCGCACCCGCTTACTGCGCCTGACTTCCCTGGTCGTCCCAAGATATCAGACCGTTCAGCAGTACGGGCTTTGACTAATACGCTTGCGATTTACTGTTGTTTTTTTTTTATTTTCTCGTTGTTATAGCTGTACCCTATAGAATTTTCAAAATATCCTTTCTATAAAGCAAAGCTTTTTTTATGAGGAGTACCAGTCCCTCCCAGTAATAGTTGTGTCTATCGTCTAGGATGTCATGTAGTTCCTGATTTGCAAAATATGGTTTACCCAGGGCCGCCCATCTGTGATCTTTAAGGCTAGGACATCTTCCCAAAAAGTGAGACGTATCCTCATTTTCTGCGGTGTTACAAAGTGGACAAGGCATGTGCACCGATCTGTTGTACGTATTGGATGACAACGTAATCAGATCAAGCCGCGCTTTCATCACCCATGAGATGTTGCTGGTTGCCAGGTGTTGCAGTTTTAGGGCAGCTGTATGGTCGAGGTATCTGTATATCTTTGTTTGGCTGGACCCTTTCCTCATCACCCGTTCCGCATGCGCCTTTTGTCTAAGGGCTTCCACAATCGTGATTCTCATCGTATTCCATTCTTCCACAGATCTTAGACTCTCTTTCCAGTTGATTGCGAGAGGAGCGCATATCTTATCCAGCTCTTGTACCCAAAAAACTTTTTTTCTTATAATTTCGGATGTGTGCGGCAGTCGACTCTCCCCATAGAAAAATAGTGTTTTCCCTAGGTACCCAAGGTGTAAATCTAAGGTATAGTTGTGCGCATCATCCACGCACGTCTCCAAGGCTAGGGCGTACCCTGGGGCATTCAGAGGTAGCCTTAGGATTTTCTTCAAGAAAAATGTCTGCAGATTATCCACCACTTCAAAATAGCTGTATCCCCATACCTGTGCGGCATAAGACTGAACTGCTCTGCATACAGCGTTGAACAGCTTCCATTTAGCTCTTATGCTTACATTTGGCTTTGCCAAGAAGGAGTTCCATATGTATGCTTACATTTGGCTTTGCCAAGAAGGAGTTCCATATGTAGTTGATGCTGGATTTCGCCTCCGCGTTTCTTCTAACTACATGCTCTTTAAAAGTGAGGGTGGGCGTGAAGGTTACTCCAAGATACTTATATTCTGTGGCAATTTTTATATCATCTTCTTTATAGGTCCATTTTTCTGCCGCGGCCAGTCTGCCACCCTTTCTAAAGACCATTATCTCAGACTTCACTAGGTTGACTTCCATTCACCATTTGTCTCAAAATTTCTCCAATTTGCCAATCATATTTTGCAGCACATCTACCTTATCGGCTAGGATGACGATGTCATCCGCATAAAGGAGCAGGCGAATGTTTACTCCTTCCACACAAATGCCTCCTTGCAGACTATCGTGCAGATCTTCTAGATAAAGAGCAAACAACTGGGGGGAAAGTATACATCGTTGTCGTACTCCAACTTTGGTCTCAAAATAACTCGACAGCAGGTCACCCGTCCAAACCGCCGCTTTCGTTTGATCGTATACTCTTTCCAAGAAGTAGACAAATTTTAAAGAGACTCCCATTTTATGCAGCTTATACCAAAGGAGATTCCTTGGTACTTTATCAAACGCTGCCTTGAAATCTACGAAAAACCCATATACCTTTTTCGACTCTTGCAGCTTCAGATTTATTATCGCAGACAGATTGTATATATTATCCACAGTAGAATAGTTCTTTCTGAAACCTGCTTGATACTCCTTCATCCTATTATAATGGCTTACCCATCCTGTAAGTCTATTGTTTAAGATTGCTAATGCACAATTTAGCTCCTTTAAAACATTGTCCTTATATCTATCTTTATGCCTTGGGTGCCATTTAAGCTTTGGTAACAAGTTCAACTGAGGTGACGTCTCAGCCAAATTGACACTAATTTTAAGTATTATTGGGAGATGATCTGACCAAATTTTACTCTCAACATTGAAATCCTCTACATGCGGAAGCAGGTCACAGTGCACCGCCGATATATCATTGGTGGAGTTTCCAACTGTGCTCACAAAAGTATAACTTCCTTCCTTCGTTTGTTAATCCAATTAATATGGTTAGACCATTATCGTTGCAGAATTTCAGAAATCTTTTGCTCTTTTGGTTGACTACTTTATCTTTTGCCTTTCTTTCGTTTGTATTTATTACACATGCCGCTGACTCCATGGGTGCAGAACACTGCTGCATTTCTCCTAGCCGTACATTGAGATCTCCTATTATTATTGGGTTTCTGATCCAGAATTCCGCAAAAGCGATTTCGATGACATAGAACTCTTCAGCCCAAATACAATGGTACAATACCGAAATCTAAGTGCTGAGAGTGTACTTTAAGGATTTGTACTCCATTTACTTCTGACATTTCATGCGAAACTCCAAACTTAGAAAGGTTTTTTTGACGCCGACTAATATGCCTCCACTCGCTCTTCCAAATTTTGTTCTTCTCTCCGCTGCATTCCAATAAGTAGTAAAATAACTAAACATTTTGTCAAATTTAGCGCTAGTTTCAATGACAACATGGGTTTCAATCAGTACAAAAATATCAAACGAGTTCACATAATCAAAGAACATTGGGAACATACACTTATTCTCTAGACCATGAATATTATACGAGACAACCTTCACAATAAATAAATAAATAAATACGCCTGCATATAATTCATTACACTTTGTAGATTAAGTTAAGAGTTTAGAACTTACTATTTTATTAAAAAAGAAGCTGTTTTCCCGGCGATGCTAGAAGCATGGTCATATAAATACATTAATTAGGTAGGCTTCAAACAACCAATCTTGTAATACGGTCTGTGGTTAAAATGATATTATCTAAGCTTACCTCTGCATATTGTAATTAAAAGACGACTCTCATATTAAACAAAAAACTCATTGAGCAAGGAATGCATCTTTATTCTCATACAGATGTGTTCCGGGGGTATTAAATTTGTAACAATTTGGCAGATGGCGCCAATCCACAACCTTCGCATCAAGTGATTAAATAAACACATCGATTCGAACCGCTGCATGTACAACCATACTGATTTCATATTCACACAATCCCAATTCAATTTAAGATTGACAGGTTCATGAATGGATATTGTTCATTTTGTTTGTATTTGAATTTCATGCCCGACAACAATTGCTCTTTTAGTGTCCGTACATTCATAGTCCCACAATGGACGGGCAAGAGGCTTATGCACTCGAGTAAATATTGCTTGGGCATGGGAAAGCCAATAGAGGGCTCACATTTATACGGTGCGGTTCATTATTATTGAGATAAGCCTATTTGAAAACGTTGCGGCAAGTGCAATTGCCTCACCAATGGACAACCACAATATAAAATATTTTTTCCACACAACTGACCAGAAGCTGTACATACAATTCATTACGGCATTCGTATTTAAACAAACTAACCGAAACGTAATTAGTTACATAAGTAAACATAGGGAATGTATAAAAATCGGCTTATTCATTAATAAAAAAAACAAAATGGAAAATATAACTTAGCCAGAAGCTTTAAAACACTTGCTCATTCGAAATGATCTTTCCGGTTGAATATACCAGAAATTTCGCTCGAAATACGCTCAAATTTTAATAAGCCCTGCCACAAATTTCAAAATCGCGCACTGTTGAGTCGGCGATATGCTTTAATGATTTAAAATGCATTTAGAAAAAAAATCACAAAAATTTAACGTTTCGCATGTTTAGTTTATTATATTAGCAATGCACACAAAATCGCTACTAATTGAGTGATGCTGTTTTTTCATTTTAACATTTAAATATCGAAATTAATCGAATTAGATTTAAGGGGTGATTTTTGTGTTAAAACAATGATAAAAAAATTAATTTTATTCTTATTAAGCGTTGCGTACTTAAGACCTGTATCCAGATGTGAATTAATTCGATGTAAAGTAAAATTTTCATACAAAAATGACAAAAGAAAAGTAGAAATAAAATTTTGATTCAAAATTTGTATACAAATTTTACTTTACATCGAATTAATTCACATCTTGATACAGGCCTTTATTAAGCAATTGGTAAATCGATTGCTGCCAATATAGTGGCAAAATTTTTATAATTTTAAAAAATTATTGAGGGGAAAGCATCGACCCGAAGAATTGTGCAGACTCTTTACATTTATATAATGCCAAAAAAATAGCATTTAATTTCAAAATGACTTAAATTATTATTTCATAAGATGAACCTTCAGCATATATATGTGGTCAGAGATTCTTTCCTGATTTCCTAATTTCAACGCATATAGCGCTGCAAGCATCTGGGCAAAATTATAATACACTTTTTAAGGGTACGAGTAAAGGCGCTGCATGTGTTATCACTGCTTCCGAAGCTGTACCCGGTTCCACGTCTATTTAGCACAAAACAATTTCCACACGTTAATTAAACACATGCCAACATAATACAAATTAAACACAAAATAATTCAACACAATTTCAATTTTAACATAAACAATTTAATCATGATCCAACTGAACATCGCATAAATTCAGAACAGTACCATTTTAAAACAAAAATTAGCTATACTAAAATTGTAACAAAAAATATTTTATCAGAAGCAAATTTAACATCACCAAATTGAAACACTTGGGACTTTTAACACAATCCATCAAGTTGGAAAGTCGGTCGAGCCCGACTGTAATATCCTAACCTTCGAAAGTGTATGCACATTTGTAAGTACTGACCCAGTAGCAGAAAGCAGAGCTGCTGCAGCTCGCACTCTTTTGTACATAGCTCGACTAATGATTATAAAATCTTTACCAATCTTTACGAACCTTTGAACTTTATAACAATGTGAGATATATTTTTAAACTCTGTAACAAGGCTACACAGAGTATAAAAAGTTTGTGCAAAAGTATTTAACAGCCAGAAGGAGCCATCTACGACCCTATGAAGTATATATATTCTTGACCAGCATCAACAGCCGAGTCAATTTAGCCATGTCCGTTTGTTCCGCTGTCCGTCCGTCCGTATGAACAAACAGATCTCAGAGATGGTAAAAAAATAATTAAAGGTAGGTACTTTAAATACTATCAGGCATGTTCTCAATTCCACTTGAAACTTTTGTGACCAATGACTTAATTTAAAAGCTTTATGCCTTGTGTCTTTGGGATATTAAAAAAATATTTTTTAAAAAATTTGTATGACAGCTACAAGAAGGGACCATCCGATTTTCGCGGTTCCGACATATGTGCACATTGCAGCTAAAGAGATATCTCTGTGCGAAATTGCAGCTCGATAGCTTCAAAACTGAGAGACTAGTTTTCGAAGAAACAGACGTACGGACAGACAGTCGGACAAAAGCTCAATCGACTCAGCTCGTCATGCTGATCAAGAATATATATACTTTACGTGGTCGGAGATGATTCCTTCTATGCGTTCCAAACTTTTGGCCAAAATAATAATACACTTTTTAAGTGAATACAAAGTTACGCTTGTTGACCGATGAAATAAAAAGTAATTGGCAAATTACGAACTCGACCAGTTGCCAAATGTACATTAAGTTAATTTTCTATAATTCTGTGATCAACTAAGAACTTATTTATGTAATTTGAATTGCATTTAAGTCTTCACCTGAAATAAAAATCATTTTTTTGTTAAATGTCTCGAGAAATTGGCTGTACCAGCCAAAACGAAATGTAAAACGTAAAAGTCAGCGTCTCTCGTTTCCGCATGTTCCATTTTCGATCAATCCGCTTGATTCTTTCGTTCCGATTTCGTTTGGCAAGTGATTTGCCTAAAGAAAAACGTAAGAAATTTAATTCGGAATTGAGAACAGCAAAACCAATCCGAAGCGTAATTGCGTTCGGTTTACTTTTTATACTCTGTACCAGAGGTACACAGAGTATATTAAGTCTGGGCTAAAGTATGTAACAGCCAGAAGGAAGCATTTCCGACCCTTTAAAGTATATATGTTCTTGATCAGCATCAACAGCCGAGTCGATATAGTCATGTCCGTCTGTCCGTCCGTCCGTATGAACAAACAGATCTAAGAGATGGTAGGAGATAGAGATCTGACATGTATGGCAAATATGTTTCTTATACTTGCAGGCAGATCAAGTTTATTTTCAATTTTTGCCACGCCGCCTCCTGCCCCCGCAATTTAAGAAAAAAAAGGTCAAATTAACACAGACATGTCCTACTATGTTATGACCTTAGCTGATTTTAGGCATGATTTCAGTACTGAATTCATGGGTAAGTTTTATAAGAAGTACTGAATCATGCCTGAAATTAGTAGTTATTCCTACTGCTCAGGTCTGACTTCAACCGTGAAAAAATCATTACTGAAACGTAGAACTGCAGGAATGTAACGTGCGAGATGTTACGAAGGAAACTGCTTAAAATTAATTTTTGAAACAAGTATAAATCAATTTTGGGTAAAATACAAACCATCTTTAAGGGACATTAATGCACTATATTCTAAGACTAACACAGTCAAATATTGCCTCAGGGTTTGCTTAAATCGGCGTTTCAGTCGTTGCTCGCGAAAACTACTTCTATTCTTGTCAAGTCCGAATTCCTTACAATTATCTTAAACGAAAAATTGTCTAAAATCAACCTCAGCACCAATTATAGGGCTAATTACGAGTTATAACTTATAAGTTAGACCTATTTTGAAAATTAATATTTTGATTTTTTAAAATTTACGGTCACGTTCGACATCATCGAAAAGCCCATATATAAATTAGTATTATCTGGTGCATTTTTAATCATTTTCCCATCAAGTATTGTACACAATTTTCCCAAAAAATCCGAAAGACTGCTAACAAATATAAGTATTTAAAATATAAATGCTTCCTGAAGTGGCGTATCATCAGGTCATCAGGTAAATTCTGTAAATTCAAGTGGATTTGTAACAACAGGATCATGAGAAAAGAAACATTATCATATAAAATCAAGCAATAGAACACGACAGAAAGCCTGTTAAAATATACTTGATCTGTCTGCAGGTATAAACACCGGTTACTCTTATCATCCCTAAATGAACTCAACTGTTTATGCTGATCAAGAATACATATTCTTTATAGGGCCGAAGATGCTTCCTTTTTCCTGATATACCTACAATATCCCAAGATTATCTGTGTTAAGTGGTCCTTGAGAAAAAACAGTTTTTTGATTTAACTTTCCACCTTCTTAACTCCACTCCAATAGTGACTATCAGACGTAAAATTTGGAAATCATTGATACTTAGTTATCACATATTTAAATTTGGGGATGATAAGAGCGGGGGCAGTTTTTGTATGCTTACCCTGCTAGGCCCTTTAGTTTAAAGAGGATACTTAATGAGGCTGCAGGACCTAGAAATGTGAACAAACCTCGCTCAACACACGTTTATGCAAATTTCTCTTTAACCTGACGTGTTGGGGGAAACCAAACAATTTATTTGAATTCAGCGCCCAAAAATACATTAGAACCGTTCTTCTCTGGGTAAAAAGTTGATTTTTTTGCAAACTTGTGTTATTACTTCTTTTATCTATAACCAAGAATTCCAGTAACATACTACATTATGTAACTTTGAAATTTTTAATTTAAAAAAGCTTTCTTAGAGTATCCTAAA
Source organism: Lordiphosa collinella (assembly GCA_018904265.1). Classification (NCBI taxonomy): domain Eukaryota; kingdom Metazoa; phylum Arthropoda; class Insecta; order Diptera; family Drosophilidae; genus Lordiphosa; species Lordiphosa collinella. The sequence goes on from JAEIFV010000275.1 coordinate 291,809, forward strand.
TCAAAAGACCACATCAAAAGGCTTCACCCGCACGATGAGATTACAGAAAATTGATTGTGGAATAAATTTTGAAAAAATCGAATTGAATTGCAAATGCGTTAGGAAATCGGGAAATTGATTTAATATATGTACAAAATAAAGTTCCTTGGAAATCGCTTGCGCATATGTACTTACCTTTGATTCTACAACAAGTTTCCTCCCCTTAAGTGGTTTGCTCAAGGCTAATTGGGGGTGTAATAGTGCTATTAAACGCTCCGAATGACAGCACCCCTCTAGTGTGATTGTTGGTGCATTTATTTTGTGGACCAAAGGTAACACATTAGCATTTACAATTACTTACCCCTGCTACCGCAGCACTGTCCCCGTATTGGTGGTTAGGCTTGAGTTTAGCACCAGAGACAGCAGTCCTGCAAGTTGAAAATTGAAAAGGGTATTTTTTAATGACCGGCTTGGTTCAGTCGGTATGCCAACACTTGACAAGTGCATCAGCAATATACATAATTATAAGTATCGTATATGCGCACAATTTTTGTGGGCGCATACTTCAACGAGTGTACAACATTGTTACTGTCGCTCAACAGATTAGCCTGTTGGAATAAGAGAGCGCGCATGAAGACCGACAGATTGCGTTAAATGACGTGAATTTTGACAGATGGTGGTTTTTCATTTTTGTTTTTTGATCTAACAATTTGTGTGTTCAAATATAAAAGTGTTTTGTTATCCTTCAGTGCGCTTTATTTGACAAATAGGTAATTTAAATTTACAATAAAAAGGGTGAAGGGTGACAGATTAAGATGTTGCAATCCGAACGGTTGATGTCAACTCCATTGTCACAACATTTTGAGTTAATCTAGGTTATTGAGTGCTTGAAAGTTTTTTAGAACTTTGAAACCTTTGAGTCTTACGGAAAATCTTCGGATCCCTAACACAATTCAAATATAGAGCCAATGGAAGACTCTGTGGCAATCATAAACATAACTCCCTTGGCGCAAATTATGGGTTACCACATGTTGGCGGAATTTTGCGGGTAGGGAAAACGACCACGGCCGATTCATTTTTTACGCCGCCTGGGGGTGTTGCTGTCCGATGGGGAAATTTGTGTATCGGCAAATTGTCACGTAGCCCTTTCTCGCACTCACGTAGAGGCAGGCAACGTCGACAAGAGCGTTTTTTAACAAGCGCACGTTAACAACCGTTCGAGGGGGGCGCCACAGCAAGCTCCTTCCCTGCGATAAATGTGAGGAAATTGTAATTAGAATTCGTGTTGCAACCACTCAGTGTGCATCATGCCCACGCAAAAGTCGGGGTGGACCGTGGTTAAGCGACCGTATAATTTAACAATTTTTTTTGGTTACCATTTACCGTCGATAAACATTTTAATTATGGTTTATTTTACATTCGCAGTTTGATTAGCATTTCAAATATAAGATTAACACAATTTAGAACATTTCCAATTGAAAAATTTGAAAGGAATCATTTTACGGTCTGAGAATCATAAGCTAATCATGTAAGTTGATCCCCCGTTACTCGTAGATTAAAATGGGTATTCTAAAGTCGTGCAAATGTCTGTAAGAAGGACGCATCTCCGATGCTGTCGGTTTGGCCCTTTGCATTGTGAGAATTTGATTCTAATAAGATGTATTCAAGTTTGAAATGTCTGCAAGTCGATATTAACATTTGAACTCGTCCACATTTGATCAAACGCAGTTTTAAATTGGGACCATATTAAACTACATATGTACATATGTATTTACAACCCACACACCAAATTTCCAGTTCAAAGCTTAAATAATTTCTGGGATCTAACAATCAATCGAGAAACCTACAAGCCAATTTTCCAATCGAAAGATGTGAGGCTGAACCACTTTTTATTTAATTTGTGAACGTTAGTGAAATTTTTAACGTCAACCATTGGTAAATTTTGCTTCGAACCTTCAAACCGGAGTTCCGGAATTTAGGTTTTGGTTGTAGGCTTGCAGCTCTGATTAAAATCACATATTTATACTCTGTAACAGAGGTACACAGAGTATATTAAGTTTGTGCAAAAGTATGTAACAGCCAGAAGGAAGCATCTCCGACCCTATAAAGTATAAATATTCTTGATTAGCATCAACAGCCGAGTAGATATAGCCACGGCCGTCTGTTCGACCGTATGAACAAACAGATCTAAGAGATGGTAAGAAATAAAGGCTCGACGTGTATGGGACAAAAGTTTCTTATACTTGCAAGCAGATCAAGTTTATTTTCTGTTTTGACATCGCCCCCTCCAGCATTTTTCGATCCTCCAAAGGAATGGTAAAGATCGGATGAACGATAGTCGAGTTATAAGGAAATCAACCAATAATGGGCAGCACAGGCCGCAACGATGATAGGCAGCACTTCACACACCTTAACACAAAATTTGACAGGTACAGAGTATATTATAGTCGGGCTTGACCGACTTTCTTTCTTGAATTCTAGTAAAATAAAAAAACCTTTATTCATTACGTACGTTACAATTCAAACATTCAAGTATACTACAAGAGTTTTTCAATGTATTTTACCATTAGCGTGTACAAAAATGATTAAGTAAACTATTTCGGTAGGGTGTGTTCCATTTCTTAGTGTAAAGCTATTTTATGGCCATTTGAAAACATATTTTTTTAGCAACAAAATTTTTGTTTGAAATAGGTAAACATTTGTGCTGATATTAGTCCTATGGATAGTCATTGAAGAAGTTTCTTAACATATTCTCCAAGGTACATGCATGGCCTACTTATTCCATATCTCTTCAGAATATATATTTTCATGTAGAAGACTAGACTAAGGAAGAAGCGACTAAAGGAAAAATTTCTAAAATGCGGTACCTTTATATTTTGAATGGAACAAATTGGGAAATTAATATTGGAATATAAAATACATCTTTCTACACAGATCAGATTCTTGATTAGCATCAACAGCCGAGTCGATTTAGCCATGTCCGTCTGTACGTCTGTCCGTATGAACGCGTCGATCTCAGAGACTATAAGAGATAGAGCCACAAATTATTGCATGTAGGTGTAAACCCGATTTAAATCGAGTTTGTTTGAGATTTGGAAAATTCCTCCCCCTCCCCTTTTTAAGCGCAAAAAACTGTCAGAGCCACAATTTTTAAGTTAGACCTTCGAGACTTTATATATATCAAGAAAGGCCCAATATCTTTCTATTCTGAATAGATCAATAAGATCGGACAAAAAACACCGAAGTTATATACGAATCAGTTACCGCGTTTGCGCGTGCGTGTGTGCGTATGTTAGAGTGTGTGTGTATGTGTGAGTGTGTGTATATATGTATGAAAACACAAGGAGTCAAGGGAACAGGGTATTTTGTAGTCGGGGCACTCGATTACAGCTCCCTTACTTGTTTAATATTGCGTTCCTTATGACACTGTCTGTGATTGTTGAATTTTGTAGATTTTTATCTTGAACCATTAAGAGTTAAGATAGAATTGTTGTCGCTGTGTGTTGCTTGTGCAAAAGTACCCATAGAAAGCGAAACTAGGGTTCTGTTGAAAAACTGGGTATGATATGACAGAATTAAAGGGTCTTATCTCGGGTTTGGATATTTTGCCCACAAATTTTTGCATGTAGGTAGGGGTATACCAGATCGAGCTTGTTTCAGATTTGGAAGATTTCTCCTCCCTTCCCTCAATGCGCAAAAAACTGTCAGAGCCACAATTTTAAAGTTATACCTATATATCCTATATATATATCAAGTAAGGCCCAATATCTATCTATTCTGAAAAGTACAATAGGATCGGACAAACAAGAAAGAAAGTCGGTCAAGCCCGACTATTACATACTCTGTACCTGTGAAGTGCTGCCCATCACCGTTGCGACCGGTGCTGCCCATAATTGTTTGTTTTCTTTATAACTGGAATATCGTTCATCCGATCTTTAAAATTCCTTCAGTGGATCGATAAATACTAAATATGTCCAGAAGGATCGAACCTTCTATCTATAAAACTGTCGGAGATATGACGTTTTTTCGATATTGCGGGGCGGGAGGGGGCGTGGCCCAATATTGAAAATAAACTTGATCTGCCTGCAAGTATAAGAAACATATGTTCCATACATGTCAAACCTCTATCTCTTACCATCTCTGAGATGTGTTTGTTCATACGGACAGGCGGACAGACAGACAGACGGACGGACAGACGGTCACTTTTGCACTAACTTAATATACTCTGTGTACCTCTGGTACAGAGTATAAAAACACCGAAGTTATATACGAATCAATTTTGCTTGTAGAAGAGAGGGGGTCTTGCATTGTCACTTACCGCTTGTGTATGTGTGCGTGTGTGTGTATGTTAATAAAAACACAAGAAGTCAAGGGAAAAGGGTATTTTGTAGTCGAGGCACACGACTAGAGCTTCCTTGCTTGTTTCCCTCTGTGTAGTAATCTGTGAAACTTGTGATAGGTCCTTTTAAAAGTACGAGGTGTGTTTAAAAAGTATCGCGAATTTTGAATTTTCGCGGGTTACGTATATTCGAATTTTGATTTTTTTGTGGCGTTATGTTGTTACTCATGTCTCTCACTTATGCCGACAAGCTCGGCCATTTTGAATGTTCACTTAATTGTTGACAGCTGCTTCGCTTGCACGTGTTTTGGATCGTCTTCGATTTTTACCTCAATTGCGACCAAAAACAGCATCGCATGAAAATTGCTAATGAGATGTTAAACTCTGTCCGCGACGACCCAAATTTGCTCCAGAGGGTCATAACTGGTGACGAATCGTGGGTTTATGGTTATGACGTGGAAACCAAAGCTCAATCATCTCAATGGAAGCTGCCGCACGAACCAAGACCGAAAAAAGCGCGCCAAGTTCGGTCGAATGTTAAAGTTTTGCTGACGACTTCTTCGATTGCAGGGGCGTGTTGCATCATGAGTTCTTGCCACAGGGAAGAACGGACAATAAGGAATATTACCTGCAAGTTATGCGCAATTTGCGCAAAGCAATCCGCCAGAAACGCCCGGATTTGTGGAAGAACAAAAATTGGCTTTTGCACCACGATAACGCCCCTGCTCACACATCGTTGCTTGTGCGCGACTTTTTGGCCAAAAACAACACACTAATGATGCCGCAGCCACCGTATTCCCCAGATCTGGCCCCCTGTGACTTTTTCCTGTTCCCTAAACTGAAGAGGGCCATGAAAGGACGACGTTACGCTACGCTTGACGAGATAAAGACGGCATCGAAGGAGGAGCTGAACAAGATAAAAAAAAATGATTTTTTGAAGTGCTTCGAAGATTGGAAAAACCGTTGGCACAAGTGTATAATATCTCATGGGGATTACTTTGAAGGGGACAAAATAGATATTCATGAATAAATAAATAATTTTTGAAAAAACACAAAATTCGCGATACTTTTTGAACACACCTCGTATGTGTTAAATGCCTGTTTTAAATTTAGTGTATCATTGTTAAAACTGTAAAATCTAGATTAAGCTTTTATGTTCAATTAAGCTTCATGTTCAAACTGCTCAGGCTGACGGCACTTTGTCATGCCGATAATAGCAAATATAAATTACTACTACAGAAAGCGTTCTTTATAAGCAACCTCCACATAAGCAACTTTCTATTTTATTAACCTCTGTATAAGCAACTTTTTTAATTCCAAAAATTTTGTACAATGGTTTAATTTTTCTTTTTAATGTTTATTGTTCCATAAAAATGGAGAAGAAAAGCAGAGTTTCAATTTATTTAAGGGGGTATTGCTGCTTGGAAGGCTGTTTTTTGACCTTTTTTAAAAAAATCGTATTTGAATAGTGATTTTGTTGGTAAAGTATTCTTCAATTACTAGCTTTCTGATACACTTTTTTGGCCCCTTATGCTAGTGTGATATTGGGTTTTAACAGTACTTGGCAGTGTCTAAAAAGTTGCCGGCCTTCAATGTTGGACGTCGAAAAAAAAGGTATGATGCTGGCGGCACGGATAACTCCACTTCGGATCATCTGAAATGGAAAAAGTAAACGGCGGTAGATTCAGTACAGATGTAGTTCGTGCCCCTATTTCAATAATAATTTGGCGATTTTTTTTACAAAATGGCAGCCATTGAAAAATGAAAAATCGATTTTGTGCAATTTTTTTGTAGTTTAGTGTAAAAAAAAAAATAGTAAAACAATTTTTAAAATTATGATTGAAATAGGGGACATAATGGTCACAATTCTGCGTCGATTGCACTTTGTTTCATCAGAATCGGTTCAGAACTACCAGCGCAATCAGTGCCGCCAGCACGATAAACGTGGTTTCGAGATAAACGTGTTTAAAGTTTGCAGTTGGTAATCAAATCGTGTCACTTTGGGTCATTAAAAGGGCTATATCTTCTAAAGCATTTCGAATATTGAAAAATCCTTTTAGGACGATATTCTCAAATATCCAAGCTATAAAAATATGAAAAAAAATCGAGAAAAAATTATAAATTTGAAATGAACTCAAAGATGGGAAGCCACCAACAGAGATCAGCAGAAGCTTCAACATCCATCAAGCAAACAAAGCCATTAAAAAATCCTGAAATTGATAATCAATTAAACGCTTGGTTTTTACTGCGAATGGAAGCAAACGAATTGGTTTCATTTGAGATGCTCAAAGTCAAAGGTCACTCAATGGACACGAAGAATTTTCAGCCAGTGATGGCTGGCTTAATTAATTCAAAAAACGTCACGGCCTAAGAAGAATTTTGGCGGTTTCCGGTCAAAAACTTTCCTGCAATGCTGAGAGTGCTGCTACATTTACAAGCGAATTCAAAAGAATTTTTGACGATAATGGGTTTTTACCGGAACAGATCTTCAATTGTTCCGAAACCGGTCTGATTTGCTAGGGTTTGCACAAGAAAATCAACGCGTTGCAACGCCACAGTTTTTGGAAAACCTGTTGGACGGAAACCATGAAGGAAAGGGTCTCCATTATCCCTTATGTTATTGGAACAGGGATGCATACGCTTAATTTGATGATTATTGGAAAATCAAAAAATCATCGGTGTTTTAAAAATGTAATTTTACCACTGTATTACAAATCATCCAAAAATGCTTGGCAAACTGCTGCGCTTTTTATTGAGTGATACAACGAGTTGTTTATCCCAGAAGTTTCTCGTCACTTAGAAGCCAACGTACATATGACGTAATGATAAGTCCTGAGCAAAAGAATCTTGTATTACACTTTTAACAAATATTTATGCTCAAATTTAGTCGGTTACTGAACAATCACTGCTTAATAATGAACGTAGGTGTTCTGAAAGCGCCGACGAAAATTGTGCATATGTGATTTTGCAAGAAATTAAATTTGGTGATAAAAGCACATCAGTTTTTTCAACAAATAAGCTGCTGGAGTTCATAAACATTTTTCTTCCACAGAAACTTATTCAAAACAATGAAAACATTTTAAAGTTCTCAGAATTAAATGAGATTTCAAAAGATATGCTCTCTGTTCCAGCTATGCAGGTTAACGTGGAAAGCATATTCTTTGGCGTGAAATTTATAATGCATCCCGCTTAGAAGTCGTATGGACCCAACCACATTGAATGCAATTATGTTACTGCGATAACCTTTAAAAGACAAAATTAAATTCGAAAAAACAGTACTTCATATACTGTATAATCATAATTTCTTAAATGTTAACTTCGTAAAATAATACGAAATGTGAAAAAGCGATTATAATTTTATATTAAATGTCAAACGACTGAAATTTTTATGTTTAATATTGGGCGTGTTCACCAGCACACACCAATCATCTAATATAAATCAACAATCAAAAAAAAGTGTTTGGCCAGCAGAACGGTTTTTGATAGAATTTGCAGCCAACAAAATTATCGATATTTTTTGTTGGCGGAAGTTTTGAAGTTTTGAAGTACAACCCATTACATTGGATGTGATTGTCGGCAAAAACGCCGATATGGCGTAATTTCGACCTCTTCGGTGGCGACTTGGTTGTCTCTGGTTGTCTCAGATTGGCAACTTGTAAGCGAACAGGAGAACGTCTTGCAGATGCTCTTCATTGAGGAGTTTCATGCGCCAGGTTTGAGGAATCAACTGGGGGCCTTCTTGCAGCTCCATGAAAAGACTCGGAGGAAAGCTTTCTTCCAACATATTTGGATGAGATGCAGTGCACGAACACTAGAGACATTGCACTGGGAGCTTATTCCAGCAGCAGCGTATACCAAATGTGAAGATGTGCAGCTCTGGATCATGCTAGAGGTGCTGCAGGCCATACCGGAGGAGGCCCAAGCCATACACACCTCGGTGCAGCGAGTCATCTTTAGGGCAGAGCTGGGCAAGCGGGTGCCGGTGGTGTGACAGACATGCGAGACGTATGTATTTAAAGCTGCAAATGGGACGCAGTGAACGGGACGCGGTGTGCGTGGGTGTGGGCACCTGGATTACGAACATTGGCTACTCCATTGAGGGCTTTTTGGTATGTCGAAACGGTCACCTACTGATGAGAGGGACTCTCGTTTTGCCAACGTCCAAACTGCAAAAAGCAAAGACGATTCCTTGCCCACTTTGTTTTACTTTCTACAAAATTAATTCTTTGTTTATTGCTGTCAGCTGTTTGCTATCGATAACAATCACAAATCAAATCAATCTAACAAAGAAATACTTTGATGGATTTACATCTAACACAATCACGAAAATTAGCAATCATGCTTGCACATCACGCCCGTTCACCAGCACAATCTAACAAAATTAGTCGATTTTTGGTTATGGATTTATGCTGGTGAACACGCCCATTGATACTTTATATTAAAAAGAAATAAAATGATTTGGACTTATCTCAGAATTTACTTTTTAGAATATTAAAAAAAATTTTTACTTGTACCGGTACGTACCGGTATACCGAAATAAAAAACTGGGTACCGTATCGAAACTGAAAATCGAAATAGAACCTTTTACCGAAACATTCATTTCGGGTCCCTGATTAGAAATAATGTTTCAAAATGTAGCGGCATGTCTTACCGCTTTTGTCAAGCTTTCCACTGATCCACATCAAGGCCGCTTTGACTGGGTTGGAATTCGAGTGTCTCTTGTCTGCAAGTCCCTCGCTCTTAACTTTCACTGCTTTTATCAAATTAAGTTTATCAACATTAGAAAATGCCAACAGGCATTTGACCGCGTCTGGCATGATGGCTTACTAGCCAAGCTTAAGGGAACGCTCAATCCTCAGCTCTTCTTGATGGTAAGATCTTTCTATCTGACATGACATTTAAAGTAGTCCAGAATGGCCGTGCATCCCAGAAGAAGAGGATTCGCGCAGGAGTACCTCAAGGTAGCGTTCTGGGACCAACACTCAACAGTCTGTTTACAGCAGACATGCCTACTGCTTTGGACATTCCAATTGAGGAGCCGCAGGACCTTCTTATCGCCACCTTTGCCAACGACATGGCAATCATGGCGCGTGACAGATGCGTATACTCGGCAACAGACGCGTTGCAAGAGTATCTCAAAAGGTTTGAGAACTGGGCCTGTCGTTGGAACATCTCCATCAACCCTGAAAAGTGCTTATCTGTCACCCATACGATCAGTAGAGACAGTAGCCCTGGCGTCTTCCTGCATAGGGAGGTCCTTCCTCACAAAACGGCCCACAAGTATCTTGGAGTGACACTTGACAAGAGGCTTACCTTTAAAGTTGCAGGCAAGCTTCACACTAAAGCGAAGAGGATGAGTTGGCTTCTCCACGCCAAGAACAAACTCTCGCTAAGGAACAAGGTCCTTATACACAAAGTGATCCAGGCACCAATTTGGAGGTACGGCGTTCAGGTGTAAGGCAGCGAAGATACACCTGAACAAAATCCGGGTATTTCTGGCTAAAATACTCAGACGAATAACAGGTGCCTGAGTGGTACATCCGAACTTGTGACATTGTGAATTTTTTTTTTTTTAAGAGAGCGCTCTGCTTTTGAACTCCTTACTGAGCCTGTAGTAACATCGGTTTGCAAGAGTAATTCTTCTTCGGAACTCCAGACTGATGTTGTTGTCGCTGTTAATCATCGTTTCGAGGAAGACAAAGTACTTTACAACCTTAAAGTTGTACTCTCCCATTGCAACAGATTGTCCAAGACGCGTAGGTTCACTGCGCGCTGAGACTAGGAACTTCATCTTTTCCTCATATACCGTTAAGCCCATGAGTTTTGACTGCTTCTCGATCTCTGAAAACACCCTGCTTACCGGCCTTTATAAAAGATGGTGCCCGATCTCTTAGCATTTGGGCACTGGCGCAGTATGTACTGTATCAGCAGATTCATCATGTCTCAATGTGAATATCTGGTCTAAGGTGGGTTTACCAGGTCTAAATCCAAACTGATACGGTTTGATCATTCTCGGCTTTAGACGTTCACATAAGAAACATGACAGAACCTTATATGCAATGGGTAGGAGACTGATATTGCGGTAATTGGCTCAAACCGCAGGGTCTCCTTTGTAAAGTGTTGGAAAGAGAACACTTAGACTCCAATCTCCGGGCATGCTCTCTTCGGACCATATTCTGCATAGGAGTTGGTGCATGCACCTTACCAACTCCTCACCGCCAACCTTGAACAAATCAGCGGGCAGCTCATCAGCTCCAGCTGATTTGTTATTTTTTAGCCTTTTTATGGCTAACAAGACTTCGTTATGGTCCGTTGGGTCTATTTCTATATCATCGATTGGTGGTTCCACTACTTCTCCAGAGGCGGCATTGTGTTCGTCATCGCCTCCCAGCAGGTTGGAAAAATAGTTTTTCCATTTGTCTAGTGCCATTTGAGGATCTGTGACAAGATTTCCGGCTTCGTCCTAGCAGCCGTACATATGGAGTGTGAAATATTTTTCCACTGTTCAATTACACCTGAAGGGAAAGGTGAGATTCCTTGAGCAAACGGGTGAGTTTTGCTGTGTAGCCTTCGGAGGTCCGTAGTGATTGCAGCTTCACGACGTTCAGCTTTCGACGTGTACTAGAGCGTGTGGCATGTGCCACAGTGAGTCGCGTGCGTAATTTGGCTGCAACAAGATAGTGATCCGATTCTATATTGGCTCCGCGGAAAGCACGTACGTCTAGCACACTCGATGAATCACAACGTGATCAATCTGGTTTTCCGTGCTTTGACCAGGGGACCTCCAGGTTGCGGGGTTTAAATCTTGTGCTACTAACGACCATATTCCTGCCCGCAGCAAAATCTCTTAGCCTCTCTCCATTACTGGAAGTTTCTCCGTTCAGGCTAAATTGTCGGACTAAAAATGGCTTATCACTAGTCACTAGCTGGTTATCAGCACACTCCCTGTTGAGGGTGCGAACATTCCAGGTGAATATCCTCAAATCGTGGTCCTTAAAAGGTTTGCGTGGATCGTCTTCGATGCTGGTCCGTATCCGAGGCATTGTTTTTGCAATTTACATTGGCGGATTAATTAAACGATAAATCTTTTTTGTTTTCAATGCAAATGTCTTTAAAACTGGCAAATTTTCATTTGGTATGCTTTCACACAATTCTACAAAGCTTTATCAAAATCGGAATACTATAGCATATAGCTGCCATAGGAACGATTGGTCGAAAACCTAGTTCAAGTGAGAAAGACTTTTTCGCTTTCTATGGAAATGTCCTTATCATTGGCATATACTTATTTTTTATACTGTTACAAAATTCTACAAAGTTTGGCCAAAATCGGATGACTATAGCATATAGCTGCAGTCCGAATGATCGGTCGAAAAGTAATAAGCTATATAGTATAGCTCCCTTAGAATAGTAAGATCCGAAAAGTAGTCTTAGTAAGAAAACTTTTGTTTTCAATGGAGGCTGCAAGGTTATAAATACAAAATATCGGATGAGCCGAAGTTAACTTTCCCCTATTTTTTCGATAAAAACTGCCATTAAAAATGTTTCACTATTTTAAATGCCCAGCTCAACAATAAGGATTCTGGTACCTCCCCCTCTTTCATATTTGACATTTAGCTTAGAAAATTTTTTTTATTTTTTTCCGTAACTGTTATTTTCGGTCCCTGATTTTTCCATTACCTGAGCAAGCATCACTGGCCTACTTGCTCAGTCTCCTACTTCTACTCGCCGGTGATATTGAGAGCAACCCAGGTCCCAAAGTTCCAGAGTGCATCCTTGCGCAGTATGTGATGTGCGAATCACACGAGGGGTGTACTCGGTGCTGTGCTATGAATGTAATAAATGGTGCCACCTAAGATGCTCTGGGTTATCAACTCTAGTGAAAACACAGCACAACAACTGCCCCCAATATGCAGGGCAACCAGGAACAAACAGTCCAACGAGAAGCCCAGGATGCATTCCTACTTACCCCACAACCAGCCAGCCACAGCAGAACAACAACAACATGTAGACCCCAACAACACCAAGGAGTTCACCGTTTTACAGTGAAACTGCAATGACATTTCCAGGAAGATAGTTGAGGTAACCAACAAAAAAAGCTTACTAGCAGAAGCCCACTTGTTTCCTCATACAACTAGTTAAACCTTGCTGAGAGCAGATCGGCACCGCAGCAAAGGCGGAGACATAGCCTTTGTAATTCACAATTCGGTTACGTATCGTCCACTTCATTTTAACAACCAAGATGAGCAGCTGGAAACATGTTACAATAAATAGAAGGTAGAGCAATGCGTCACAATTTTGTATATTTTTTAATTGTGTGCTGCGGTAACAGAAGGTATTTCGCTAAATCATTTTGTATGAAGCAGTCATGAGCAGCTGATGCATGAAATCCAAAGAAAATCCAAATTGAAAACAAATCACTTTTAGGATACCACTAATATAATGACAATTTTCTCACCAAATAATTGCAACAAAAACTTAGTTTCCAATGATGCTGGTGAAGAGGATAAGATCTGTGGCGACTATCGATCACCAGCGACTATCGATTACTAGTCACGAGCGACAATCGATTACCACACTATCACGAAACTCATCATCACTCATCTCCAGAGGTAGTCGGTGTGTGAGACTTGCGGCAGCGGCCAGCTCTCTGAGCTGGCCACAACCAACATACAATTTGTATTAAGCTAGTTACGTGAATTAAATATTAATCGTTATAAGTAGAACTTCGTAAAAGCCATATTGGTGACCCCGGACAATTGAACATCATCTCGCAATTTTCGCAATTCGCACGCACACACACATGTGCAAGTGACGCGTACAAAAAACTAAGACCGCGCGCTCACACACACACACAAGCGCTTGTGGGGCGCGCACAAATACTACACGCCCAAACGCACACACACACGCAGCATGTGTCGCCAAAATTTCTCAATGATCGACGACAGCGGCTCCACAGATGACTACATGGACATGAACATCTTCTCACGTACATGTGTGCTAGAGAGCTGCACGAGTGATTCCGGCATCGTATGATTACAGGTAAAAAGTAATCATTTTTGAGTAAAACGATTACTTTTTTTTGTAACCATGTAATCGTTTGTATGATTACGATTATTTTCGAGTACTACTCATGATTACTTTCCGTGTAGTACTCGTGGCATCGTCTTAAAATTGAATCGTATTAAACCGATTTTTAATGCCGCTTTCAACTTTGCTTCTACGAGTTTCCTTATATTGATATTAATTATTGATATTAGTGTGCGCGACTGCTGAGCATGAGGTCGTGGGTTCGATCCCGCCTCGGAACATCTAATGAAAAGTTTTTTTCTTTGAATAAAACTTTACACCCGGCCACACCTCTTGCTGTTGGCGCCAGCATTGCAGTAATTAGCCATGAAAAGCCTCTCAAAAACTGCCGTTCGGATTCGGCGTTAAACTGTAGGTCCCTTTCTCTTGTGCTAAAATTAGAAGCGCACAAGCCAAGAGATTGAGAGAGGCTCGGCTTTGGCCCCTCGGGGCTGTTGTCATCTTGACAAGCCGATTTTACGATTTTAAGCCGATTTTAAGCTACGAGTTTTACAAAATGGGTGTTAGCTGAGTGCCGCCTTACATTTTAGATTTGCTGGTTCAAATCCCTGCTGAGAATAATTTTTTTTTATTTATTTATGATTTTGGCAATACGATAAAAAAAAAAATTATTGTTGGCCAGCACCAGGACTGGAACACACAACCCCCAGTCTCAGAGACAAGAACATCGTGCACAACACTAACACAGAACATGAGTTTTGACGTAAAAAAAAAAAAGAAAAACAAAACACCGATAGCAAAGCCTGTATGATTGAATAAAATATGGAAAAAGTAACATGCTACTTTTCGCCGAGTACGATTACAAATGTCATTTTACTAAAAGTAATGAAACATGGATGCAGGCTACGGGACGTATCCCATGCTTAAACAGAAACGTACCACTAATATTTTTCGCTTAAGAAGAGCAAACATCTCACTTCCGTCCGGAGCCCTTACGCGTCACTGGCTCATCTGTGTAGGCTTGTAGCTCGCTTGGGCTTGGGTAGAATTCATATGTTCCAATGTCGCAGAAAATAGACGATTTCAGAAATAAAAACTAGAGAGCAAAGACTCTTTCCTTAAACAATCGATGATAAAGAAAAAAAAATACTGTCGGTCAGCACCAGGACTCGAACACACAAACCCCCATTCTAAGAGACAAGAACTTCGTGCACAACACCACATCACATAACCTGAATTTTGTCTTAAAAAAACCAGGGACTGCAAATAATGATTATTGTTTTTTTTTTAAATCAAAAAATCATTCACTTGTAGTAACTTTAAGACAGCGAGAGATATACCAAAATTCTTGTTTAAGGATTCTTTATCCATTTTCATCATGATTAAGGATTTTTCAGGATTTATTGTTTTACTCACAAAATAATGATTAATTTTAAGTTTTACTTTTCAACTCAACCAATAATCATTATTTTTGAGCAAAAAAATTAAACTTATGACATAATGATTATTCTTTAAGTTTTATTTTTGCTCAAAAATAAAACTCAAATTATTATTGCGCCCTTTTCTTAGGAAGTAAGTGAAAAATTTTTGTATATTCCTAATCAGTAACCCAAGGCCAACCAATATTTTAAATTTAAAATTGATTTAAAATTGATCACGTCTAGCTGGGTTGATGGTTAATGCGGAAGAGAACGCTATAAGAAACAACAGTCGTTCAAAGCCTTGGTGAGCAAAAATTTGAGTTTGAGAACTGGAAAATTTAACAGTTGTAACTCGTTTAAATGGGATTCAAATAGCGTTACGTTGCAACGTATCTTATTTTCTCAGTGTCATCAAAGTAATTGTGTGTCACGGAATTTTTTTACTTTTCTTGAAGAAAGAAATATTTCTGAGTGCAAAATTTGTAATGCCATTTTCCAAGGAAATTATGTCTGCAATCTCAAGCGCCATTTGGTTGAGCAGCACAAAAAAGAATATGTGAACGAGTTGGCGGAAGAAAAGGCTGAAGTTCCAGAAAAAAAAATTAAATTTACAGTGACTATGTGCCCAAGTAAGGTAAAGGATGCATGCGTTGATCTTGTGACCACTCAAAAAATGCCTTTTTCTGTATTAAATTCAGACAGCTTCACAATTCTTACATTACAAATTTTTATTGGCCTGCAAATGCCAGTGGTGACGTCAAGAAATCTAATGAGCTGCAAAGTATGATAAAATAAAATGAGAAATCGTTGTTTCATTAACTGACAGAATGCTATACCTAAAAATGGACACAGCCACTAGACTAATTCGTGGAATCTTAGGCCGGGAAGGTTTCCAAGTAGAAGAAACCGCGAAATTTGCAAGATGTTCATGATTTTAGATTGTCATGAAGATGTGTATATAGAGAAAAAGATCGAACGGTCCAAAATGATTATACCGACATGCAGCCTTCACTAGATTGAATATAATCGCTCTCTTAAGAATCATAAGAACCCGGGCGACGCCGGTTACTCAGCTAGTTATTGAATAAAAATAAAATAATTAAATATTTTCTTCGAGAAATATTTTTTCAAGAATTTTTTTTTCCAAAAATGGACTTTAACGGTTGGTCTTGGGTTACTGATTAGGAATATACAAAACATTTTCACTTACTCCCTAAGAAAGGGGGGCACTTACAATTTGACAAAAAATAAAACTTAAAGAATAATCATTATGTCATGATTGATTGAGTTGTAAAGTATAACTCAAAATTAATCATTATTTTGTGAGTAAATCCATAAAAATTAATATTAATCATTATTTTATAATTTTTATTATAAAACTTATAATGATTACAGTCCCTGAAAAAAACAAACAAGAAATTCAAAACACCGAGCGCAAAGCCTGTATGATTGAAAAATAACAAAAAGTTACATGTTTCTACTCGCCAAGTACGATTACAAATGAGTATGATTACTGTCATTTTACTAAAAGGAATCATACTCATTTGTAATCGTACTCGGCGAGTAGTAAATTGTTACTTTTTAAGTTACTCGTGCAGCTCTCTAATGTGTACATACTCGCAGTGCAACAACGAATTTAGATCTCTTGTGAAAATTACACAGACACACACGTACGAGGCGACCAAAAAATTCGACGCATGCTCACACATACAAATGTGCATCTGCCAAGGTATGCACGTAACTTCTTGTGTTTTTCGCACAAGTCAAACAACAACGGTCCACTGCCACATCCCAAACAGAACTCACTTCGGGACAACGATGCCATTGATCACCATTGATCAGCATACCCTATTTCTGGTTCAGCGTCCACAGCCCAGTTCAACTTCGACGGCTGCAACATCGATCGTCCCTCATCGAGCAACGTGCATGCACTTGCATCCCCATCGATTCATTTAAACTTGTACAGTTGGACAACTGCCTTCTTCGCTGGCATAACTGAACCGCAGGAAACCGGTTAGTTACACGACTGTGGGCCCAGGCACGTTTGTACGAGAGCTTATAGATGGCTCAGGCTGGCGAGAAATGCCAATCAAAGAGCGTTCGAAGGATAAGCTGGTCGTTAGTGGCCGTTGGTGTTCGATCTAGTGATTGGAGATGAGGCCCAAGCTGGCATCGTTTGCCATATTTGGAGCTCGTTTGCCAGGCAACGAAGTCCTCAACCGCGGCAACACAAAGTCCTCGATCAGAGGCGACTTCAACCATCAACCTCAACAAGAGGGAACATGATCTCGGCTCAATCCATCTTGCTCATCGACGCCCACACGAAGCAACCACCGGCCATCAACACAACTACGCAAATCCGGATCAGTTGGCAAAACATCTGGAGACGGCTTGCAATGCACGTATAGCTCAGCGCAAACCTTAACACATGCCGAATTATTGGTGGAACGACAGCATCGCTGATGCTCGTCGTTTATGTCTTCGGGAAAGGAGACTAAGTCAGCGATCGCGTGGCAGCGAGTCCATCCAGCAACTCCATTTGCTGTATCGGGAGAGAAGAAGGGAGCCCAAGACTCTAATTGAGCAGAGCAAACGGGAGTGCTTCCTGGTCCTATGCGACACTGCGGAGAAAGACCCATGGGGCAGAGCCTTTAAAACCGTAGTCAAGCGCCTATATGCAGGCAGACTACCAGGTCCTACGGATCCGGAAGCACTCAAAAGCATAGTGGAGATCCTATTCCCATTCAGGCCTGATGCCTTAAGCAATACGCTTGATCTGGGCCGAGGTCCAGCTTCAAGCCACTTCATAGTTGAAGCCCAACAAGGCACCCGGACCAGATGCTGTTCCAAACAGCTTGCTGAAGATGGCTATGACGCTTCGTCCACAGGTATTTGCCACATTGTACAATAAATACTTGAGGGAATCGACATTTCCAGAAAGATGGAAACTGCAGAGGCTGGTGCTACTCCCATAGCCTGGCAAGCCCCCAGAGGATGCTTCCTCATACAGGCCCATCTGCCTGCTGGACACAGTTGGCAAAGTTCTGGAGAAGTTGCTGTGCAATAGGCTTAACGCAGCTGTAGAGGTGGCAGGCGTTCTTTCACCAAGCTAGTACGGGTTTATGAAGGCAAAATCAACCATTGACGCCATCGGCAAAGTGGTTGAAATTGCAAAGGAAGCCATATCTGGAGCGCGGTGGCGAGGGGGCAAAAAGGAGTATTGTCTGATTGTGGCCCTAGACGTGAAGAACGCGTTCAACACAGCGGACTGGATGAGCATCCTGAACGCACGAGCGTCGTTCGGTATCCCGGCATACCACGGGCAGGCAGTTGCTATACGAGACAGAGGATGGCATAAAAAGACATGATGTTTCAGCGGGAGTACCTCAAGGCTCAGTTCTAGGGCCTCTTCTATGGAACATCATGTACGACGGCATTCTACGACTACCCTTCCCAACTGGCACCCACATCGTTGGTTTCGCGGATGATGTGGCACTGGTTTTGGTGGCCAAAGAGCTTAAGATGGCCGAGTCTGCATGCGGCGCAGGTATAGCTATGGTCTACCATTGGTTATCGTCAGTGGGACTGGATCTGGCAGCGCAAAAACCGAGGCGGTACTGGTCAGCAGCCGCAAAAGAGTAGAAACTGCCACCATCAAAGTGGGCAGGACAGAAGTGGTTTCAAAGCGCGCCATACGTTACTTTGGAGTCATAATAGACACCAGGCTTTGTTTTCGCGAGCACTTGGAGTATGTTGAGAAGAGGTCTGCAGAGGCATGCAGAGCACTATAGCGGATAATGCCCAATACCCGAGGCCCAAAGCACAAGCACCGACGACTCCTTATGGGAGTTTGCAAGTCCATAATGCTTTTTTCTGCCCCGGTGTGGGCCCACGCACTTGCGGTCCAGAGCTACCGCCGCGGAGTTGAGACTGTCTACCGCCTGAGTGCAATTCGGGTGTGCAGTGCTTTTCGAACTATTTCGAATGAAGCTGCGCTAGTCATAGCGGGAATGGTTCCCCTTGGATACCTGGCAGTGGAATCGGCAACTGCCTACAGTGCTTCGCGTTAGCGGTCGCCAAGGATAGCATACCCTGAGGAGAGAGCGGCAGCTAGATTGGAAAGCCTTAGGAAGTGGCAGAACGCATGGGACTCATCCTCCAAGGGCCGCTGGACGCACAGGCTAGTACCCAAAATCAAACCGTGGCTTGAGAGACCTCATGGGAAAGTAAACTTCTATCTCACCCAATTACTGAGCGGACATGGATGCTTTAGAAGCTATCTTCACCGCTTCGGGCACGACAGCAGCCCCGAGTGCACATGGTGTAGGGGAAGTAATCTAGAGGATGCACATCACGTCTTTTTCGAGTGTGGACGCTTCGAGCAGCAGATGCTGGCACTCAGGGAGTCCACTAGTAACCACTAGTAACTTCTGTGACCTAATGGTAGCTAGCGAACGATTCTGGGACGCACTTTCGCAGCCACAGGGGCACACAATTAATTTATAAAATATCAGAAATGATCCTTATGTGATAGGTAGTTTTAAGTTTTAATAATAAACATGGAATATAAAAAAAAACACATCTTATCCATTCGCTCGCACACGGTCACTGAAGGGGGAGTACTGAGGCGGCTCTGCCCACACTAGTCAACAGCGACTATCGATTGCTACACCCAAAAAAAAGTAGTCATCAAAATGACACTATTTAGTCATCAATTTGAAACTATTGAGTATCATATTCTCTTTAATACTCCAAGTATCAAATTGATATTTTCGAAAGTATTAAAATGATATTTCGAAAATATCAAATTGATACTAGCTAGTATCAGGCTGACACTATTTTGTATTAATTTTTTAGTATCAATTTAAAACTAGCAATTATCATTTTGATATTTCAATTATCAAACTTTTGGTATCATATTGATACTAGCTTTTTTCACTTTAATATTTTGCCATTAAAACTAAAACATAAACATTTATGACTGTTAACGACCTTTATACTCTTAACTTGCAGTTTTTACTGGCTCGAGGTTTTGCTATGTTATTGACATAACTTTAAACAGAGGCACACAACACTACAAAGGAGGCATCAGGTTGATCGGACGACGTTTCATCAGCGATCTTTAGCCTGAATTGTCTGTCCAAACAGCAGTCTCTCCATGCCCGCGACGGCAAAACTGTTTGGGAATTCCAAAGGCAGCTTTGCGCGCAAAACACCAAAAAGACAGCTTAAGACAGCCATTCCCCTTTGTAAGTGTGTGGCCTCCGTTTTGGACTTTGGACTCAGTGTGCAACCAACGGCCGCCGCTCTGGAACAAAAGACCAAAAATGTTTGTATATACAAACAGGAGTTTTTTGTTGTTTTAAATGAAACTATTTTTATTAAGTTTAGAACAACAACGCCGTGCCAAGCGTTTTAGTACATTTATGACTGTTAACGACCTTTATACTCTTAACTTGCAGTTTTAACCACCTCACTCATGATTCTCAAGATCGCTGATAAGTGAGGTTGGTCCCTCATGAAACGTCGTCCGATCAACCTGATGCCTCCTTTGTTATGTTGTGTGCCTCTGTTTAAAGTTATGTCAATAACATAGCAAGACCTCGAGCCAGTAAAAACTGCAAAAAACATAAACATTTAAAAACTGATTTATTTTATTTTGTATTCTTACAAAGTGTATTTTATGACTATGGGAAACGTTGTACTTTTACATTTCAACGCGGATGTTATTCCAATATATAGAAGTCACTGTGAAGAAGTGCATCATACGAACCTTATTGACATAACAGTCCCTCCTTCTGATTTGGTGCTGCCCCAATTATGATGGCATGATCATCCCTTCTCGAGAACTTTCTTTAAAAATGGTTTTGAAACTGCAGCGTATGCGAACCACGCCTTAACTGCAGCTGACTTGATTCTCTCGTCTTGGATAGCGCAAAAACAGCGCATATTGAAATACATTAATTTAGTCTTTAACACATCGTCTGTGGGATTGTTTTGCATAGCTTTTAGTTTAAGTAAATTACCGATGTGTTTTTACTACAATAAAAATAGTTCATGTCAATCGTCAAACGCCTACTGGTCTGCCAGCTCAGCTGGAATTTCGAATTTTTGAACTTCCATAAAAATGTGATTGTTTCAAATTGAAACTTTTGCGTATCAAATTAATAACCAAACGATCATTTTGATACTCTCTAGGATTATATTGATACTAAAAAATCGATACTAATTTTGGTTTCAATTTGAGACAACGTGTATCAAATTGATATTGATACCAATTTTTTTGGGTCATCATCACTAATCTCCAGTGGTAGAATGCGCTCAGAGAGCTGGCCACAACCAACATACAGTTTGTAATAAACTAGTTAAGTGAAATAATAAATATTAATCGCTATAAGTACACCTTCGTAATAGCGATAAGACCGACGCTTATATAACAACTTAAAACAAGAAAGAAAGTCGGTCAAGCCCGACAATAATATACTGTATACCTCCCAAAGTTTGTGTTACGGTGTGAATGCCCAACGTAAATGTTTGTTTGCCTTATAACTGGACTATCTTTCATCCGATCTTCACCAAAGGTAAGCAAAGTATATTAAGTTTGTGTAAAAGTATGTAAAAGATGGAAGCATCTCCGGCCATATTAAGTATATATATATTCTTGATCAACAGCCGAGTCGATATAGCCATGTCCGTCTGTCCGTCCGTCTGTCTGTCCATATGAACAAACAGATCTCAGAAATGTTATGAGAAAGAGGTATTGGAATAACGTCGTATTTTCCTCAGTTTTATATATAGAAGATTTGTACCTCCTGGACATATTTAGTAATCTTGGTCGTTTACCGATCAGCCAAAGGAATGGTAAAGATCGAATGAACGGTATTCAAGTTATGAGCAAAAGAATGCTCTCTGCGGCACGGCAGTAGCAGCGCTGCTTTCAGCTGCTACTACACCATCAAGATTCAAGCTGAACTTACACATTCGTTGTTACTTGTTTTTATTCTTACTTGTTTTTATATAAAGTTCGACAAAAAATGTATTTTCGTGCGTTTTGGAAATCAGCCTTATGCCGGGTATCCTGCACCGCGAAATCAAAAATTTCCTGGCAAAGCTTATATAAATAAAATTGTACCAGGAATTTTCTGTTTACGTTTTCGTTTGTTCTGTATAGGTCTGTATCCAGCACTGCGGAAAATTTCTGCCGGGAATTTGCTATTTAAGCCGGGTATCCAGCATCGCAAAATTAAAAAATTCCTGCCAAAGTTCATATAAAAAAAATTGTGCCTGGAATTTTCTGTTCAAATTTCTGTTTAAGCAACTTGAACAAAATCCACACTTTGCATAGTTAGCGGCGTTTCGAAAGCGTGTGTGGAACGAAGAACAGCTATTGCACAGGTCAGGAATATATTGTTGACAATTATTTAGGATGTGATGAGCGCATAGATGGAGGCAAATGGGGAGCAAACGCCACACCCAAAAAAAAGTAGTCATCAAAATGACACTATTTAGTCATCAGTTTCAAACTATTGAGTATTAAATTCTCTTTAATACTCCAAGTATCAAGTTAATATTTTCGAAAGTATTACATTTTGATTTGCTGACATTTTGATATTTTGGCTGTCAAACTTTTGGTATCATTTTGATACTAGCTTTTCCCAATTGAACACTTTATCTTATTAAGTTTGAAGTCCCAAATCAGTTATCAGCAAACTGCCATTACAACTAAAACATTAAAAACTGATTTTTTTATTCTGTATTCTTACAAAATGTATTTTATGATTATGGGAAACATTGTACTCTCACATTTCAACGCTTATGTTATTCAAATACAGAATTCACTGTAAGGAAGTGCATCAAGCGAACCTTATTGACATAACAGTCTGCTCTTCTGATTTGGCCCCAATTATGATGGCATGATCATCCCAGGTCGAGAACATTCTTTAGTAATGGTTCTGAAACCGCAGCGTATGCGAACCACGCCTCAACTGGATCTGACTTTGATTATCTCATCTTGGAAAGAGCAGAAACAGCGTGGAGTACGTCCTCAGTAAAAAAGTTATATTTGTTATTTACAAATGTGTGCAAGGAACGATGTACATATACGAGGTGTGTTCAAAAAGTATCGCGAATTTTGAATTTTCGCGGGTTACGTATATTCGAATTTCGATTTTTTTGTGGCGTTATGTTGGTACTCATGTCTCTCACTTATGCCGACAAGCTCGGCCATTTTGAATGTTCACTTAATTGTTGACAGCTGCTTTGCTTGCACGTGTTTTGGATCGTCTTCGATTTTTACCTATTAAAAAAAAATGGATCAAAGAACCTGTATCAAATTTTGTGTGAAAAACGAAATTAAGTGCGCGGATGCATTCTGAATGTTGACTGTGGCATACGGAGAAGCTACCTTGGACCGAAGCAACGTTTATCGGTGGTACAAAATGTTCTCAGAAGGCCGAGAAGATGTGAACCAAGACCGAAAAAAGCGCGCCAAGTTCGGTCGAATGTAAAAGTTTTGCTGACAGTTTTCTTTGATTGTAGGGGCGTGGTGCATAATGAGTTCTTGCCACAGGGAAGAACGGTCAATAAGGAATATTACCTGCAAGTTATGCGCAATTTTGCGCAAAGCAATCTGCCAGAAACGCCCGGATTTGTGGAAGAACAAAAATTGGCTTTTGCACCACGATGCTCACACATCGTTGCTTGTGCGCGACTTTTTGGCCAAAAACAACACACTAATGATGACGTAGCCACCGTATTCCCCAGATCTGGCCCCCTGTGACTTTTTCTTGTTCCCTAAACTGAAGAGGCCCATGAAAGGACGACGTTACGCTACGCTTGACGAGATAAAGACGGCATCGAAGGAGGAGCTGAACAAGATAAAAAAAAATGACACAAGTGTATAATATCTCATGGGGATTACTTTGAAGGGGACAAAATAGATATTCATGAATAAATAAATAATTTTTGAAAAAACACAAAATTCGCGATACTTTTTGAACACACCTCGTGTGTTTAGCTGCTCACCTTTTAAATATGGAGCAAGTGCTCCAAATTGAAATACAGCAGTCTAGTCTTCAGCACGTCGTTTGGAGGACTGTTTTACATAGTTTTTACTTTAAGCAAGCTAATGTGTTTGCACTAAACATAACAATCGTCAAGAGCCTACTGGTCCACCAGCTCAGCTGCTTCGTTTTACACACAAGCATAACATTTCGAATTTTCGAACTTTCATAAAAATGTGTTTGTTTCAAATTGATACTTTTGCGTATCAAATTAATAACCAAAATATCATTTTGACACTCTCTAGGATTATATTGATACCAAAAAAACGATACTGGTTTTAGTTTCAATTTGAGACAACGTGTATCAAATTGATATTATTACCAATTTTTGGGTGCAGATAATGCTTATATAAATATAATACAAGATTTAATTTAATTAAATTAATAATAGCGGTTTCTGTTTTGTAATATTTTCATTCTCCCTTATTGCTACACATGCAGCAGATTCATTTTGCCAAGGTACAGACTCGGCTGCTGGCTCTTGTTCTAATCTTGTACTCAAATACAACTGGCTTTATTTAATTGGCTACCAACCATTGAGTCTTATTTCTTTTTGGGCCACACTGCAGTGTCTTCCTCAGCCATTGGTCCACTAATTTAAAACGAATTGAGAGACCAATGTGGCTAATGTCGAGGTGTGATGTCTTCACACCCGACCGCTCAATCAATAATAAACTACTAGACACGTCGTACTGAAATTAAATCTACAATAGTAGATCGAAGTTGGCTTAACGTTATTTTGTTTAAATTTGTTTTAATTTAAAACTTGGCCAAAATATTTTACTTGGGTTCCACAAACTCAAAATAAATAGCAAATTCCTAGCTAGAATTTTCCGCAGTGCTGGATACAGGCATTTATTTTGAGTTTGTGGAAATATTTTGGCCAAGATTGAATTTAATTAAATTTAAACAAAATAACGTTAAACCAACTTCGGTCGACCTTGTAGATTTAATTTCTTCTTCTTCTTATTTAGCCCGATATTTCTATGACAACCGTTTGACGGTCTCGGCAGCTGCTATTAATGCCCGCCACACGCCTCTGTCTTGTGCAAGCTGGCACCAGTTGGTCAGTTCAAGCGCCTTAATATTTTTCAGCACCTGTTTTTCCCAACTAAGTTTCGGTCGTCCTACACCTCCTGCTTTTCCTAATTCGTTCGCCTTCCGCCTGTACTGTTCTTTTATGCGCTTGACTAGATCAATGTCCCCATAGAGCTTATACAGTTCATTGTTCATACGGGTGCGGAACTCATCACCAACTTTTACAGTTCCATAAATCCTCCGAAGGACTTTTCTTTCGAACACGCCGATCACCTCCTAATCCACTGTTGTTAATGTCCATGCTTCTGCGCCGTATTGCAGGACTGGGATAATAAGCGATTTGTATAGCGTGATTTTCGTTTTTCAAGAGAGGGCTCTGCTCTTGAACTCCTTACTAAGCCCTAGTAAACTCGGTTTGCTAGAGTTATTCTTCTACGGATCTCCAGACTGATGTTGTTGTCGCTGGTAATCATCGTTCCGAGGTAGACAAAGTCCTTTACAACGTTTAAGTTGTACTCTCCCATTGCAACAGATTGTCCAAGACGCGTAGGCTCACTGCGCGCTGAGACTAGGAACTTCGTCTTTTCCTCATTTACCGCTAAGCCCATGTGTTTGTCTGCTTCTCAATCTCTGAAAACGCCTTGCTTACCGCTCGTTCGGATTTGCTGATAATGTCAATTTCATCGGCATATGCAAGTAGCATTACATCTTTATAAAATATGGTGCCCGATCTGTTAGCATTTGGGCACTGGCGCAGTAAATACTCATCAGCAGATTAAAGAAGTTACACGATAAGGTGTCACCCTGCCTAAAATCTCTTCTGGTATCGAAAGGCTCGGAGTGGTTCTTTCCTATTTTGACGGAACTTCGTGTGCTTCTCAACGTCATCGAACGTACTTTGCTGGTATACCAAAAGTAGACAGGGCTTCAAAGAGCTTTGACCAGATTTTATTTCTACTAGTGGTTTATTATTGATTGAGCGGTCGGGTGTGATGACATCACACCTCGACGTCAGCCATATATCGTTCTAAACCTTCGTTCTAAATTATTCTCACAATTCATTCTAAATTATTCGGTAGATGGCTGGCAAGGCACTGCAGTGTGGCCCGAAAAGAAATAAGACTCAAAGGTTGGTAGCCAATTTAATAAATTCTGTTATATTTGAGTACAAGATAAGAAAAAGAGCTCAACAGCAGGGTCAGTACCTTGGCAAAATAAATCTGCTGCATGTGTAGCAATAAAGGAGAATGAAACTATTAAAAAACAGAAACCGCTATTATTAATTTAATTAATTAAATCTTGTATTATATGTATATAAACATTATCTGGCGTTTGCTTTGATCTATGAAAACTTTTTCCACCAAAATTGAATTTTTTAATCGGTTGTAAGCAAAGTTTCCAACACTGTTTCCGAAAAGTACATTTTCGATAGCTAAACATACGACTCTGTAATAATAACTATAGCAATGTCGCGACATCTTTAACTTCTTAAATGACTTAAAAAAAACAACAATAGAAAGTTGCTCTGGCTTCAGCGTTGGTGCAAGCGAAACTCTATTAACTTCGCAAAGATTCACGGAGAAGGCAGTGAAAATAATACCGTAAAAGCGGCCGCTTTTATCTCTGATCATTTGCAGCATATTCTGAACTAATTCACTCCAGAATGCATATTTAGTGCTGATGAATCTGGATTGTACTACAAGGCACTGCCTATCGGATGCTTCAAAGGCAAGCATGAAAATCCAAAAGGATTCAAAACCCAGAAGCAACGCCTCACATTGCTTTTCCTGTACAATGCAACTGGTAAATTCAAACGAGCTTATTGTATTGGAAAGTCTGCCAATCTCCGGCCTTTTAAAGCAGGGTTCCCCAAGAAGAGAGGCTCTCTGCCTCTCTCTGTCTCTCTCTAACACACTTTGAGGCTTTGCTTCGGCACGCATTCGGCTTGAATCGTCGAATGTGTTCGGCCCCCCGGGGCATGGCTGGGGATCACTGTTTTAAAGCAGGGTTTCCCAAGAAGAGAGGAGAGAAAATGTGTGAATGTATTGTGTGCCTTGCACTGCGCAAAATTGGGAGCTAGTCAGGGATTAGTAGGCGATTGTGGGATTTGCGGCAAAATGAATTATTGTTTTAAAAATGTTTTTGTTTATCGGTTTGTGTGAATGGCTCCGCATCGCTTTTATTATGCAACTCCTTATGAATGTTATAGTGGCGCCTTATATTATATAAGTATTTTTTACCTATAATGCCATTGTATACCATGCATTCAGCTTCATAAGTAAAATTTAATGAAAAAAATATTTGCTTTCCCATTCGAGGTCCCACATATTTTTTCGCTTGTCAAACAACCGGCGCAGTTGACCACCAATGAGCGAATCAAGCCTAAATACTTATTTCTTACATGAATTCGACACTTTTGGCAGGGATGCTTTGGCGAACCCATCGACAAATCTCAATCAACAATAAAAAAAAAAAAATAAAGAACCATGAATTAAGAATGTGATATATATGTAATTTTAAAGAAAAAAGTCTAATGCTTGTATTTTAGCAATTTCAGTATTAAAAAATAGGGGAAAGTTAACTTCGGCTCGGCCAAAGTTTTGTATACCCTTGCAGCTTCCATTGAAAACAAAAAAGTTTTTCTAAGACTAATATGCTATAGTCATCTGATTTTGATAAAACTTTGAAGAAATGTGTCCAAAGTATATTCAATAAGTGTATGCCAATAAAAAGGACGTTTTCATTAAAAGCAAAAAGTTTTCCTCACTCGAACTAGTTTTTCGACCGATCGTTCCTATGGGAGCTATATGGTATAGTCATCCGATTTCGACCAAACTTTGAAGAATTGTGTAAAAGTATATAATATAAGTGAATGCCAATGATAAGGACGTTTTAATCAGAGCGGGCAAACAAACGAAACGTTTAACGAACCGTTCGCGAAAGCTAAGAAACGATTCATATGTTTTGTTACTGTTACTCTAGTCAGGGAAAACGAAACCACTAACTTTATATTGCCGAAGAGCGCAAACGAAACGATTGGAATATTGTTCTCCCAACAGCTGCACTGCCTTGGAACGTTTCGGAACAAAAACAACAACAAAGCTGAGAGAATCGAAGAAGTAAGCAACAGAAAAAAAAACAACAATACAAATACAAATACAAATTGAGCAGCAAAAGTTTCCGAACTATTCGCGCTCGTTGCATATCGTTCCGATTCCCTTTGTCCGCAAATCAAGATGAGAGCATTTCGCTTTACGTTTAGTTTGCTCTCACGAACGCAAACAGAACAGAAATCATTTTTTGTTATAGTTACTTTTCGCGGGTTTTGTTAGTATTTCGCTCTGTGCAAAGAACGAAACGAAACGATTCAGAAACGTTTCGTTTCGTTTGTTTGCCCGCTCTGGTTTTAATTAAAAACAAAAAAGTTTTTCTCACTAGAACTAGTTTTTCGAACGATCGTTCCTATGGGAGCTATATGCTATAGTCATCCGATTTCGACCAAACTTAGTGAAATCATGGGAAAAGATAGTAAACTAAGAAATACGTACTTTGGAGGCGTTCCCATTGAAAACAAAAAAGTCTTTCTCTTTAAGACTAGTTTTTCAACAGATCGTTCCTATGGCAGCTATATGCTATAGTCATCCGATCCGGCCGGCTAAGACAAATGTGCAGCGTATTTGTACCGAAAGATTTCGTGCAAAGTTTGGTGAGGATAGCTTTAAAACTGACGGAGGGCACAGGGCTAAATCAACTCAGCTCGTCGTGCTGATCAAGAATATATATACTTTATGTGGTCGGAGATGCTTCCTTCTATGCGTTACAAACATCCGCACAATTTTATAATACCCTCTGCAAGGGTATAAAAAATAAATTAAATATAATAATATATACAAATATGAAGAGTAGCCATTGTTATTTTTTGCAGTGTAGCCCGTAGGCAAAGCGCCGTCAATGTGCTCGACTCGACGCACAGACTGCGACTGACAAATTTTGTTCTCTCTGCCAGTCAGTGAGGCGACTTCGGCTTGCCTTCGGCTGCCTATACATGTGAGTTGCCGAAAATGTTCGGCCCCCCAGGGCATGGCTGGGGAACACTGTTTTAAAGGAAAAGAGGTGTCACTGCCATATTATAGAACTGAAAGCGCATGTATAACGAGCGTGACTTGGACACATATACTTGTAGATCTTAACAAGGATCTAAAGCAGTAGTATCCGAACTCACACAATGAAAGCGTTTTCTTGTGTGCGAAGCAGCGAAACACAAATGCAAGGTGACGTTTTACTGATTTATACTCAAAAAATAAAATGCGTGCGATTCAAACAAACTAAAATTTAGTTTGTGTTATGTTTAAATCGCACGCATTTTATATTTTCAGTGTAAAGCATTAAAACCCCAGCCAACCAAACGCTCGCAAACGATATCCCAAGCGAGTGAATTGCTTGAGTTAACCCGGCAAAACTCTCACATACGGGTCGGGAAATGATAGTAAAATGATTCATGTGTCGTTCAGTTTGTGGCAGTGAAAGTATCATTTACGATAGTCGCAAGCAATACGGTTAGCGTAGCCTTAAGCGGTATCTTTTGCGAGACTTTTTTGATAGTACTTGCGAGTCATTTAAAATATTTGTTTTTTATTTGAAATAAAATAAAATTATTTGTGAGCCCGTAGTAGTGTCGTCCCACTCGGCCCGCCGACTCACCTTGTCTGGGACTCGAACTCAGGACCGCGGCACTCTACACGAATGACTGACATCTTAACGCTCACCGATACAATAGGGTCGCGCGTGACGCTGGCGAAATGACAGTGAACAATGAAATCAACACACCCGGGAGGTCGAATGGCAAGACATTTGCCTTGCATCGGCGAGGTCATGGGTTCGAGTCCCACTCAAGGCATTAAATTAAAACCTTTTTTTCTTGTTTGTTTTTTATTTTGATTTTTTATTTTTGAGTTTTTTAACATTGTCTATATTTTTTCAATATTTTTACAATGCGCTTTGGTCCCAAACTCGATATTTTTTCGTAATTACGCAAAATGCTCACAAGCTGGCTCTCTTGCAAGTGTTCTGCGATAATAAAAATGAACTCTTATTCCTTGCTTACATGCGAGCTCGTTTGTGAGTATTCTGCGATAGTCTCGCAAAATGCTCGCATGCTGGTTTGCTGGGAACTGATTTATAGAATACACATATTCTCTCTCTCTATACATGTCTCCGCTGCGACGCCGGCAGAATTTGGCTTGTCAACCACGCGTGGCTGCCTTTTCAAATTTTGGGCATCGCTGATCTAAAGAAATACAATCAACACATTTGTTTGATTATAGACAATGCTCCTTCCCACAATACAGAATCGGAATTCTCGAACATAACAATTTAGTTTCTGACGCCAAATACCACTGCAATAATACAGCCACTGCACTGTGGGCCAGAAATTTAATTTTTTGGCCAAAACTCTAGCATTTGTACACCAGAATAGCTAGGAAGCTAAAATTTTTTACGAAATGTTCTTAAAAGATTGAACTTAACGCACATAATTTTTTAAAAAATTTTAAAATTTTATAACATATTGATTATCCAAATCAAAGTTGAAAAATTTTTCAACATTTTGGTTTTTTTAATTATTAAAAAAACTCGTAATTAGATTTAAGCCAAATTTTGCAGAGAGGTACATATAAGTAAACGTTGATTTTTGGAAAAAAAAATTGTCATGATCTGATTAGTCGTTTATGAGTTATTGACGGAAAATGGTAATAACTTTGACTGCCCACCCCGTTAAGGATTTCCAGTCAGTCTGATTACTTTCATTTATTTAACCTGTTCTTCATATTCATTTTTTAAAACAAAAATTAAAAATAAAAAATTATTTAATTAAAAATAATTTTAGTATGTATTTTAACAATAAATTCCGTGCAGCTATAAGTATGCTACACATTTTAATCCAAGGATATGAAAATAGCTTAGCTCTCACAGTTTAGCTTCATGGGCTAAATTCTGAAGTTTTAAAAAAGAAAAACATACTTGTCGGCTTCGATGTCAAATGGGAATACATTTTATTAAATCCAAAGCAAAACCGCGCGAAAGCGCATACCTCCAGCTATGGGCACTCAAAAGTCAGAGTTGCCAAATGTTTTAAAGCTAAGGATTGGTACTTTACGATGCTATCAAAGAGAGTCCAAACAATAGAATGGATTTCCCCGAAAACGCTCCTAAAAAGGGTCAAAATAGGCCCTTTTAGCAACTTTAAGCTCAAATTACTAAAAATCTCGACGTGATGGATAATTTCTGAAAACGCAGTCTTGCTTAGCACACGAAAATCATCTAGAATCACTACCAACTATTCAAGATACTGGACCTTGTTGCCTAGCGTTATTAATGGTTTTAAGAAGGTAGACTTGCAAAAGTTGATATTAGAATAAGTATACAAAAGCAATAATATTATTTATTTCAGGCTGGCATTGATCAGACGCAGTGGCCAAAAACTTTGGATGGTCCAATCTAGACGGCGAATACATTCCATGCGACAATGACCTGGCCTGTTTTGGAACTATTTCGGACAAGGATATTATTGCAGACGTATTGAAGGAATATGAAAATTCGATTGAAGATGAGGAGCATTTTGCTCAATCTGATTTCAATACAAAACATCCCTCAACCAAAGATGCTCTACTAAGCTTAGACTCGCTGCGCGACTCATTTTCTTCTGATAATATAAGCGCTTTAGAGGCTTTTGAAGACATTGAAGACATTATCTTAGAAAATGCTGAAAAAAACAAACACCAAACGAAAATAACAGATTTTTTCAAGTAAATTCGTTAAGGTTTTTTTAATACTATAAAACCTGAATTCTTGGATATTCGTTATTGATACGATATTTAAAACGAAATGTGATTCAATGTTGTCCTTATGTAATATCTGAGAGGGACCTGGGTGTTTCCCCCTTCTGAGAGGGGCCCGGATTTTTGGTGAAAACTTAAATAAACTATGTACAACATGAAAAAAAAATCATGACTATCAAATGCTGCAAGAAGCGCAATAAGTATTATTTTTTTATTTTGTACCTTATAATAAATGATTTAAACTACGCGCGCTCATTCAAATCGACAGCCGCAGCGCGCCATAACCATCCCTATCGTTGACACCAGCTGAGCACAGGCCGCTCGATCACCAACAGCTGACGATAGTGCGCGGCATCGGTCGGGAAAACACCTTGGATTAGCAGATCTTTACAAAACAACTTTGAAATTTTTTGATTACTTATTAATTTAGTACGCAATTTTGATGAAAATTCTTTCTTTTTACAAAAATTTACCAAAACAAATCTGTTGCTGAAAAGCGAAAAGAGCGTGCAGAGCGCGAGAAAAAAAATTAAGAAAATCACCAGCGGATGATTCTCCACAGCAAACTATACTGCCTGAAATCAATGACAAATCACCAGACAAGTTAATGGCAGAAAATCCATCATCCGGAGCAACAGGAGTTGATTCAATAACCGTTGAACAGGTCGGACATGTTTTTGTGGTGCTCCTGTTTATATCGTTTTAAAAGTGCTTAGTTCGGTTGTTTAAATAATTAATTTCGACCCGCGATAAAAGACGCACTTATGTTGTCCAAAAATATCTAATAGTTAATATTTAACTGAATTAAATTTTGATAAATATCAACGTGTAATAATTCAACAAATGCTACTATCAAAAATATCAACAACACCATGAGTCAGAGAGAACTCAAAGCAATTGTGTCACCCCACGCAACCTCCACAAGCATTTCGTCCGTAAGCTCTCATACCCCTACACTGACTTGGAGCTCATAATGCGCCACCCCGCCTCCTAAGCCACCAATGACTAGGTTTTCGTCAGTACGGTATCGCTTACCACCGCTCAATCGACAAGCTCAATAAGAACAACAACAACAAATATCCAGAAACCAACGTTTTCCACTAACCTACTTTCAAAAATGTCATCTCAGCGCGACCTCCCGCAATAAACACAAACGGCGGTCTCCCAGAAATCTCTTCCAACCAAATTCCAACCCAAAACCAATTCTCGGTGTCCTAGAAATCTCTTTCGGTTGGTTTCAAACCTCTCGTGTTTTTTTGGGAGATTTTGGCAAACCAAACAATACACTAACCAACCGACTTCACGAACCCACGCAATATATCACTGTTTTTGTAGTAGGAGCATAATCTTATACACACACCTTTCGAACTCGACTTTCGAAGAAAACGAAATCTCTCGAAGTTCTGGAGCACCGACGGATTTCTCTAGCGATTTGCAAACCAACCGAAGCCAAAATCTCTAGAGATTTTCAGGACACCCCCGAAAGAAGTGCCCGTTCGTATGTGCACAAATAAATAAACGCAAATAAGGTCCGCAAAACAAAAAAATCGGCAACACTCCAAAAATAAACAAAACAAGCGATATACCAGCGGACAAAGATCCCCTCACTGGGAATAGGTTTAAAATTCTTGGCCAACAGTCCGATGCTGAGTGTGAAGAAAAGGCTCCAAGTGCCGCAAAACCAAAGCCTCCACCCATCTAAATTAGGGATAGCAACTGTGCGGCCCTAGTCACAAAGCATGTATCGCTAATAGGCAACAACAACTTTATGTAACATCCGTCAACAAAGGCAATATACGCGAAACAAAACTCCTAGTCAACACCAAAGAAAATTATCGAGCATTTGAAAAATGCTTCTTCTTCTAGTTCCGATCCCTTGTGGGACATAGGGCATCAACCACTCCTCTCCTCCAGCGAACTCTGTTGTTGTCCGTCGCTTTCAGTTCTCCCCAACTTTTCCCGATGATTTGCGCCTCTCTACCGACAGTCCTCCTCCAAGTTTCTTTGGGTCTGCCACGTGACCGCCCGACTCCGTCCAACGGGTTCCATTCCATTGCCTTCCATGCGATGTTGTTCTCGCTTTTTCGCAACGTATGTCCTATCTAGCTCCATTTCATCATGCGTATTATTGTGTCGACACTCTATTTGCTCGTTTAATTAGCTCAGAGTTCCGTATTCTGTCAGGCCTGAATATGCAGTAGATGCGTCGCAGGCAACGGTTTACAAATGTTTGGAGTTTCGCCACTTTGGAAGCTGTAATTTTCCACGTGGAAGAACCGTATAAGTGCACTGGCATTACGTTGGACTTGAAGAGCCTGATTTTGAGCCAGAGTGGATAGGTCAAGCAACGCCAAACAGCTGATAGCATCTCATAGGCACGTTTAGCCTTTTGAAGGCACACATCCACATCGAGCTCCGTCCCTCCATCAACAGCGACTGCGCTTCCCAGGTAGCTGAATTGCTCAACTTGCTCAATTGGCACTTCGTTCAAAACCAGAGCCTAGGATGGTCCGGAACTTTTGCTGAGCGCTTTTGTCTTCTTCGTGTTGATTTTGAGAAAGCGCTTAAGAGCTGAAAAAAAGCTATTACACCTATCAACTAAAAAATAGCAGAGGCCTACAAGTAGTAATTAAGGGCATTGAATCAAGTGTACCTGCAACGGAAGTCGCTTCTGCCTTGGAGGAAAAGGGATTCAAGGTCAAGCCCGTTATAAACTTAATAAGCAAGGACAAAAAACCACAGCCACAATTTAAAGTTTAACTAAGCCCGGAAGACACAGCTCCTAAAAATAATGTAAGTGCACCCAATTCACAATCTACCTTTCTTATTGCACCGCAGAATAACTGTAGAGGAGCCGCACAAACGCACAAATTCAGTGCAAGGTACCAATTTCCAAGAATTTGGGCACAATAAAGCCTCCCGCACTTTGCGATCAGTTTGTGTAGCATGCGCAAAACTGCCTCATGCCCTGCTAACAAGGAGGATCCATCTGTCAAAAAATGCAGTAACTGTGGAGGTAAACACACTGCAAGCTACAGAGGTGGCCCAGTCTACAAATATCTGAAGAGCAGGATTAAAACGCGCACAGAATTTGCCCGAATCGAAACCTTAATCAGTACACAACCTCGCAATCGACTCCTAGAGTCTTCTTCACCAAAGCTACGACATCGACCTTTGCCCCAACGCACTGTGGGCCAGAAATCTCATTTTTCGGCCAAAACTCTGGCATTTCTACACCAGACTAACTAGGAAGCTGAAATTGAAGAAATGTTCTTAAAGGATTGAACTCATAATTGTTAAAAAAAAAATTTTAAAATTTATTACATATTGATAATTCAAATCATAGTTGGAAAATTTTTCAACATTTTGGTTTTTTAATTACAAAAAAAAACTTGTAATTGGATTTAAGCCAAATTTTGCAGAGCGGTATATATAAGTAGTAGTTCAACAAAAAAAAAACATTTGTCATGATATGTCAAATGGATCTTGAGATATTATCGCAAAGAGGTACTGATTTGGACTGCTCACCACACCTAGGACTTTCAGTTAATTAGACCCCTCTCTGCAGTTTTTCTATCTATAATAGCCTTGCTCTGACGCCTTGCAATTTCTTTAAGAAACGAATTTTAGAAACTAACGAATAACGAATTTTCACAAAGTTTTTCCGGAAAATCTGAAAAATCATTTTAAAAAAAAGATTGCCTACTTTTAGGCTGGAAATGAAAAATGGTACAACATTTTAAACTCGATTTTCGGAAAAACAAATGAAAACCGCGCATACCTCCAGCATTTTACAATATTCAAAGAAAATAATAAGCCATGTCGCGAGTGAACTGCACTCCAGGGCACTCGAAAATCAAAAATTATAGATTTTTGCCATTTATTATGAAAAATAATACGAATTAAATCTTTAGTATACTTTTTTATTGAAATCTAGTTCGTACTCGCCAGCTGTTTCTTTCCTAGTTTCGACTATTAAATCTCCATTTCTTGGAGCAATTTTAAGAAAAATATACATTGAAAAGCTGCAATTCCAAAACTATTTTGTGGAAAGGTTCCAAATTTTGGCATAAAATAGCTATAAGTATTCTTACTAATTTCCGACAGTCGTTCTATCCAGTTTCCCACACAAAAAAGTGTGACTTTTGGCCAAAATTTCGGTCCGCTTGCCCAGTGTGCAACGACTACAACCCAAGGTGTTTCTTTCGCAAGTGCCTTGAAACTAGGAACTGATAGACCCGCACCCATATCTATCGCAAGCGCCTTGAAACTAGGAACTGATAGACCCGCACCCATATCTACGGTTTCGCATGAAATTCGAAGTGTGCCGACCCTGCCATCAAAACATGCGGAACAACCATCAAACTATAGTAGCTTAGAAACTATGATTCTATCGTTACAGCAGACCCTGAAGGATTTTATGGTATATATGCATATCGCAATTCAAGAACAGATAAGAACATAAAGAATTCTCGTTCAAGTGCTCGCTTCGCAACAATCCAAATAATGGCTCTCCTACGAGTTTCGCTCTGGAATGCAAATGACATTCCTCGCCACAAAGTGGAGTTATCAAAATTTCTCCAAGACAATGAAATCGACATAATGCTTCTTGCAGAAACTCACTTGACGGACCGATACAATTTCCAATTAGCGTACCTGGGTATGCATTTTACACCCAGATGGCAAAGCCCATGCTGGAACTGGCATCCTCGTCAGAAGCCGCATCAAGCATTATCCACTATCAGGATTTTCGGAAAACTACCTACTAGACACTTCGATATGTGTAGAGTCTAAACGAGGCAATGTCACTCTGTCCGCGGTTTACTGTCGACGTATCGCAATATCAAAAAATCAATTCCTAGATTTCTTTAATACACTTGGTCAACGCTTTTTGACTGCGGGTGACTATAATTCGAAACATCCCCACTGGGGCTCCAGACTGACTAATCCCAAAGGGAAGCAACTCTACAGCGTACTCACGCGCGCATCAAACAAACTCGACTATGTATTTCCGGGAAGTCCTACATACTGGCCGGCAGATCCAAAGAAATTACACGATCTTATAGACTTTGCTATAACAAGAAAAGTTCCACAAAACTTGGTAACTGCAGAAGCCCTTGCAGACTTGTCGTCAGACCATTTCAATAATATTCACCCTTCTAGAGTGCCCGTTCTGGACACAATTTTGATTATGGGCGAAAGAGGCTTGGCTATAAGGGGAGATAGTGATCTCATCGGAAATCAGAACAACGGGAACTTTTTGGAAGTCATCATCAATTGCAAGGCCACTATCTGTCACACTAACTAACACTAACTGTGTGCCGGACATGTAGAGGCAGAAATTTTGAAAGAACGAGAAGATGCAAAATATTATGCTTTGATTGTTCATGTAGAATAATCAACTTTTGTGCTGCCTTTTAATGAAAAAAAAGACGTTTACATTTAAAGATTCCTGACCTTTGCTGATTGTAATAAAAATACTGGTCGAGATATCGCGAACCTGATCCGAGGAACGTTGGGCAAATATAATATTCCATTGATCGACTGCCGGTAACAAGGATATGACAACGTAAGAAGCACGAGTGGTCACTCTCCTGGAAATCAACGGTATTCAAAAATACATGAATTCGTTCGAATGTATTTTGATGTCGTCGATTTGGTTCAATGTTGAGTGCTATCAATGAGAGAAACGTCGTCCTTTAAGTGCCAAAAAAAAGGAGTTACTATAAACGTTGAAGTTAACAATCTAAAACTTTGCCAACAATCCGCAAAAGATAACGTGCAAAAATATTTATGGATGATGACGCAAATCCAGAAATCAACATCATTTCTGAACAAGAAAAATTCAAGACCAGCACTTTCCTCAGCATCATCGATTCGGTCATTGCAGGAATGACGAAAAGATTCAAAGCAGTAAAAAAACCATGTTGCACACTGGTCCAAGTGCCAAAAATTTTGGCAGAAATTCAAAATTTTTTTTAATATGGCTTCATACGTAAAGCACATTTTCAAAAAAGTTATCGTCATCACTGGAAATGCAGAATGCTGTCCTCATAGTGTTGCTTCTGCATTTGCATTTTGAAAATATATGTTCTTTGTTTAAAATTAACCAAGCCTCTTTAGACCAATTGCAAACAAATTGGGAGTCTTAACTTTGTGCAATTCAATGAGTTATTATTGATTAGATTATGAAAATATAGATTCATTGCAGGTTTCAGCCCTCTGCATTTGGCGCCCCTAATATAGTGCTGGAAAATTCGTCAATTGCCGAAAATGTACATTTTGCCAAAATGCGAAAATGAAAAATGCAGTTGTAGTGAGGACAGGGCATAATTGTAATGCAAAACGAAATTTTTTTCCAATAGAGTATTACCTAGTGCAGTTAAAAACCATAGTGGTACAATTGAAATTGAACACTGCGAATTTAGGCAGCCGATCGTTTACCACAAGTTTTGACTTTGTTTGCTTTGCAAATAAGAGCACATTTCAAATCAGTATAAAATAAAAACTACGTCGAATATTAAAGTAAATCAAAATGGAAACCAAAGTTGAAGGTATGTATATTAAGTGTTATCATGCATTTTTTATTTTATGTGATTTGTCTTTGTTTATATGTGTTTTTGTAAAGTGATGTTTTCTGCAATTCTAACCGACCGACTAAGGGGTTATCCGAACAGACTTGCCAGACGATTGTTGAGAAGACGAAGGAGGAGAGGCGTTATTATAAGAAGACGCCTAAAAAGGTTACATATATATTACCTCCTAGCGAGACGTATCCAATGAATATTGGATATATTATAGCCTACAGATGATCATATTTAGTAGACCTAGTAACACAGAAATTAAAATTTCTTATTCCAGTTTTTCCAGTTCAGTATGAAACTCCACGCCAGACGGAACAGACGTGTAAAATAATTGTCCCTGATGATGGTTGCCGATGTTACAACCGAAATATATTGGATAACTTAACACATACCTTGTGTTTTTATTTGACCTCGAGCCAGCGAAACAATTCATTCATTCCAGTTTTTAAATTCACGGCTACACTTATTCATTGAATTAGTATTTTTACACTCTCTCTGTAATACCTCTCTGTAATACCTCTCTGTAATACTTGTTGTGTTTCGTGGAACAAAAGTATGTTGGATTGACGTGGATTATATAATTCTTCAATATGTATATAATGCGAGGATATCAATCTTTATGCATCTTTTTGCACCTTTTCTAAAAAAACGCATTTAAAAATCGACAAAAACATCAAATTAGCTGCATTTCGTTTATATGGCAGCTATGTTAGTGTGTTAAACTGAACTAAATTTGGTGAGTCGTCTAGGGAACTAAAAACACGTATACAAACCAAATTTTAGATCAATTGCTTAAAAATCAAAAAAGTTGATGCAAGTCGGCCGGATCGGTTATATGGCAGCTAAATAAACTAGTGTCGTAAATCCAGCCAAATTTGGAAAGTTGCCTTGGGCACCCAAAATATGTGTACAAACCAAATAGTTGTTCAATTGATTAAAAATCAACAAAGTTGGTGCAAATAGGTTGGATCGGCTATATGGCAGCTATATAAAATAATGGTCTAAAACGAGCAAATCTTGGTAAGATGTCTCGGGGGCTCAAAATATGTGCACATACCTCAGTTTCTGCCTAAATTTTGGGAGTGTGGACCACTGTGAGTTGGATGAAGATACTCTCCAGACGTCTGCCGGAAAATTTACGAAGAAGTACGAAGCTGATGTTTCCAAAGATTTGAAAGATGAAATCGTCCACCTCGAACATATATATGTAGCTACTTTTGAAAAGAACCTTCCTCCATTTGGATTGCTCAACACTCTGTACTGCGTTTCTTTGAGAATTTGTTGTACTTTCCCTGTCACTATCGCTAGTGCAGAACGCTACTTCAGTGTTTTATCTCAAGTCAAAAATTTCCACAGATCTTGTTCTACACAATAGCGTCTAACTGGTTTGGCGATTTTATGTTGGGAGTCTGAGTTAGCAAGGCAGTTGGATTTCAGCGTAATCATCGATTCCGTTGCCTTTGCAAAAGCGCGAAAAACGAATTTAATTGGATAACAACTAGCCGCGATATAGCCGCCTTTGCATTAAAACAGAATTCATATTGCTCATCTGTATTATATATGTATCTATACATTAACAAAACTCAACATGATTTTCGTTATGTTGAAAAATATTTCTTATTAAATGGGGGCTCGTGAGTTGTATACCCCCGGGCCCGTATTTCCTCTCGACGGACCTGCAAGCAGCAGATTCATTTTGCCAAGGTACTGACCCGACTGCTGAGCTCTTGTTCTTGTACTCAAATACAACAGACTTTGTTTAATTGGCTATTAATCGTGTCATCTTACTTCTTACTCTTTTCGGGCAACACTGCAGTGTCTTGCTCAGCCATCGGGCCAATACTTTAGAGCGAACATTGTGAGATCAATTTGGCTGATATCGACTCTTCCTTCGTCCGTTTGTCCATCTATCTCGGAGATAGTATATCCTTCCTCAGCTATAAATGTAACTAGGCACATCATCTTTCTGTGCTGGCTGCACAGATGCATCTACGTCGAAATCATCACACCCGACCGCTCAATCAATAATAAACCACTAGACACATCGTACTAAAATTAAATCTACAATGGTAGACCTATGTTGGTTTAACGCTATTTTTTCAATTTATTTAAATTCAAATTTTACGAAATCAGTGTAAAATTGTAAGGGAACATGGGGTGTTCTGAGCCATGGGGTGTTGTGTTGCCACCCACATATTGGTATCAAAAAAAATAGATTTCAGCTTTTTGTTTATGTCAAGTTTCTCTCTTTTGCTTTATGTTGGTGAACCAGAACGCGATTTTTTTTTTGAAATTTTTAAGTAATTTTTTTTTATACACTTGAAAAGTGTATTATAATTTTGCCCAGAAGTTTGGAACTCATAGAAGGAATCATCTCCGACCACATTGAGCTTTGTCCGTCCGTCTGTTTCTACGCAAACTAGTCCCTCAGTTTTAAGGCTATCGAGCTGAAATTTTGCACAGAGTCATCTTTAAGCTGCACGCTGCACATATGTCGGAACCGCGAAAATCAGCTGGTCACTTCTTGTAGCTGCCATACAATTTTTTTTTAGTTTTTTACTTAATATTCCAATGACACAAGACATTAAGCTTATAAATTAAGTCATTGGTCACAAAATTAAGTTAGTGGTCAGAAAAGTTTCAAGTGTATTTAAACTTCGGGACAGACGAAGTTAGCTTTTCTTTCTCGTTTTGACTTGCGAATGCTCAAAATTATTTTCGGAATCCAAAAAAGTAAGTAAGACAAAAATATCTTTAATCACTTGCCCTTTTGCCCGAAATATGAGTTTTTTTTTATTAAATTTTGTTTTGTGTTTTATGGCGTCAATAAAAAAAAGCAACTTTGAGCAACTTTGCCAAAAAGTCTATTTTGCTACGCTAAAAGGCAGAAGCAAAACGCTCCAAAGAGGACAAAATAAAATTAAAGAAGAAACGCAAACAAAAATCAGCCAACCAGCATAACGTACTCGTAAATATAAGAAAACAAGGCGGCTGCCGGCTTTTCATTGATACTTTTTAATTCAGAATATGAGAAAAACTATTAATTTTTTGATTTATTAAAGAACTAGCTGAATACCCGGCGTCGCCCGGGTCTTTCTGATTTATGTGAGAGCGACTATATTCAAGCTAGTGCTGGCAGCAAGTCGCCATAAACATTTTGGACCGTTCGATCTTTTTCTCTATTTAACCATCTTCATTATAATCTAAACTTATGAATATTTTGCAAATTCAGTGACTTTTTTGACCGTTTTGTTTATTCCTCCTATTTACCCATCTGCAATTGCCGTCTATCAAATTTTCACAATAATCCAGGCTCAAATCCAAAACTTGCAAATTTCCCAATATTTTGGACCGTTTGGTTCTACAGCTTCCATTTACCAACGCCTGCATTATAATAAAAGCGCTTTCATAAATATAGGTTATTTTGCAAATTTCGCGATTTTTTGACCTTAGAAACCTTCGCGGCCAAGCGTCTAACCATTGACCAAAATTTCATGGTAATCGGATGAACGGTATAGTTTTGGAATTTTCGCGGTTTTTGGACTATTTCCCGCACATTTCTTCAAATCAGAATCCTTTGCGGGCAAGCGTCCAAACATTCTCCAAGTTTCATAACAATCGAACATTTTGCAAATTTCGCGGTATCTTCTACTTGGAAACCCTTCCGGGCAAGCGTCGATCACATTCTCAAAGTTTTAGCGAAAACGTAAATTTAGCAATTTTCGCGGTTTTTGGACAATTTTTCTCAAATTTCTTCAACTTAGAAACCTTCCCTGGTAAGCGTTCAGCCATTCCCCAAAGTTTCTTTGCAATCGGATGAACGGTATAATTTTGCAAATTTCGCGGTTTTTGGACCATTTCACAGACATGAGACCTATGACACTTTCCTGATCGACCTGAACTTACTGTGAAAAATTCGTGAAGATCGGTTCAGCGGTTTAGACGCCCATAAGGGACAAACATACAAACATACTTTCACATTTATATAGATGAATAGATAGATAGATAGCTTCTAAATTTTTTAAGTGTCAAAAAATCGTTGTTTTTTTTCAAAATGATATAAAAAAAACCAAAAAAAAAATTACAAAAACTAATGATGAGCAAAGTTACATACATCTTTTAACTATATTGCAAAATTTACAGAATGAAAGAAAATATTGATTTTTGGCGAAGCTTATTCGAAAAACCTTACTATGATCACAACACCCCATCTTCCCCTACATTTTAGGATGCTCCTGGCAGGAATTTGCCGCAGTGCAAGATACAGGCCTTAAAGGCAAACAGTAAATCAATATTGGAATCAGATCAAATATACTTGCAAAGTAGTGGGTTTATAAGTGATTACTAATCTTACCTACCAGCGTGAACCAAGTATATTTTTGTTTTGGTGACTCTCTCTGCATTAACCGTTGTTCTACTTTTATTTTTGGCATGCAAGTTTTTGTCGTTGTTTGTTTATCTTAATTTTCTTATGCAATCATCTCTTTTGATCTTGATCTGTGTTGTCATTCGCCTAACTCCGTATGAAATCTTGCCGTTTTCCTTTTAGCCAAAGTTAATAAGAATGGGAGATTAGCCTTTCCCCCCTGGAAAAACTGATTAACTCCATGCCTGGAAGATTAAATCAGGTTATTCAGCTAAGAGGAAAACTTATTAACTATTAAGAAGCCATTGGTATTAGTTCAATAGGTAAAAGTTTAAAAATCATCCTATGCATATTTACTTATTTCATAAGACGAAATATTTTGTTAAATATTTTAGTAAGTGAACACTAAAATTAATTTGTACTGTTTTTTGTTTATGTTGTTAAGCATTGCATAATAAATAATAATTTGGTAATTTTCAGTTGACCGTAAATCCTTTTTATTAAATTTAGTCTATGCACATATACTTAGTTCACGCAGGTATGCAACTAGGAAAGTTTTGAAATAAACCAAACTTATTATATTTAAAGTCAGCTAATTTATTTAAACAGGGTCTTGCAGCTTTCGAGCGGCATATTCGTCATCC
Source organism: Lordiphosa collinella (assembly GCA_018904265.1). Taxonomy (NCBI): domain Eukaryota; kingdom Metazoa; phylum Arthropoda; class Insecta; order Diptera; family Drosophilidae; genus Lordiphosa; species Lordiphosa collinella. The sequence goes on from JAEIFV010000275.1 coordinate 335,105, forward strand.
GAAAGATTGTGTATTGAAGCTAGATTATTGTCTACAAAAACGCATAATGCTAAACAAAATATATATGCGGGTTTAATCTTTATTTTGCTCCGTCTTGAGTTGTAGCTCCGGAAATGAATACTAATAGCACCACGGGGACAATGTACATCCACTAAAATTAGAGTTTGAGTCAGTATATGCAAATATTAAAACTTTACAGCGTTTACTTACGTATTTGGCAAAGAAACCTCGGTTATCACGCACTTCTCCGCGTTCTCTCGCCTCTCTCTCGCGTTCCACTTTTTGTATAAAACTGGCAGTGTCTGGCATTGGGGCAAGCTCCGCATGTCTAATTAGTACATCCGTGTTAAAAGTATCTTCGACCACTTGCAATATATCTTGGGCCGAGCACTCTACGATACCAGGAGCTGCGTCTTGAGAAGCTGTAACAGCTGTTACAAAACCTGAAGGATCCAATGATATCCAGAGTACGTCGTTCAAATGCGCTTGCAATAAGCTGCAGGCCTTGTTGGATGTTAAAAATCGCTGCTTGCTGCCATTGGAATACACCACAGTTGCTCGCAGCCGGTAAAAATCGTTCTGCTTCGAGAGTTCCTAACCGAAGAAAAATAATTTATAAATTTGTATATGGGCATTCAAAGTGAAAGTAGCTCTTAGCCAGCACTTTAATTAGTGCTAAAATGAAGAGCAAGTGAAATCCTATTTATAAAATATTGGAAAAATAAGAAGCGATTCGAACGTGACAAAAACAGAAATTGCTTTCGAGCCCATCTATATAAAGACAAACTTTAGCTATACCTGACACAATTCTTAAGCCCAATTATTTTTAATATCTTCCTAATGAATTGTCCTTTGAAATGTATTTTGTTTGATTTGAAAATCTTCTGTACTTTTTCTTTAAAAATATACTTATGTGTGTCGATACGTGACATGTCGAACGCGAAATTTTTTCCGTCAAGATATTTAGGTGGTTTCTGTTAAAGGCAAAGCAAACACTTAGAGTTAATTGCAATCACATAGTTTGTTATGATCTAGTATGCATCTTTTTTTAACTCTTTGTACCATTAGAACAATTTTATATATCAAAAGCCAATGAAATCCATAGGCACTTTTTTAAGATAAAACGTGCAAAAAATGACAAAGATGTCGCTTGCGCGGATGTGCGTTCAAAAATCTCGAAATGGCTAATGAAAAAATGTAAGATTGGCTAACTTTTGTTAAATTTAACTGTTTCCCTGGGAAAAAAGAATAAAACTTAGTTTTTAACTACTTTTAAGGTACATGTCTAGTTTCAGCATCCCAAAAGTAAGGGTTTACGAAAAAATTTATTACTCGAAAAGTTTACCACATATCGACTAGCGGTTTTTTTTGTTCGATAGATAATTGATCAAGCTAACTTTTAAAATTTTTTTGTAGTTGTTGTTGCAGCGGTTGTTGTTGTAGCCCGCTTCAAAGTCGACCCATTTTTAAAAACATAGGTGCCTGGTGCGTCAGATTTCCAGAGAACGCGTCATCGGATCAAAAAAATTTAAACGAGGTTTTGTTGGGAATTGATGTGGTTATGGTCGGAACTAGGATATCTGGGATCGGTCTATATATAGGGGAGTAAGGGGTTCTCAAAGTCAAAATTTCGAAAATTGACCTATTTTTACCCCTTAAAATGGCCCTAACTCCGCTATTTATGGACCGATCAAAAATATCCTAGTTCCGACCATAGCGACGGGTATTACGAGCAATTTAAAAAAAACTATAAGAAAATCGGTCAACAAATGGCCTCGCAATCTGACGCACCAGGGTGAAAAAAGTGGTTCCGAGATAATCGCATTTAAAGTTTTGTGATTTGTGAAATTTTGTGATTTTGCGCCCGACCTACCTGTACAAAAATCAAAATATCTCGAATTTGTTTTTTTTTTTTTGCTTAAAAATTTCAGGGGATGTTTTTAACATTATAACGCATGATTTAAGCCAAAAAAAAAAAATCGAAATTTTCAAAATCTGAAACTAGACATGTACCTTAATTTTATTTGGTTTCGGTGGACCTTTCGTTGGAAATGCCCATATCAATGTGCTGTTAATAAAATGATTTAATAATTTGTAGGAATTTTACACTTTTGCTTATTATTTATTCTTCTTCTTCTTCTTTGGTCATCACAACCGTTTTACGGTCTCGGCCGCTGCCACTAATGCCCGCCACTCGCCTCTGTCCCGGGCGACATTCCACCAGAAGGACACTCCCAGGTTCGCAATGTCTCCCTGCACCTGGTCACGCCATCTCCGCTTTGGTCGACCAGGCGGAAGAGTGCCTCCCAACTCTATCGCATGCCGATTGTACACACGCTTTGCTGGAGCGTTATCATCCATACGGGTAACATGTCCTATCCAGCGCAACCGCTGTTGTTTTATGAGCTTGACTAGGGCAGTGTCCCCATAGAGCTCATACAGTTCGCGATTCATTCGGATGCGAAATTCGCCGCCAACGTTTAGAGGTCCATAAATCCTCCGAAGAACTTTTCTCTCGAACACGCCAATTGCCGCCTCATCCTCTTTTGTCATTGTCCATGCTTCTGCGCCGTATAGCAGGACTGGGATGATAAGCGACTTGTATAGCGCAATTTTCGTTTTCCGAGAGTGGTCTCTGCTCTTGAACTCCTTATTGAGCCCGTAATAACATCGGTTTGCAAGAGTAATTCTTCTTCGGATTTCCAGACTGGTGTTGTTGTCGCTGGTTAATTCCTTAACAACCTTGAAGTTGTAGTCTCCCATTGCAACAGATTGTCCAAGCGTAGACTCATGGCGCGTGGATTGTAGGTACTTCGTCTTATCCTCATTTACCGCTAAGCCCATAAGTTTTGACTACTTCTCTATCTCTAAGAACGGCTTTTTTACCACAGATTCGCTTTTGCCGATGATGCCAATATCATCGGCATACGCAAGTAGCATGTTATCTCTGGTAAAGATGCTGCCTGTCTGTTAGCATTTGGGCACTGGCGCAGTATGTACTCCATCAGCAGATTAAAGAAGTCGCACGATAAGGTATCACCCTGCCTAAAACCTCTTTTGGTATCAAAAGGCTCGGAGCGGTCTTTACCTATTTTGACGAAGCTTTGTGTGCTTCTCAACGTCATCATAAAAAGTCGAACGTACGAGGTGTGTTCAAAAAGTATCGCGAATTTTGAATTTTCGCGGGTTACGTATATTCGAATTTCGATTTTTTTTTGTGGCGTTATGTTGGTACTCATGTCTCTCACTTATGCCGACAAGCTCGGCCATTTTGAATGTTCACTTAATTGTTGACAGCTGCTTTGCTTGCACGTTTTTTGGATCGTATTCAATTTTTACCTATTCAAAAAAATGGATCAAAGAACCTGTATCAAATTTTGTGTGAAAAACGAAATTAAGTGCGCGGATGCATTCCGAATGTTGACTGTGGCATACGGAGAAGCTACCTTGGACCGAAGCAACGTTTATCGGTGGTACAAAATGTTCTCAGAAGGCCGAGAAGATGTGAACGACGAAGAGCGTGCCGGACGCCCGAGCACTTCAACAACAGACGAAAAAATTAATGAAGTGGAGAAAATGGTATTGGCCAATCGTCGAATCACCGTTAGAGAAGTTGCTGAGGACCTAAACATATCGATTGGCTCGTGCCATCGGATTTTTATCAATGATTTGGGCATGAGACGGGTCGCCGCGAAATTCGTACCAAAATTGCTCAATTGCGACCAAAAACAGCATCGGATGAACATTGCTAATGAGATGTTAAACTCTGTCCGCGACGACCCAAATTTGCTCCAGAGGGTCATAACTGGTGACGAATCGTGGGTTTATGGTTATGACGTGGAAACCAAAGCTCAATCATCTCAATGGAAGCTGCCGCACGAACCAAGACCGAAAAAAGCGCTCCAAGTTCGGTCGAATGTGAAAGTTTTGCTGACAGTTTTCTTCGATTGCAGGGGCGTGGTGCATCATGAGTTCTTGCCACAGGGAAGAACGGTCAATAAGGAATATTACTTGCAAGTTATGCGCAATTTTCGCAAAGCAATCCGCCAGAAACGCCCGGATTTGTGGAAGAACAAAAATTGGCTTTTGCACCACGATAACGACCCTGCTCACACATCGTTGCTTGTGCGCGACTTATTGGCCAAAAACAACACACTAATGCGGCATAGCCACCGTATTCCCCAGATCTGGCCCCCTGTGACTTTTTCTTGTTCCCTAAACTGAAGAGGCCCATGAAAGGACGACGTTACGCTACGCTTGACGAGATAAAGACGGCATCGAAGGAGGAGCTGAACAAGATAAAAAAAAATGATTTTTTGAAGTGCTTCGAAGATTGGAAAAACCGTTGGCACAAGTGTATAATATCTCATGGGGATTACTTTGAAGGGGACAAAATAGATATTCATGAATAAATAAATAATTTTTGAAAAAACACAAAATTAGCGATACTTTTTGAACACACCTCGTACTTTGCTGGAATACCAAAGGTAGACAGGGCTTCAAAGAACTTTGACCTTATCGGCGTGTCAAAGGCGGCTTTGTAGTCAACAAAAAGGTGGTGGGTGTCGATATTTCTCTCTTGGGTCTTCTCCAGGATTTGTCGCAATGTGAATATCTGGTCCGTGGTGGATTTGCCAGGTCTGAAGCCACACTGATAAGGTTCAATCAGTTCACTTATTCTCGGCTTTAGACGCTCACATAGGATGCATGATAGAACCTTATATGCGATGGGAAGGAGACTGATCCCGCGGTAATTGGCGCACTCCGCAGGGTCTCCTTTTTTAAATATTGGACATACACTTAGGTTCCAATCTTCGGGCATGCTTTCTTCGGACCATACTCTGCATAGGAGTTGGTGCATGCACCTTACCAGCTCCTCACCGCCAGCCTTGAACAATTCAGCAGGCAGCTCATCAGCGCCAGCAGATTTGTTATTTTTTAGCCTTTTTATGGCTAAAAAGACTTCATTATGGTCCGGCGGATCTATCTCTACGTTATCGATTGGTGGTGTCGCTACTTCCCCAGAGGTGGCATTGTGTTCGTCATCACCTCCCAGCAGGCTAGAGAAATAGTTTCTCCATTTGTCTGGTGCCACTTCCGGATTTCTGACCAGATTTCCGTGCTCGTCCTTTAATAGTGTGACTCTGGGCTTAAAACCTTCGGTTAGTTGCCTAATCTTTTGGTAGAATTTTCGAGTCTCACTCCTTCCGAACAGCACTTCGACTTCCTCCCTCATGCGCTTTTCCTGCTCATTTTTCTTTCTTCTGAAAAGGATCAGCCACGGAATCTACCAATATTTGAAGAGTTAATTTGCAGACTTGTTCCCACGCTGCAATAAAAACGTCCTTAATTTGCTTGAGTGTCTCAAACTGGCCACGATATTGTCTAGGCCCCATCGTCGACGTAAACTGAAGGAAATTCACCCAGCTGATTTAATCTTTAACAGCATGAAAGCGTTTCGGCCCTGCCCGACTTCGATATACCCATTACTCAAGGAAATTAATGTTTAATAACGTGAGGTCCTAACAATACGACCAGCAGCAAGATGGATTTGTCATCAGCACTTAACGACGTCAACCTTGTCCTAAATCGTCTTATATCTGAGCCCCTTGGTAGAATCCTGGGCTTGCTAGCCACCGTACAAGCAGCTACACAAAAATACACTAGTAAAGGGATGTGATCAGAGGATAAGTCTTCGCATTCCGAAATGACAAGATGGCTGCAAGGAATTCCCAAGTAGACCGCAAAGTCAATAGCTGAAGGGAGACTGTTGGCATTTACCGGAAAGTGGGTAGAAGCACCTGTTGCCAGAATCTGAAGATCAGATCCTAGAACTCGCGTCATTAACGCGTTACCTCTGGAACAGGATCTCCTGCAACACCAGAATGGATGATGGGCATTCCAATCACCACCAGCCATAAAGCAACTGCCCAAAGTGCCAAACAAACGGGAATATTCACCAGAAGTCCAGCAGATGTTAATTAACAGAGCATTAACATTATTGTGAACATGTAAACATTATAAAAGCAAACAGCGCATGCGGCGCCAAAAAGTATGCAACGTTTTTCATAACCTTTATAGCTCTTTAAATTTCAGTCAAATTTGACTTAAGCGCTCTATCTTATGTATGTTGCCTGATGACTGCACTAAAGCTAAGCCAATTGGTGTCGTCCGAGTCCAGCAAAACAGAAGGAGAAAGGTAAGTAAATTTGTTCGCCGAATCTTTCAATTGCCCAAAGCTGGAGGCTGACATTTTTTACGAAATTTTCTTAAAAAATTGAACTTAACGCACATAATTTTTAAAAAAAAATTAAAAATTTTATAACATTGATAATCAAAATCAAAGTTGGAAAATTTTTTTTAACATTTTGGTTTTAAATTTAAAAAAAAAAAACTTGTAATTAGATTTAAGCCAAATTTTGCAGAGAGGTACATATAAGTAAACGGTGTTTTTTGGAAAAAAAAATTGTCATGATCTGATTAGTCGATTATGAGTTATTGACCCAAAATGGTACTAACTTTGACTGCCCACCCCGTTAAGGATTTTTAGTCAAGCTGATTACTTTCACCGTTACTTTCATTTATTTAACCTGTTCCTTATTTTGGATTCTTAAAACAAAAAATTAAAAATTAATTAATTTAAAAATAATTTTAGTATGTATTTTAATCCGTAATTTCGTGCTTCTAAAATTATGCTACACATTTTAGTCCATGGAATGAAAATAACTTAAGCTGAATTTACACGACCTGATCGCTCAGCTGAGTTTTTCCGACCTGAGTGTCAAAAAACTCAGCTGAGCAACTTAGTTCAGCATTTACACATGTCTGAGAAGCTTAGTTGACTCAGTTGCAAAACCAATGGCTCAGTGAGCGTCCTGCTGTGCGGTCAGTTTAACTTGAGCCGGTTCTATTACTCCTGAGCGCTCAGCTGAGTAGTCTCAGACTCCTGTTTACTGGGGCTGACAGATACTCAGATAAATAAACTCACCTGAGAGATCAGGTCGTGTAAAATGGGCTTTAGCTCTCACAGTTTGGCTTCATGGTCCAAATTCCGGTGCTTTAAAAAAGAAAAGCATACTTTTCGGCTGACTTGAAAATTGAAACTGGCTCGATGCCAAATGGGGATACATTTTTAAAAGCGATTTGATAAAATCCAAAGCAAAACCGCACAAAAGCGCATACCTCCAGTTATAGTACAATATACAAAGAAAATAACTAGTCATGTTGCCAGTGAATACCCAGTGGCACTCGTGGGCACTCAAAAGTCAAAGCGAATAGAATTTGAAACATTTTAACAATTTTTTATTGAAGTCTTTTCCGTAGTCCAAAATCAAACTCTAGAAGCTGTTTCTTTCCTAGTTTCGAATATTAATTTTCTGGTTTTTGGAACCATTTTAAGAAAAATCCACTCTGAATTGCTACCATTTAAAAACTAATTTGTTAAAATGTTCCAAATTTTGGCATAAAATAACTATAAGTATTCTTTATCATTTCCGACAATCGTTTTATCCAGTATCCCAAACAAAAAAGTGGGACTTTTGGCCAAAATTTCGGCCGGCTGGCCCAGTGTGCACTGCAAAGAAAATATGTTCTCAAAATGCAAATGCAGAAGCAACACAATGAGGACAGCAATCTGCATTTTCAGTTATGACAATAACTTTTTTGAAAATGTGCTTCAGTGAGGAAAGCACATTAGAGTGCCGAGGTCCTGAGTTCGAAATCCTATTAAGGGTAAACGGTTTCTTTATTCGATAGATAATAGATAAAACGAGAAATACATTTTTTGATTTGTTGTTGTTGCGGTGTTTGTTGTAGCGCCCCTCAAAGTAGGGCAACAAATAAAAAGTAATAAAATTGCAAAATAAAATTTTTATTTTATTTAATATTATGTAAAGCATGGGCTGAACCAAGGTTCGAACCAAAACCTTCGTTCAAAAGAACTTCAAATTTCCGAACCTTAACCATTGTTAAATTTTAATTCGAATCCGCGAACCGGAATTCCGAAAAATTGATTGGGTTTGCAGCCCTGCTTCTTTTTAAATTTATTTATGGATCAAAGACCAACATCCAGGAATTTGGTTAATTGCCGTCCAAAGATTATAGTACCCACTAAAGCCAAGATGGCTTTTTTAAAAGTTTTTTGAAAAGTGCCATTTTAGTCATTTTTAACCACTGTGACCATTGATTTCTCTAAAACTTGACGTGCTAGAGAAATTCTGAAAATTGACTTGTATTCAGCTTGAAGCCCTCTGTCTGTCGGTAATAATTTCATTCGAGGGCCAGCGATGACCCAATTTTTGTTGAACTGTGTAATTAATGATTTTCTCATCCTCGACAAATTTATGTCGTTCCTTATATAAAATCACGCGCTTAATCCGAAAATTTGTAAGTAGAACAGATTTCGATATAGTCCCAAATTATCGTTTGAATTTTTAAAAACGATCTTCTCACTTAATTGCAATATCTCAATTATGAAAAACCCTATGAATCAGTTTTATATACCAAATTATATAAAGCTAATAAAATTATATTTCAATCATTCATACGTTGTTTAATTGTCAAACATTTCGTTTCATTTTTATCAAAAATTTGAAAAACCCTTTAATTACAGTTATTTTAACAGCTTGTAACATAGCTGGAAAATTTGCGCAGACCTCAAAGTTGTTGTTCAAGGATTGCAACAAGGATATACTAAACACATGTGTTTTTTTGTGCAAATGGGACAGTCGGGCACGCCGCGAGCATTAAGTTCGAAAAGAACGCCCGGAACTAACGAATTACTTAGTTGGTCAAGAAAATGTAAAGTTCGAGCCACTTGTGAGTAAGGGGCAAAATATACAGCCACCCCTTCATATAAGACTGGGTTTGTCTAAAAATTTTGTGAGGCTAAAGCTGTAAAGTTCGAGCCACTTGTGAGTAAGGGGCAAAATATACAGCCACCCCCCTTAATATAAGACTGGGTTTGTCTAAAAATTTTGTGAAGGCTTTAGAGTCAATTATTTATATTTTTTTAGCCAAAGTGAATGTTAGCAAGCTCAAGGTCGAGGTTTGATTATAGTTCAATAATCAACCAGAAAATTCAACAGAATTCGTTAAACCCATATTCATATATTTTTTTATTTAAGGATAGAGGAAAAACAAATCTTCTGAAGCTTTTCTAATTTTTGGTTTCCTATTACTATACTTAAGGCCCTATTCTCTTTCGGCAAAAAATTTTTTTCGACTTTTTTTTTTTTGCATTTTTTTATAGCTTGGACATTTAAGAATATAACCCTAAAAGGATTTTTTGAAATTCGAAATACTTCCGAAGATATAGCCCTTTTAATGTCCCAAAGTGACCCGATTTGCCTAGCAACTGCAAACTTTGAACGCGTTTATCTCGAAACCACGTTTTTCGAGCTGGCGGCCACGATTCCGCCAGTTCTACTGAACCGATTTGGATGAAACAAAGTTTAATCGACGTAGAATTGTCACCATTCTGGCCCGTAGTAAAATAATTTTTTTTACTATTTTTTTTTTACACTAAACTACAAAAAAATGGGTCCAAATTCGATGTCAATTTCAAGTGGCCGCCATTTTGTCAAAAAAAATCGCAAAATTTTTATTTTACTACGGGCCAGAATTACATCTATGCTGATCATAACCCTATATTTTTTTTTTTGTTCAGACGCTCCTGAGGGCCGGAATCGTGGCCGCCAGCACCATGCCTTTTTTTTGAGGGCCAACTTTGACGGTGCCATCATCTATGGACAGCCCCTATATCGCGGCGAAAAAAATTTTTTTATTTTCTTTCATTCATTACTAATTCAATAAAAACACAACAACAAAATTCAAATATCTTTTTGCGTTTTCAAATGAGAATTTTTTCAAAAAAGGTCCAAAAACAGCAAGCTGAAGGAGAATAGGGCCTTAATCAAACTGTATACCAAAAATATTTAAACCTGTCCGTGTACTACTTTAAAGTAACGAATATGTTTATATTTTAAGGGTTTGCACTTTCGGAAAATCTTAATTTTTTTGCTTTTCTTATTGTAAAACATTTCAAGAATATCTTCCCAAAATTTCAAGTCGATCTGAAACTCGCGAAATTATTGTCCAATTTAGGGGTGCCCGCGCTCTGCACTCGTTAAGGGCATATGTTGATAAAACTCGTTTTTCTCAGAACTACGTTTTCAAAGTCCGTGTTCACTCCCATTTAAAAACTACTAGACCGATTGATTTGAATCTTTGGACACATTTAAAATAATACATATGGGCATTTCGACAGAAAGGTCCACCGAGACCAAAAAATTAAAAGTACTTAAAAACATTATTTATTATCAAATTTTCATAAGGAATCAGTCAAACTTAACTGATGGTAGCCAATCTTACAATAATTCATTACCCATTTCGAGATTTCCTACAGCAAACTCGCCCAAGCCTTTTTTTTTCTCATTTGGGTACTTATTTTGCACGTTTTTTTTGGTCACGTGCGTATCGCCTTATGATTGGCTTTACTTTGGAACCAGCACTACGTCTGCTACCAACTTTACCAATAAATAAAAAGTTTCGAAAGAGCTATAAGTTAAAGTGGCAGAAGGAAAAAATAGTTTATTTTGACTTTTATTCTGCTTTAAATACGTACGCCGGTCACGATCATCATAATGGAAATACCAATACACATATACGAGGTTTGTTCAAAGGAAAAAGGTGAACTTTGGATTTTCGCGGACTGTGTACATTCGATTATCGAATTTTGATTTTGCTATATTCGGACACATATGTTTATCATATGTTTGCATTAGCAGCCAATTTCGATTAGTAGTTTGTTTTTGGTAACTGAAAAGGTTAGTCACGTTTTTGTGTGCTCTTCGATTTTTGACTAAATTTTTGAGCAAAAGCAATGTCTCATTAGCAGAGCTAGCAAATAACAATTGAGCGCTTTTCGTTGTCTCAAAATAAGAGTTATTTGCGGACCTTTGAGCAAAGAGTCAGAGATGAGCCGTTCTCATCGGCTCTTGAACATTTCGCTCTTTGCTCAGCGAACAACCAATAATATTAATTCCGTTTTGCTCTGTTCACTCGCTGACCGAATGGCTGTGAGTGAAAATTTAAGTCATTTGCGTTTGTGTGTGTGTATGTGAAAGCGAGGTGTCTGTGTGGGCTTGTGACTCACAGTTGCTAGGCAAATCAGATCACTTTGGGTCATTAAAAGGGCTGTATCTTCTAAAGAATTTCGAATTTAAAAAAATCCTTTTAGGACGATATTCTCAAATATCCAAGCTATAAAAATATGCGAAAAAATCGACAAAAAAAAAATTTGCCAAGCAGCAATACATAACTTACTGATATTTTGCAAATCTGAATCGAAAATAAGATAAATTTTAATTATAGTAGTGAGAAATTATGTTTTAAGTTTCATTGCCAAAAAGACAAATTAAAGAAGTTAAGACCGTTCACGCCCACCCGCCAGCTATGCGACGCCCGCTGGCAGGTACAGAGACCTTGAAAAAAAAGACCGTTCAGGCTGAGTTTTTGATTTTTTTGCTCAGCTGCTGACTCTCAATGTGCGAGCGCTCAGTCAGACCGCTCTCAATAAATGGTTATTGAACGAGCAAAACAAAAAGAACTCAACTGAGAATAGTCAACTGAAAACATAAACAAAGAGAATCGAAGTGTTCTGCTCAGAGCGAGAGCAAGCGTACATGAGTTTTTTCGGTTTTGTTATTGAGCAGACCGCAAAGGGAAAAATGATCAATTGTTATTTACTAGCTCTGCTCATTAGTATCGCTCAGAAGTTTTTGAAAGACGTCAACGACGATACGGGTTTGCTCAAACGGGTCATAACTGGTGACGATACGTGGGTTATAACATCGAAACCAAGGCCCAATCATCCCAATGGAAGCGGCCAGATGAGCCCAGACCGAAAAAAGCACTCCAAATGTGAAGGTTTTGCTCACTGTTTTCTTTGATTATAATGGTTCCTGCCAAGAGGTCGTACAGTTAACAAGGATTACTACAAGGAAGTTATGCCACGTTTGCGTGAAGCAAGACGGCTTAAGCGATCGGAATTGTGGAAAAACAAATCGTGGATTCTGCATCACGATAATGCACCAGCTCACACATCAATGCTTGTTCGTGATTCTTGAGCCAATGAAAGGAACGCGTTTTGCCACAATTGATGAGATCAAGTCAGAATCGAAAAACGAGCTGATGGTCATACCGAAAAGCGCATTTCAGAAGTGCTTCGAGGATTGGAAAAAGCGTTGGCACAAGTGTGTTATATCCGAGGGCGATTGCTTTGAAGGGGACAAAATGGATATTGATGAATAATTACTTAAAGAAAAATTCAAAATTCACCTTTTCCTTTGAACACACCTCGTACATATAAAATTTCACCCGCAAAATGGCGCAAAAAAGCTTACAGTAACCATTTTTAGGAACTGTTTAGTTTAAGAGAATAAGCTTTATATCTGCCAGGAGCTGTTCATCTATACTAGCTCTTACATTAGAAAATTACAACTTAAGTGTTGAAAATGCACGTTTTTTTAATGCTGAGTAGCTGGAACAACTAGTACAGTTAATGCAATATTTTAAAGTCCTCGTTTTTATAACGTTTTTTATTTTTATTTTATACACTTGAAAAGTGTATTATAATTTTGCCCGGAAGTTTGGAACGCATAGAAGGAATCATCTCTGACCACATAAAGTATATTTATTCTTGATCAGCATGACGAGCTGAGTCGATTGAGCTTTGTCCGTCCGTCTGTCTGTCTGTTTCTACGCAAACTAGTCCCTCAGTTTTGAAGCTATAGAGCTGAAATTTTGCACAGAGTCATTTCTTAGCTGCACATTGCACTCATGTCGGAACCGCGAAAATCGGATGGTCACTACTTGTAGCTACCATACAAATTTTTTTTAAGTTTTTTTATTTAATTTCCCAATGACACAAGACATGAAGCTTACAAATTAAGTCAGTGGTCACAAAAGTTTTAAGTGTTTTTAAACTTCGATACAGACGAAGTTAGTTTTGCTTTCTCGTTTTATTTTAAAACTTTTGTCGATGTAAAATTTTCAAATAAATTGATAACCTCATTGAAAGATATTAAATTTTAGATTTAATTAGATTATTTAGATTTGTTAGTTTCTCAAAAACTTTGACGTGCTAGAGAAATTTTGAAAATATTCTTGTATTTAGCTTGAAAGCCTCTGTCTATCGGTACTAATTTTATTCGAGTGCCAAGCAAGACCCAATAATTGTTGAATTGTTTAATGTATATGATTTTGAACTCGCTATGCGCGACCTAGGAATTTATTTTAGACCTATGGTTTCTTATGGAAAGTTTCTTAGAATTTTTCGTAGATTACGATTCTGCTATACGCTTTATTGATTTTTTCTCATCCATTTAATTTGAGCCGCCCTAATGTATGTCTATCCGTCTGGTTATTCAGCTAATTCAATGCTATGTCCTCCCCAATTCTTAAAGCTATCTTGAACAATCTTCAATAGCATATATGTAGCAATAGCTGCCTTATAGCTTATAGCTATGAACATCGGATTCAGCCATAAAGCTGCAATGTAACAAACTGGTCAGGCAAATGGTCGCAAAGAAGCCGATACCGCCTACTCGACTTATGTAAAAAACTGCAATATATTTGCGAAATAATTGATTTTTTTATTACTTCTAATATTTCTAATCTTTTGAGTTTTCTTTAGAGTTCGGAAGTCAGTTTATAGGGAAAGGGTTCTCGCCTATAGTTTCAACTGTTGCATCGGGACCAATATTAGTTGTTAAACATAACTCTGAATAATTAACTATATCTCTGTTAATATCTAAAGACCTATACTCAAATAAGATAAAACTTTCGGCACAATACTTTACATGAATAGAACATTTGAACAGTTTTGAAATCTGCTATGCTTTGCAGAAGCAGTCTTATCTAAATGAAGTATTGTGAAAACTTAATTTTTATCTCATCTGAGTATATGCCTTAAGTATAAATCGTATATTACTAGTAACCGCATTCATCAGCATTAAAATTATTAATCTCTTAATTCTTAATTGAAAAATTTTAAATCTCTAAATCAAATTTTTAATCATTTCGAGCAACTACTTTCTTTCGACCGCACAGAGCATTAAGGGGTCTTCTGGTTTAGAAAACTTTTTTTTGTGATTTTTTTATTGCCTATTTCTTTAGCTTAGATATTCAAAAATATTTTCCCGAAAGGATTTTTCAAAATTCGAAATAGTTAAGGAGATATGACCCTTTTAGTGACCAAAGGTGATCCTTGTAACTGCAAACTTTAAAATCGTTTTTCTCAAAACCACGTTTTCACATAAATTCGCACGCTAACTCAAATTTTTCTGGACCGATTTTGATGAAATAAGCGTCAAACGGCGCAGAATTCACGGCGCTATCGTGTAAACCTCGATCATTGCCGAAAAACTATTTTTTTTTGTACGATTTTTCATCTTCAAATGGCAGTCATTTCTACAAAAAACTTTTACTTTTTTCTGGAGGTTCACACGATAAGACACTTATGCTAATTCCCTGTTTTTTGATATTTTTCTGAGATGTATACTCCCGCAATCGTGCGAACATTGGACATACTTTTTTTCCGACCCTTCTTTGGAGGCCGAGAACTTTTTAACCACACCACAAGTTTTTAAATTTTGTATTTTTTTCAATGAATTACCCTACCAAATACCAAATACAAAAAAAAACAAGATTATAAAAATCTTTACGAGTTTTCTTTCCACAATTATTTAAAAAACGTCGAATTCGGCCATCTAAACCAGAAGACCCCTTAAAAAATCACTTTAAAACCCAAATTTTACCTTCATTGCGTCCAGCTCTTCGGATGTTAGAGGACTTTGATCGATATTGGACAGCCCCGAATTAAGACTAGGTATCGTGACATTGCCGCGGAACGTAAAATCCTCTGCATTGCCACTGAGGGAATGGTAGAGCTGAATAGTTATCCAACTGTCGTGCTCCAAATAGCTCTGAAATAAAAAAAATATATCAATACACACCACATTACACATTTCATATTTACCGATCCACCGGAGAAAAGGCCCAGCAAAATAATTAACACCCCACCGGCATTAAAATACATTCTGCTCGGAATTAATTATTTGGTATGACTGTAACTTTTGATAAGCTGTGCAAATGTGTGAATGAATGAATGTGTAGAAGAAACATATCGATAGAAAAAAAATGTTATCGGTAAAAATGGGCTTAAGTTCATTTGGAACTTGGAAATGAAACTATAAAGATATTGTAATAGGAATACTGGAATCATTTTTCGTAAATGCCTGGTATTCAGAGCGGATTCTGAGAATGTAGTGTGACTAGGCAACAGCCAACAGCAAAAAATCAGCTGTGGCTTGTTAAAATAAATAAAAGGGCTGAGATGTTTAAAACAAAAGAGCATGAGTATAAAATTTAAAACGTTTATGTTCAGGGGGGTTTTTTGAGGAGCGCTGGAGAAGGAAGAAGCAGAGACTTTGCTTCTGGGGATATGGCATACCGAAAAGAATTCTCCGCCTCAACAAAGAAAGTTGCCGGATAGCATCGAAATAGTTTTTAATAGTCATTAAGTGGGTTCAACTCGTCCACTTTTAGCGCCAGTTGTTCGTGCTCGTGCTTCGGGGGCTTATTATGGTGCAGCGGGTAGTATGTGTGTGCTTGCTGTGAAAGAGGTCGTGTGTTCGATCCCGCTTCGGGACATCTAATTATAAAGTTTTGTCTTTAAAAATGTACACAGCCGGTCATGCTCGCCAGTTATTGGTGTCAGCTGTGCAGTAACTAGCCATGAAAAAGCTTCTTAAATTTTGACGTTCAGATCTGGCGTTAAAATGTAGGTCCCCTTCACTAGTGCGAAACTTAGAACCTTCACTTGGGCGAAAAGGGTACCTCTGTGAATTATCAAAACAAGTTTCATAATTATCTGACCATGCTGATTACGCGCTCTAAGAATAAACTCTGAAATTTCTCTGAGCAATGTAATTAGATGGTCTCTGAGAATATTCTTTCGTCTCAGTAACAAGCTCTCAGTACCAAGTTAAAATAATTAATACACTCGAAAATTCTAAGAAAATTTCCCCAAGAAACCATAGTTCTTAAATCAATTCCTAGGTAGCGCCTAGTGAGCTCACAATCATATACATTAAACAATTCAACAATTATTGGGTCTTGCTTGGCACTCGAAGCTTGCAACGCATAGAAGGAATCATTTTCGACCACATAAGGTATATATATTGTTGATCAGCATGACGAGCTGCGTCGATTGAGTTTTATCCGTCCGTCTGTCTGATTCTACGCAACTATCAAGATCACCGAGTCTTCTTATGACTCCACATTGCCAATATGTCGCAATGGCCCGGATCGTATGACTATTTCTTGTATTGCCTGTACAAATAAGTTTTAAGGCATTTTTTTTCAAGTTTGACCCTTTATTGAAGATAAGTATCTTATCTTTCTGGCAATTTTCGGATACCATCACGAAAAAACGAAGCTAGGTTGCGATCCACGATTCTATCCAATTTTGAAGTTCTTAAAAAAGCGAACCTGACCCTCAAGAGCATGTATAATCGACGAAAGCAAATAGTAGTCGGAAGGGGCATTGTGTGGGCTATACTGCGGGGGGATAGAACAGAAGTTGACATATTTGGAGCACACAAAAAATTTGTTGTTTAAGGTCTGTATCCAGCACTGGAAAATTCCTGCCAGAAATTTGCTATTTATTTTTAGTGTGTGAAACGCATCTAAACTGTTGAATCAGCTGTGCTTTGTAAACATTGCTAATTGAAATACAATAAAGTTGCGGATGATGCGTTCCCACTGCACAAGCGCATAATGAAACCCTTTCCACAGCAGAAAGGATTTTAAACTACTGTCGTATGTCGAGCTCGTCGCTGTATTGAGAATGCATTTGGCATTCTTGGTAAAAAGTGGATGGCTGTTCATAACACTTTTCAGGGTGTCCCAGAAAGAGCGCCAAATATACCTGCGGCATGCTGTTATCTGCAAAGTTATATGATGAGAATTTGTCGAAAAGTGTTTGTAAAAGCCCAGAGACTGATGCGGAAGGCTTCCGTGGTCGGGTACAGGATTACCACAAATATAAGAATTAATATAATTTTGTCAACTCGCCAGACGGGTCAGTACCTTGGCAAAAAAATCTGCTGGCGTGCGGCAATATCACAGAATTTTATTATTAATTATTATTAAATGATTTATTATTTAATACTAGCTTAATACCCGGCGCCGCCCGGGTCCTTATGATTCTTATGAAAGCGATTATATTCACTAGCTGGCTGCAAATTCTTCTTAAAAACAGGAAGCTCGATTTTGATTTTAGACCCATGGCAAACCTTCTTAGAATTCGCCGTAGATTACGATTTTGACAAACGCTTTGTCGCGAAAAAAATTGACCAACTCTAACGTATACGGGCATTTCCACAGCACGCACGCGACAGTCGTACGAATTTATTAACCTTCATCATAAAGAAAAACAAAGAAAAATTTTGCAATAAATTTGTCCGTATTGGTTTTTGAATAGCATTTTTGTAGCACTATTTTTAATGTATAAGCTGCGAGTTGTAGAAAGAGAAGGTCCCAAGATACCGGCAGAAAAAAAGGAATACGTTATGTGACAGAATATGGAAGTATATTTGCGGTTACTTGTATAATGCAAAGAAAAAGCTTACTTTTAATTGCACTCACATAGTTTGTTATGGATTCTTAAGCAATCTTTATTTACTCTTTGTACCCTTAAAATGATTTTAGAGAGCAAAATTGAATGAATTTAATGGTACTTTTTTGGGAAAAAAAAACCTGCAAAAGAATGATAAAAATAAGAAAACTTCTTCTTTGCATTTGAAAATCTCGTAATGGAGTATGAGTAAATTTAAGATTGGCTTAAACTAGTTTAATTAAATTGTTTCCCGATAAAAATATGATCGAAAAAGTGTTTTTAAGTACTTTTAATTGTTTGGTCTCGGTGGACCTTTCTGTGGAAATGCCCTTATGCCTTACTGAGATTTTGACCCAGGTCTTGCTGCCATTTAGTTAAAGGCCTTCACATCTACACCACTGCCGGCAACACGTAAATTCTAACCAAATGTGCTATAGGAAATCAGGCAAGCATTGGACAGGTGTTTTTGTAGGGATACACAAAAGGGGAAGTTCTTAATTCATCCTGAAAAAAATTGTTCATGGGCAGGGCTGCTTAGTTGTGGAATTCCTTGCTAGTAGGGCCACACTGACTTTCAGGCAGCTTTTATTCAAAATGCGATTATTAAATTCATCTTTAAACAATTATAAAATCATCTCCCAGCTCATCTGCAGCTGGAACTGATTCTTGGCAAAATCTCAAATGGAAGGGATTTATGAAAATAAGCTTAAAATGTTTTTTTAGTAACTTAGTTAATACTTGTATTTTTTTGTTGCAACTCGCTTTTGCTCCCAATTTGTTCGATGTTGTAAAAAAAAATGAGCTGGAAATTATTTTTTTTTAATTTAGTTTCACCAAGTCGGCTGTGCTGGCGTTCCATACCAGCTGTTGATGTGGCAACGCTATGAATACTTTTTTTCTCTTCTGGATATCAAGAAAATAAATGAGACTTAATAAATGGCTCATCAGCTGTTCAAAGCTGTATTTTTTATATGAAGCTAGACATATAAATTTTATTTCCATAAACTGTCAAAAGTTCCTCAATTCAACTTTACCATAGCTCAACCCTAATTCAAAATTAATGGGATAGGCGCTTGCACAGTTATAGTGTACGTGTGCGACTGCGCTGCTTGTGAGAGTTTGCCCTATGCCCAGAACATAGCGACGTGCCGGCCTCTGATTTAAATCAAGTTCGATTGACTTGAAACTTGGTAGAAAGATAGAAACAACTAAAAAACTAAATTTAGCCCTATTTTATTTGCATAAATTGCATAAATTTTCTTTTATTCATGTTAAACCTCATACAATTTTATTAAATAAAGCTTAATTAGATCTAAAAATAATTGAATTTAAATTCCCCCTGGTGGAAGGTGAAAATGGGAGCATGGCTACTTTTCGGACCTTCCAAAACTTTAGAGATGTCCGATTTCGATCAAACTTCAGTAGTGGAATCCTGGGAAAAAGTTGTTCTCACTAAAACTAGTTTTTCGACCGATCGTTCTTGCCTCTGTGATAAATTACATATTTTTCCTCTGCATTCCGTTTTAGCTAACGGTACTTTATTTCTGAGATCGCAGTTTGATTTGTCGACCTTGTTATATATATTCAACAATCAGTTTCTTTTTCTCTTCATATTCGTTGTACCTTAAGATGAAAAATATAAGCGCGTCTCTGGAATAATGGTTTGAAAAGGCATTACTGATTTTTTTAAAACTGAAACGTAAGTATATATTTATAATATAAAAAGCATTAGAATTAATTTTTCTGAATTAGGGTGTGCAAAATAGCTTGTGAAACGATCCTTTCGGAGTATGAGCAAGATTTGTTTATTGGAATGCATAGAACCGGATCCAAATAATTAGAAATTACAAAGAGGATAAATCGTCATAAAAATAAAATCCACCAACTTGCAGCTGTGGACAGATTAAGGCTTTTTTGGGACTCAAAGTAATAAGGAGTAGGAATATACAAATAATCTATGAAAGTCCGTGCCTTCAACATACCAGTATAGTACATAAACCTACTTCATAATTTATGTATTGTGTGCGTACATCGGGGAAATAAGCGGCCAATGAGAGCATTTTGCGATTGTACAGAAATGGTGGACAATTGTATGCTTCCAGTACTTTCATGTTCATGAACTTTGGACGCGCATATGTATTTTTAGCTGGACTTTCCAACATTACGAAACAACAGAGTGGTTGCATTTGTATGGAGAGAGTGCCCATAAATACATCTAGTGTAAATATCGGGCGAACATTTCTACTGGTAGGTCTAAGAGTGAAAACTGTAATACGAAAAAATTAGCGCCAACTTCACATCGGCAGCGCTGCAGCATCGAACTTTCTTTGCTCCTTGACTATCGTTCCCCTACTGAGTTTACAACTCGCCTAGCTGCCCTATTTCCTGCACGAATTTCAAGATTTTCGTGGGTTCTAGGTTACTTATCTTGTAGGGGTGTAAGCTGTGTTTCCCCAAGTCTGTTGAGTCAGCGCCTCGCTAGAGCATCGCAGTGTGCTTATACTATATATGTTCAGAGGGCTCCTTCTCTTCACAGTATCTACATAGTTGGGTGTTTGTTATTCCCAACTTGTACAAGTGACCCCGCAGCTTGCAGTGGCCCGTGTAGGATCCTGTGTGCATTTCTTCCTTGTTGGATCAATTTGAGGTTGTGGTTTTCTCTTAATGCTTTTGCTTGTCTCATTTCCCTGGTATTTTCCCAGCAGGCTTTTGTAGGCGTTTTTTTCTTCCTTTCTAAGGAGCTCCCTAATGGTGTGTTGGCCTATGCCACAATGTGGCTCTGGTCCTACCATAGCGGTGGCTATCCCGTGTGTTTCTGCTGCCTAATTGGTCCAATTCGTTCTTTGTCTCTAAGATGAGCTTAGAGGTGACTTATTACTGCGAAGTGCGTTGAGCGCTGCTTGACTATCTGAGAGGATAGCAATTACTCTGAGTGTAGTTTTTCTCAATTTTTTAAAGTCTGTGAAACGGTAGATAGCACTTACTTCGGCCTGAAATATGCTTTTCATTCCCTTTTCATTGATACCCCAAGACCAGCTCCTTGGGGTGACAGAGATCCGTCTGTGTAACTGAATTTTTATTTTTAGTTAACAAGTGAATCAAAGAAGCAGGCAATATCTTTTTTAGAGAAAGCATATATTGCTTGCTTTGTATAAGAAACAGCTATAAAAAAATGCAATTACGTAGGCGGTTTCTCCATTAACTTGGCCATCATCTTCTCTTCCTTGACCTTGCGTTTCGCCTCCTTCTGCTTGCGCTTGTCTTCTTTTTCCTTTTGTTCTAGCAATTCCTTAAAGCGGTCATCGCGCGGATCCACCTTGAAACCAAAATGTCTTCGGACCTCTTCTATTAAACGCTCCTTTCGCTTATAGGCAGCGACTGCATCCGCCTCGCGTTTCGCGACCTTTGCGTTTAAGTCCCTTTTCCACTGCTCCAGCTTATCCAGTTTTTTCGTTATGTCATCTTCACGGGAAATAATGGCCTGCCGTTTCTCCGCTTGTTGGATGCGACACTTCTCCACCATTTGCTGCAGAGTCTCTAGTTGCGTAACAGGCGGCCTTTCGGCAATGGTGTCAAAACAGATTTGAGGGTTCACGTTGCTCTTAGAGCCGTAGCGACCAAACATTTTTCTTTGATATTTCTCGGTTTGGTGTATCCAAGAGGCGGCCTCCTGGTACGGTGGGACATCGTAGAGCAAATTCTTGTGCTGTTGTCGCAGGCCAGATTTGTCAAAGTTGCGTGCAGGTGCTAGAACAGCGCCGTCGTCAGCTTCTTTGTCGGCAGACTGTTCCGTGTTGGCGGCAGACCTGAGCAACTGTATGCGAACGAGCAATGGCGAATATTTCGTGGAGACTAATGTTTTATAGAAGCAATTCATTTTAAAAATAAGTAAAATTGTTGTTTTTGGTCAACAGAGTACGATATCGATTTCAATAGCTGCGACCGGCGATAGTTTTAGTCACGTCAAATTGCAACCCTTAGGACTGGCTCCGCTCAAACTAAAATACATTCATCGGGGAACGATGGCATGATGGTAAGAAGATTATCTAGTTGGTCTGCATGGGTAGATGGAAAAATAGCCCTTCCTTAAGCCCCCCATACACCGCACAAATTTTTGCGCAAAACGCTTATGTGTGTTAGTGAAATATGAGTGTATGTGTCACACGCACGCATTTGCGCAAATCGAGAACGAAATCAAAAACGTTTTGATTTTTTGGGTTCTTTGCACAAAGTTTTGTGTGGTGAGTGTACGCTTTGCGCAAATTCTGCTCAGTTCGCAGCAAGTTGTTGTTGGAAAAAAAAGAAGAAGCGTTTGCTTTGAACTGAACTTTGTGCAAATTCTGGCGTAGTGCATGGGCTAAGTGCGTGTGAATTTTGCGCAAAAATTTGTGTGGTTTATGGGGGGCTTTACCAAAATTCACTAGATTTTTCAAAATAATTGTAATTGTCTAGAATAGGGACCTGTTCTCAATAAACTCAAAAACAAAGTTCCTTCGATAGAATAAAAGAATTATCGTGGCGGTCATCTAGGGTTTCCTTTTGAATGAATTTTGGAATTTACTGTTTCTGCACTAAAATTATGCATGTGCTTGTCTTCAAATGTCAAATAAACAACAAAAATAGCAATTTTTGAACGACTAAGAATTTAACTGAAAAAGCATTTCGAGTTTCATCAAACAGACCAATAGCAAATTAAAACTTGACCTATTTGGTCAAATACCCAAGTTCCATTGAAACATATACATATGTACATATTTCGAATGTAAATATTTTTTTTAAATAATACCTCCCAGGACAGAAAAAAGACTGTAATGTAGGCATGAACTGTTTCATGAGTACTGGAACTGTATGTAAGGAGGAACTGTTGTAGGCAGGAACTGTTTGATGAATACTGGAACTGTATCTAAGAAGGAACAGTGTGTAAGGAGGATCTGTATGTAGGCAGGAACTGTTTGATGAGTACTGGAACTGTATGTGGGGAGGAACTGTATGTAAGGAGGAACTGTATGTAGGCAGGAACTGTTTGATGAGTACTGGAACTGTATGTAAGGAGGAACTGTATGTAAGAAGGTATATCTTTTGGGTAATTGTTTAAAAGAGCTACCCCTCACCAAAAATTATAAAAAAAATTTCTTTTAGTTCGAAATCGATTTGAAGAATGCATGGGATTAAATTGATTACAAAATAAATTTACTTTTTTTTGTTAATATTGTGTAAAACATGGGTTCGAAACAAAGCCCTATGCTTAAAACCTGGATCCGCAAATTTCTGAACCGCGAACCGGAATTCCGAAAAATTTGTTGGTTTGGTAATTTCATAGTTGCACCACAGATGAAGGCAAAGAAATTAAGAATGCACAGCAATTAATTTTAATTATTGCCTGTGCTTCTTTTCACAATAATCTCGCGATTTATTTTTTGCACAAAAAATCGCAACTTAAAAATAATTTTTACGTTGAACCGCGGCAGTTCCCCGCGATCTGAAGACCTCATAGTTCTTATAAATTCGCGGTCCATCAAGGATTTTTTTTCAGAATTTTTGGTGAAGGGTAGCTCTACTAAACAATTTCATGTTTCTCATTCTGCAAATTCTTAGTAAGTACATCCGAAACCATATCATTAGTACATATATAACAAATTTTTAAAGTATGTGGCTTCCCTTGCTGCAGCAGATAATTCAATGTACTCGGCTTCGGTACTGCTTAGTATGACCAGACTTTGTTTCTTGGACTCCCTCGATATCGCACCGCCACCAGCAATAAAGACTTATCCAATATACGATTTGCGATCTGTAGTATCGTTCGCCCAGTCTGCGTCGACGTATCCATGTACTGGTTTACCCGTAACCTTATAGTGAAGATTCAGGTCAGCTGTGCCCTTGAGGTACCTGAGCACAAGTTTTGCTGCAACTTCATACTCCTTGTGTGGGTTCACATTTCGTTGCGCCAGTTTGGCAACGGAGTGTAGTATATCTGGCCTGGTTATTATGGCCAAATACATCAATGAGCCTATTAATGACTCATAGCTTCTCTTATTAACAGTCTCGCAGCTGTCGTCATCACACCTGACTTGATGACCCGCCACCAAAGGTGTAGCAACTGGCTTACACGTTACATATAGAATGTGCTGACATATTGCTTATGCCCGATAGTTATGCTGCCAGTCTCTCCGTCACGCTCAACCTCTATGCCAAAAAAATGACTGAGCCCAGTAAGTCTTCTTTGGTTGAGCTGGCAATCAAAAGATCATCTACGTTTACCGCGATTATATTGATTTTATCTTTCCCATTTCTAATGTAAACGCAAGGTTCGCTAACACATGGAGTAAAACCAATTTTTCTCAGGACCACATCCAGATTCGTGTTCCACTCTCTACCGCTCTGCTTAAGCCCATAGAGAGAGTTTTTCAGCCTTAGGACTTTTTTCGGGAGTTCGTCACTTACGAATCCATCCGGATGCTTCATGTATACATCTTCCGATAACTGTTCAGGTATGCAGAGGACACGTCCATTTGAAAGAGTAACAACTTATGTTCCACTGCCAGTGGTATAATCATTCTAACCTTACCTAACCTAACCACAGGTGAAAATGTTTCAAAGTAATCTATGCCATACTTCTGAGCACACCCTGTAGCTACTTGCCTGGACTTAAAATGCTCTACGTAGCCGTCATTATCATCTTTGATGCCAAAGGCCCAGGCCCGTCGAAAGTGAATTCCGGGCCCGGGAGGTTTTCCTCATGTTGTACATAGTTTCTTAAAGTTTTCGCCAAAAATCCGAGCTCCAGGTCCCTCTCAGAAGTCCGGGCCCGGGGGAAACACCGTCTTCCCACCCCCCAGTCGAAGTGCCCATTTACTGCCAATAGCTTTCTTACCCTTTGTCAAGTCTACAAGCTCCCAAGTATTATTAGCTTCCAGCGCATCTATCTCCTTCTGAATAGAATCTGACCATTTTTGACTCAATTTAGACTTTTTGGCATCACTTACACTTTCTGGGATGACTATCTCTTCTGCTCTCAGCATATTCAACGTTTGATACTGCTTACGGGGTCGACCTGGCAGACCTGTTTTAATTATCTTTGTGTGACCTGGGCCTTGAACCTCAGATACTGGTGGCTGCTCTACCTAATCACCAATGACACTCTCGTCATCCTTAGTATTTTCAACTTCGTTATTTTGCCCATCTGACTCAGACTCAACTTCCGTCCGAGAGTCATGCTCTCTTCAAACAATACAATTTCTTTGTCCTTGCTAGCAGAACCCACAGAAACTATTTTCCATAAATAAAACGTCTCTGCTTTCAATAACCTTTCGCTACTCTGGACAATATAATCTGTATGCTTTTGCAGTCATGGAATAGCCTATCATTATGTACTCAATTCCCTTGGCTCTAAACTTTTGTTTGTGCACCTTATTAAGGCCAATGGCTTTCGAGCTAAAAACCTTTAAATGTGCCACTGATGGCTTTTGCCAGTCCAAACCTCGTATGGCATCTTGTTGATCAGCGTTTTTAACTCTGATCTGTTGCGCAAATATGCTGCAGTTCGCACATCTTCGCCCCATAGGCTCTCATCTACGTCCGAGTACACAATCATATATCTGGCCATCTCCACGATGGTGCGACTCGCCCGTTCAGCAACCCCGTTTTATTAAGGTGAGTAGGGTACAATTAATTGTCTCTTTATACCACGATCAGACTGGTATTTTTCGAACTCACGACTCTAGTACTCGCTCTTCTTCTTCTTCTTTGGCCATTTGATAGTAATAAAATCATCACAACCGTTTTACGGCCTCGGCCGCTGCCACTAATGCCCGCCACTCGCCTCTTTCCCGAGCGACATCCCACCAGGAAGACACACCCAGCTCCGCAATAGCTCCTGGTAGCGCCATCTCCGCTCGGTCGACCCGGCCCGGGCTTGCCTCCTAACCCGTTCGCATGCCGACTGTACACCCGTTTTGCTGGAGCGCTATCATCCATACGGGTAACATGTCCTATCCAGCGCAGCCGCTGTTGTTTTATGCGCTGGACAAGCTTAGTGTCCCCATAGAGCTCGTACAGTTCGTGATTCATTCGGATGCGAAATTCGTCGCCGACGTTTAGATGTCCATAAATCCTCCGAAGAACTATTCTCTCGAACACGCCAATTGTCGCCTCATCCTTTGATGACATTGTACATGCTCTGCTCTTGAACTCTTTACTAAGCCCGTAGTAACATCGGTTAGCAAAAGTAATTCTTCTTCGGATTTCCAGACTGGTGTTGTTGTCGCTGGTTATCGTCTCTCCGAGGTAGACAAATTCCTTAGCAACCTTGAAGTTGTATTCTCCCATTGCAACAGATTGCCCAAGCGTAGACTCACTGCGCGTTGGTCAATATCATCGGCATATGCAAGTAGCATGTTATCTCTGGTAAAAATGGTGCCCGTTCTGTTAGCATTTGGGCACTGGCGCAGTATGTACTTCATCAGCAGATTAAAGAAGTCGCACGATAAGGTGTCACCCTGCCTAAAACCTCTTTTGGTATCGAATGGCTCGCAGAGGTTTTTTCCTAATTTGACGGAGCTTTGTGTGCTTCTCAACGTCTTCATGCAAAGTCGAACGTACTATGCTGCGATACCATAGGTAGACAGGGCTTCAGAAAACTTTGACCTTATCGGCGTATCAAAGGCGGCTTTTTAGTCAATCAAAAGGTGGTGGGTGTCGATCTTTCTCTCTTGGGTCTTCTCCTGGATTTGTCGAAGTGTGAATATCTGGTCCGTGGTGGATTTGCCAGGTCTAAAGCCACACTGATAAGGTTTAATCAGTTTGCTCATTCTCGTCTTTAGACGTTTACATAGGATGCATGATAGAACCTTATATGTAATGGGAGGGACTGGTCCCGCGGTAATTGGCGCAAACCGCAGGGTCCCCTTTTTAAATATTGGACAGAGTACGCTTAGATTTCAATCTTCGGGCATGCTTTTTCGGACCATATTCTGCATAGGAGTTGGTGCATGCATCTTAACATCTCCTCACCAGGCCAGCCTTGAACAATTCAGCAGGCAGCTCATCAGCACCAGCTGATTTGTTTTTTTTAGCCTTTCTATGGCTAACAAGACTTCATTATGGTCCGGCGGGTCTATCTCTATGTTATCTATTGGTGGTGTCGCAACTTCCCCAGAGGCGGCATTGTATTCGTCATCACCTCCCAGCAGGTTAGAGAAATAGTTTCTCCATTTGTCTAGTGCCACTTGCGGATTTCTGACCAGATTTCCGTGCTCATCCTTGAATAGTGTGACTCTGGGCTTAAAACCAAATCTTTTTGTAGAATTTTCGAGTCTCACTTCTTCCGAACAGCACTTCGACTTCCTCCCTCATGCGCCTTTCCTGCTCATTTTTCTTCCTTCTCAAAAGGCGCTTCTCCTCTATCCTTTTCTCCCGGTATCGCTCATCAACAGCCCGCGTTGCTCCAGACTGCAGAGTTCTCCAGTACGCAACGTCTTTCTCTGCAGTAGCGCGGCGGCACTCAACATCGTACCATGACTGTTTTCGGGTGCTCTCGGCAAATCCGAGAATCTTCTTGGCAGCCGTACTCATAGAGTGTGAAATATGTTTCCACTGTTCGCCTACACCAGAAGGGCCAGGTGGGGTTTCCATGAGCAGCTGGGTGAGTTTTGCTGAGTAGGCTTCGGATGACCGTTGTGATTGCAGCTTCTCAACCTTCAGTTTTCGGCGTGTGTTAGACTGTGCGGCATGTGCCACACTGAGCCGTGTGCGTACTTTGGCAGCAACAAGGTAATGATCCGAGTCAATATTGGCTCCTCGGAGCGCACGTACGTCTAGAACACTCGATAAGTGCCTTCCGTTTATCACAACGTGATCAATCTGGTTTCGTGTTCATTGACCTTCAGGGTACTTCCAGGTCGCCTTGTGGTCGTCGCGGTGTTCAAATCAGGTGCCACTAATGACCATGTTCCGGCCCGAAGCGAAGACTATTAGCCTCTCTCCATTTTCTGAGGTTTTTTCGTGCAGGCTAAATCGGCCGATAGTCGGGCGAAAAACTTCTTCTCTCCCGATTTGTTCGTTAAAGTCGCCTAGCGCGATCTTGACGTCGTGATCGGGGCAGCGCTCATATTGGTCTTCTAGGCGCTCATAGAAATCGTCTTTTTCCGATTCGTTCCGAGGCATTGTGTTAGTTTTCATTGGCGGATGTAATAGACGGGAAACGGGTGCCAAGCCCGAAGCCACGCCCCCTATTTGTCTCAGGGTAGCATCGCCGCTCACGTTAGCCAACAGCTTTGCGGATGCATCGCTCTGTTACCAGGGGTTACCACGTGGATGTGTGAGTCGACTTGAGACGCAGTAAGCTACATACGCCCCCATAACCACAGGAGAGTTCCTGTCTTCCGAAGAAGCGCCCGTTTTCAGTACGTAATCCTTTTACGCTTTTACCGCATTGTTTTTCCGCAAACACCACAAAGTCTTTGAATGCGTCTAATATTTGATCACGGGACTTCAGAAAATACACATATGTATATCGCGAGTAGTCGTCAAAGAACGTAGCGAAGTATCGCGCGCCCCCGGCTGACGCTTTGTAAATTGGCACACAAATGTCTTTCCGTCCGACTGTCCGTCTGTCTGTTTCTATGCTATCTCCGCTGTCAGTTTGAAAGCTATCTTCTCCAAAGTTTGCACGAAGTCTTTTGGTACAAATACGCTGCACATTTGTAGGAACCGGATCAGATGACTATAGCATATAGCTGTCATAGGAACGATCGGCCGAAAAACTAGTTTTAGTGAGAAAAACTTTTTTGTTTTCTATGCAAACGCCTCCAAACTTCGTATTTCTTAGTTTACTATGCATTTCCAGGACTCCACCAAATTTGGTCGAAATCGGACATCTATATAGTATGCTGTCATAGAAAAGTATAGACTGAAAAGTAGTCTTAGTTAGAAAAACTTTTTTGTTTTCAATGGAAATGTCCTTAAAACTAGCATGTATTTGTTTTATATGCTCCCACACAATTTTAAAAATTTTGGCGAAAATTGGATGACTATAGCATATAGTATAGGAACGATTGCTCGAAAAACTAGTTCTTGTGAGATAAACTTTTTTGTTTTCAATAGAAACGGCCTGGCCGAACAAGCACAGAACTACCAGAAGCTCGCACATGAAGTGTCTGCCATTTGACTGGCAGTTTTAGTACAGCCATCGGGTAGGCCCTTTTCCATTAACCACCTGGCAGCCGGTTTAGTGTAACCATCGGACCGGCAGATCGGCCCAGCATTACCAGAAACTGTGCTGCAAATATCAGCCGTACGGCAGGCGATTTTGGGACAGCCGTCGGCCAGCACATACCTGTTAACTATCTGGCAGTCAGCTAAGGATAACCAATGGCCTGCCCGGTCCGCAAAGCAGTACCAGATTTTGTACATTAAATGTCAGCCATCCGCCAGGCGATTTCATCCAGCCATCGGCTTGGGTAATTTCGTTAACCGTCCGGCAGTCTGTTTGGGATAACCGTACGCCCGGCAGCCGAGCTATCTCCTCAATCTTTTGGCTTGTGTGTTTCTCATTTTTGCCGCTTCTTTATCGATCCCGAGGCGGAATCGAACCTATGACCTTTTGCTCAGCAAACAGATACACTACCCGCTGCACCACACCAGGCCACAATAAGTAAAAGTAAAAGTAAAATCGGCTTGTCACGATGACAACAGCCCCGAGGGGCCAAAGCCGAGCCTCTCATAATATCTTGGCTTGTGTGCTTCTAATTTTAGCACAAGAGAAAGGGACCTACAGCTTAACGCCGAATCCGAACGGCAGTTTTTGAGAGGCTTTTAATGGCTAATTACTGCAATGCTGTCGCCAACAGCAAGAGGTGTGGCCGGGTGTAAAGTTTTATTCAAAGAAAAAACTTTTTCATTAGATGTTCCGAGGCGGGATCGAACCCACGACCTCATGCTCAGCAGTCGCGCACACTAACCGCTGAGCCACTCCGGCCGCAATAAGTACATCCAGGTAATTGCTCTTTCTAACTCCTCTATATCTTTTCTCAGTGATTTTCCAAAGATTCGGTATAGTGCAGCAATCGATCATATAGTGTGAAAGCCCGCCAACAGCACCGTCATCCGTATATATTGGTACTTTAAATAAAATTCAGCACAGGAGCCATTCATCCTACCCACTGCATCACAACCGGCCACGACTAACAGAGACAGTACATGAAATGACAGCCGTCCGCCAGGTGATTTTGGGACAGCCTTCGGCTATCACATTCACTATTAATTTATATCACATTTTGTTCGGTTTATGAACTTAGCAGAAATGGCGTAGAGCTAAAGCATTTGACTAATAAACAAACAGTCCCGAGTTAAAATCTCAGTAGAGGTATGATAATAGAAATTAAAAAAAAAAATCATATTACATACAACACAAACAAAACATATTTAAAAGAACTAGTAATTATGTTGCGTGTTATTCTATGGAAGACTACAAACATTAATGAAATTGAGAATCAACCAATCTTTCTTATTTCATTCTTTTGGTTGATAATACAGTCTGGCCGATGCATGGTTTATACCGCCTGCCGTATGGCGTGCCCAAACAGCCTGCCGTACGGCTAGTCACTTTTACCGACCACCCGGCACCAGCTTCCGAATTTGATGACATGCCATATAAAATCTGGTATGGAAGCTGGTATGACGGGGGGCGGCGGCAGTCAGGAATCGGTCGACATTCTCCAGCCGGGCGGCGACAAAAAAAACTACTGGGTAGCTGCAGTATGAATGATCGGTCGAAAAATAAGTTTTAGTGTGAAAAACTTTTTGTGTTTTAAATGGAATCGCCTTTAAAAATGTACATGTTAGTTTGTTATGCTTTTCCAAGATTCAGGTGTGTTTTGTTTTGATGACAAGTGATATACGCTTGTGCTTCTGCCATGATAACAATAGCTCTCCCGCAAAGCCTTAATCCAGTTCGGTTATCAGCAACTGTCACATATTGGTAGAAATATTAATCAATTTATCCAAATTGCTTGTCTTTCTTCACATATGTATGTTCCAAATCTTTTTTTTGAACAAGCTCAGGCAACTCAATCCAAGCCTTGTTAACAAAATTGAAGTCTGAATGCCACCCAAGATGAATCCCAAATGGCATCCTGATCTCTCACCGACAAAATCAGCGCAACCTTCTTCTTCATTTCATTTTAGTTAAGTCTAGCTGAACGATGGCATACATCTAGAGTAAAAGCGCGTAACATCTGGAGGCAACAATATTGCACCAGCTACCTATTAAAATAGAGTCCACGTAACTGATGTTAAGAGCTGTTTAGCACAAAAATACTTTTTGACTCCATCGGGGGAAAATGTAAAGTGCAAGGAAATCGTTTCGCATGCTTCTCCTTCACTCATTTTTGTATGAAACTTCTCGTTACATCGCACAGTGGAGCCTTTTCCCCATAACACTTTGCCAAAATCATAACTTTTGAACTATATGAGCTATTCAATTAACTTTTTTTCGTAAAAATCTGAAAACTTCAAAGATTTTTTGGTGTAAAGTTCCTAAGCTTACGCCCATAAATCAGGGCGTAAGAAATTCGTGAATCTCAAACTTTTGATCTTTTAATCAAATTTGATGATTTTTATAAGAATCTTTAAAAAAATCAAAAGGTTAAAATATATTTTTTAAATACTTATTTTGATCATATCTAGCAAAAAAAGAAACCAAAATTTTTTTTTTGAATTTGTTGTAATAAAACATTTTTGAGAGGAAAAAATTTTAGGTACACCATAATAATTTTTTCCATTCTACATGCATATTTTGACCTTATTCATTGGTGCACGATAGAATTTATAGTTAGCAAGTTTTTGAGTTACATCTCTTAACCCGTTTGTCTTCTTTCACAGCAACGCATTTTTTTTTTCGACGTCAGGTCAGTTTTATTGACATAACTTCCGCAAACGCACACCAACGCAATCAATTTTACTCAATTTAGATAGATAATTGATAACTCTACGCTATCTAAGAAATGACATCAAAAACTTTTTGAAACTTTTTTAGTGGAATGTTGAAAAATGCGTCAAATATGGAGAATCTTCCAAATGGCGCTATTTAAAAAAGTAAACCACCGTTTAACATTTTTTTCTTTTTATACCCTGTTTCCATTGAAAATGGGAAAAGGGGGATCATGAAGTTGTGCAAAAGTATGTAACAGGTAGAAGGAAACATTTGCGACCCTATAAAGTATATATATTCTTGATCAGCATCAACAGCCGAGTCGATTTAGCCATGTCCGTCTGTCCGTCCGTCTGTCCGTTTTTCAGAGTCTATAAGAGCTAGAGCCACAAATTTTTGAATGTAGGTAGGTGTATACCCGATTCAATACGAGTTTGTTTCAGATTTGGAAAATTCCTCCCCCTTCCCCCTTTAAGCGCAAAAAACTGTCAGAGCCACAATTTTTAAGATAGACCTTCCAAACTTAACATATATATAGTTAGGCCCAATATCTATCTATTCTGAAAAAATCACTAAGATCGGACAATAAACACCGAAGTTATATACGAATCAATTTTGCTTGTGGGAGAGAGGGGGGTCTTGCATTGTCAGTTATCGCGCGCGGCCGCATGCCATGCGTTTGTGTGTATTTTGGAGTGTGTGTATGTGTGAGTGTGTGAGAAAAAACACACGAAATCAAGGGAACAGGGTATTTTGTAGTCGGGGCACTCGACTGCAGCTCCCTTACTTGTTTTTATTAAGCACACACTTTTCATAAAAGACCAAAAAGACAATGATCGGTGGTATATTTTGCCGACAATTTTATTCGAAACTTTGTGTTTTTTGCAAAGCTGCACATTTTCTTGCAGACCTGAAAAAAACGAACACTTTAAGAAGCTATATCTCCCACATTTGTTACACGATCTCCAAATAAGTTTGGATCGGTTAGTTTGGAATATATCTTTATCAAAAAAGTTAACTTCTTTTGTCAAGCGCTTCAGTAAAAAAAATGATTCTTGCGGCAGAGTTTGGACAAAAGCCCCACTGTGCGTCGTGAGTCCGTCTGGGCCTTAACGCTGAAGTAAACGGAGTTACTTAAATTACTAGCATTAGTCACAATAGCGCAATAGTGGGTATTAGAACAGATGTTGTTGGACCTAACTTAACAATTAACATTTTGATACAAGAATTCTTATTACAAATTATTTGATTAAATATAGTATTAAACTTTTATGACTGTTTTAACGACCTTTATACTGTTAACTTGCAGTTTTTACTGGCACGAGGTCTTGCTATGTTATTGACATAACTTTAAACAGAGGCACACAACACAACAAAGGAGGCATCAGGTTGATCGGACGACGTTTCATGAGGGACAAACCTCACTCATCAGCGATCTTGAGCCTGAAATGTCTGTCCAAACAGCAGTCTCTCTATGCCCGCGTCGGCAAAACTGTTTGGGAATTCCAAAGGCAGTTTGCGCGCAAAAACACCAAAAAGACAGCCTAAGACAGCAATTCCCCTTTGTAAGTGTGTGGCCTCCGAGCCAGTAAAAACTGCAAGTTATAGTATTAAACAATAATAAGATTTTTGATATTTATTATTAGACTAGCTGCATACCCGGCGTCGCTCGGGTTCTTATGATTCTTAAGAGAGCGATTATATTCAATCAAGTGCAGGCTGCAAGTCGGTATAATCATTTTGGAACGTTCGATATTTTCCTCTATATATGTACACGTCTTCATGATAATTTAAAATCATGAATATTTTTAAAATTTCGTGACTTTTTATTGACCATTTGGGAGGTAGGAGGTAATATCCTATTTACCCGTCAACAATTGCCGTATATAAAATTTTTACAATAGTCCAGGCTCAAATCAAAAATTTGCCAATTTCGCAATATTTTGGACCGTGTAATCTACAGCTTCCATTTACCAACGCCGGCATTGTAATATAAGCACTAAGCGCTTTCATAAATACTCATAAGGTTATTTGCGAATTTCGCGATTTTTGGACCTTAGAAACCTTCGCGGCCAAGTGTCTAACCATTGACCAACATTTCATCACATTCGGATGAACGGAATAGTTTTTGAATTTTCGCGGTTTTTGAACTATTTCCCGCACATTTCTTTAAATCAGAATCCTTCACGCGCAATCGTCCAAACTTTCTCCAAAGTATTATAACAATCGAACATTTTGCACCTAAAACGTAAAAACGTAAATTTTGCAATTTTAGCGGTTTTTGGACCGTTTTCCGCAAATTTTTTCAACTTAGAAACCTCCCTGGGCAAGCGTTCAACCATTCATTGAAATCGGATGAACTATATAATTTTGCAAATTTCGCGGTTTTTGGACCATTTTACAGACATGAGACATAGCCTATGACACTTTCCTGATCGACATGAACATACTGTAAAAAATTCGTGAAGATCGGCTCAGCGGTTTAGACGCCCATAACGGACAAACATACTTTCACTTTTATATATATGTATAGATAGATTATAACTAACTAGATGGCCTGGCGAACTTCGTACCGCCTAACAATAAATAACTGTAGTGAGTTAACTTAAGGCCCTCTTCTGGTCTAGATAACTGAAGACGACATTGAAGAATCTGATGATATTCAACTTTTTTTTTGTTTTTTTTTTTAATAAAATGTATATTTATTTAGTCACCTTAAACTAAATTTTACAACTTACTGTTACCTTATGGTAACTTATATTGTAGAGGGAATGTGATATTCAACATTTTTAGTTTTGTTATCAGGAGCAAAAATAAATAAAGCATAGGGTTTGCCGACACGTGAACATGACACGAACAATTGACCATGAGAAAAAATTGCATTTTCCAAGTTCAGGCCACAAACATTTAAGGACTGGCCTTGTGAGATGTTAATCGTCATGGCGAATGCAAGTCGAATTAAAAATTGAATTCGTATAAACCCAAAGGGCACATCGGCTGAGATCATCGGAAACCTCGGAATGAGAACTTCTTCTTCTTTAAATTTTCCTTTGATTAACGCCGCGTGAATCACATTGGTGATCAATTTTCTTAATTTCGTCCCATTGCATAGTTTTGGTTGTTTTAGATTTCGAAGCAAGAAGATTTCCGAGCCAACCTTTAGTAGCAAATTGTGCAGCACATCCAAAGCGTTTAAAAATTCAGTTGCATAGATGGTAACATCGTCCTCCTTTGTTTACACAGTCTATAGATTTGATTAAATCCAATGCAATTTCTGCAATGCAACTCTCATGTTAGCTGACAGCTGAAGTTTCTTCACATAGCTCCACAGATTGGATGATTTGAGGAAAGAGTTTATTTGATCGGCTGGAGTCGATCTTGGAATGACTGGCAGTGTTTGGCGGAAATCGCCAGATAGTAAAATCATTGC
Organism: Lordiphosa collinella; assembly: GCA_018904265.1. Classification (NCBI taxonomy): domain Eukaryota; kingdom Metazoa; phylum Arthropoda; class Insecta; order Diptera; family Drosophilidae; genus Lordiphosa; species Lordiphosa collinella. The sequence goes on from JAEIFV010000275.1 coordinate 370,145, forward strand.
GCCTCCAAAAAATCTCGCGTTTTGGAATTGCTTCCAATGCGCGTTGGTGTGCCATTGTGCATTCATCCCTAATGATGATTTTGTCTATGCTATTACTTTGGCCATTAAAGAGTGTTTTGCAATTTTGCAAGTCGGTTGTTCAATAGTTTAAAGGTATAACGACAATTTTAACGCCCAATGACGACATCCCTTTAACAATGTGGCCGCTATTCCAGAAGAAGCAACTGCTACCTCAATGTCGGATCACGCACGAACAGTGGCCAAAATGAATGATATGAGGAATGTCTTCCCAGTTTCATTGGGGGTATCCAAGAAAAATAAGTCACCATTTCCATCATCAATTGCCTTCATTAATGTATCATAGAACTCCCTCTGTTGAGGGTTCAACAGGGGTACATTCGTTTGAACTGATTGGTGTAGTTCATGTCGATCATATTCAAGTTCAAGCTCCAATTCTTTATAAAATGCATCATTCACTCCACGATCTGGCGCTGGCATTCCTAAGCTGATTAAAAAACTGCCGCACATGTCTTTTGACATGTCATCCTTGTATTTGTTCCACAGGTCACGTGGTTTCGATGGGAAGCATGTCGAAATGATGAAAGCAAATAATGAGCGTATCTGACTTGGAGATTTAGATATAGTTGCTTCAGCTATTGTCGTGTCCCATTTATGTATTTATTAAGTCACCCTATTGGAAGATGCTTTTATTTTTACAAATAGCATTTACCACTAAGCCCATGCGTTTTGACTGCTTCTCAATCTATAAAAACGCCTTGGTTACCGCCCGTTCGGATTTGCCGATAATGTCAATGTCATCGGCATATGCAAGTAGCATTACATCTTTATAAAAGATGGTGCCCGATCTGTTAGCATTTGGGCACTGGCGCAGTATATACTCCATCAGCAGATTAAAGAAGTTACACGATAAGGTGTCACCATGCCTAAAACCTCGTCTGGTATCGAAAGGCTCGGAGAGGTTCTTCCCTATTTTGACATAGCCTTGTGTGCTTCTCAACGTCATCATGCAAAGTCGAACGTACTTTGCTGGTATACCAAAAGAAGACAGGGCTTCAAAGAACTTGGACCTTATCGGTGTGTCAAAAGCGGCTTTATAATCAAGAAAAAGATAAGTGTTGATTTTCGTCGCATGGGTTTTCCCTATTATTTGTCTCAATGTGAATATTTGGTCTATGGAGGATTTACCAGGTCTTAAAGCCACGCTGATAAGGTTCGATCAGTTCGCTCATTCTCGGCTTTAGACGTTCACTTAAGATACATGACAAAACCTTATATGCAATAGGTAGGAGACTGATCCCGCGGTAATTGGCGCAAACCGCAGGGTCTCCTTTTTTAAGTATTGGGCAGAGAACACTTAGACTCCAATCTTCGGGCATACTCTCTTCGGACCAAATTCTGCATAGGAGTTGCATGCACTTTACCATCTCCTCGCCGCTAGCCTTGAACTATGCAGCGGGCAGCTCATCGGCTCCAGCTGATTTGTTATTTTGAGCCTTTTTATGGCTAATCAAACTTCGTTATGGTCCGGTGGGTCTATTTCTATTTTATCGATTGATGGTTCCACTACTTCTGCAGAGGCGTCATTGTGTTCATCATCGCCTCCCAGCGGATTGGAGAAATAGTTTCTCCATTTGTCTAGTACCTCCTTTGGATCTGTGACAAGATTTCCGGCTTCGTCCTTACATTGTTCTCCTGTAGGCAGCGTCTTTCTCTGCAGTAGCGCGGCGGCACTCATCATCGTACCATGACTGTTTTCGAGAGTGCTCGGCATATCCCAGAGTATCCTTGGCAGCCGTACTCAGTGAGTGTGAAATATGTTTCTACTGTTCACTTATACCTGAAGGGAAAGGTGAAATTTCCTAGAGCAAATGGGTGAGTTTTGCTGTGTAGGCTTCGGAGGTCCGTTGTGATTGCAGCTTCTCGACGTTCAGCTTTCGACGTGTACTAGAGCGTGCGGCATGTGCCAAACTGTGCAGCGTGCGTACTTTGGCAGCAACAAGGTAGTGATCCGAGTCTATATTGGCTCCTCGATGAATGCCTTCTGTCTATCACAATGTGATCAATCTGGTTTTCCGTTTTATTATCAGGGGTCCTCCAGGTCGCCATGTGGTTATCGCGGTGTTTAAATCTTGTGCTACTAACGACCATATTCCTGCCCGTAGCAAAATCTCTTAGCCTCTCTCCATTACTGGAGGTTTTATCGTGCAGGCTAAATCGGCCGATTGTCGGACTAAAAACGGCTGCTCTCCCCATTTGTGCGTTAAAGTCGCCTAACGTGATCTTAATGTCGTGATCAGGGCAGCGCTGGTATGTACGTTCCAGGCACTCATAGAATTCGTCTGTCGTCGCGGCGTCCTTGTGTTCTGTTGGGGCGTGCGCACAGATAAGACTAATATTAAAATATTTTGCCTTAAGTCTGAGTACGGCAAGTCGCTTGTTAACAGGTGTGAAGCTGATGACAGAGTGACGCAGTCTTCCGCAGACTGCAAAACCGCACCCAAACTTGTGCTTTGTAGCATGTCCGCTATAGTAGATCTCCTAGGAGGCATTGGTTGATGATGTTTTTCTCGACGTGTTCCCTTGTCCAGTCCATCGCATTTCCTGGAGTGCGGTAATGTCTGATGAATATTCTTCGAGGACTTTTAGTAACTGTTTATCAGCACCTACCCTGTTGAGGGTGCGAACATTCCAGGTGCATATCCTCAAATCGTGGTCCTTAAAACGTTTGCGTGGGTCGTCATCGACGGTGGTCCGTATCCGAGGCATTTTTTTAGTTTTCATTGGCGGATAAATTAGAAGCTAATTGTCCCAGGGAAAGGATCGCCGCTCACGTTAGCCAGCAGCTTTGCGGATGAATCGCTCTGTTACCAGGGGCTACCACTGGGAGGTGTGAGTCGACTTGAGACGCAGTAAGCCAGGAACGCGCTGGGTTTACCATGTTAAAACGGTCAGCAACTTTACCTCAGTACATACGCCCCCATAACCACAGGAGAGTGCTCAACCGAAAACACGTAACAGAAAACACATGAAGTTCGAGAAAACGTGTTCCGCTCAGTGAGAGACCGCTTGTGCTGCGTTTATTTCAGTTTTTCACTGAGTCTGGTCGCATTGAAAAAAGTGTTAACAGTTTTTTGCGAGCTATGATCAGCAGATAAAAGGTATGAAGCGATGATT